>JAYESA010000004.1:286826655-287144155 GCA_036927795.1 Iris macrosiphon | reverse complement strand
GTCCAGATCTGGGAAATGGGCCGGCTATGCTTGAAGAAGTAGGTTACATAATGCAAAATGACCAAAATGCCCTCTCCTTTAGTCATGCAACTTGGGATTTGGGTTTGGGGTTCCAAATGCACTCAAATTAACTCATAATTACTCCAACTAAGTTATTAAAAATATAATAATTATTCCAAACCCAAAAATAGGCCTCACAAGGGTGTTAATTGGGTCGGACATGGGTCCACTAAGGTCTGACATGGGTCCAGACTAGCCAAAATCCTAAAACAACCAAACAAAAAATAATACAACCACAATTAAATATAAATATAATTAATTATGAACAATACACAATTTACCAAATAAAAAAAATCATATTTTCTAGAATTGGGTAGTGACAAGCCTACCCTCCTTAAAATAATTTCGTCCTCAAAATTAAAAGACGAAACTAGGACATGAATGCAAGGAAAAGAAAAAGAACCATACCTCGGGGCTCGAAAAGATAAGGGTATCGCTCGCGCATTTCATCCTCCCTCTCCCAGGTCGACTCACCTGGAGAGTGATGCCTCCACCCGACGCGAACCAAGGGAATAGTCTGGTTCCTCAACACCTTCTCCCGCCGATCCAGAATCTCCACCGGCTGCTCTGCATAGCTAAAAGTAGGGCCCACTACGATCTCTGAGTGATCCAATACGTGACTAGGATCCATCACGTACCGTCTTAATTGCGACACGTGGAACACATCATGAACTTCCTCTAGTTTAGGCGGCAAATCTAGCCTATACGCCACAACGCCAACCCTCTCAAGGATGCTGAAGGGTCCGACGAAACGTGGGCTAAGCTTCCTGCCTCCACCGAAGCGAATAGTGCCCCGCGTTGGAGAAATCCTCAGGAACACCAGATCACCAACCTAGCACAAACAAGGTCTCAGCACTTAACCAAAAACAAGCAATCACAAGCAAACACAAGAACAAAATCTAGATTCTAAGCTATACCTTGAACTCCAAAAGTCTCCGGTGGCTATCGGCCCAATGCCGTTGCCTGTCTTGCGCCACCTGAAGTCTATCTCTAATGAGCTTGACCTTCTCCGCTGTATCAACCACCATCTCCGGTTCAAGCAAAGCTCCCTCGCCAACATCATCCCATGATAACGGAGTGCGACACCTCCGTCCATACAATGCCTCGAATGGTGACATCTCGATATTGGCTTGGTAGATGTTGTTGTAAGCAAACTCTACCAAGTGCAAGTGATCCTCCTAAGAGCCTCTGAAATTCTGAACACAAGTGCGAAGCATGTCCTCAAGTGTCTGAATGGTCCTCTCTGACTGACCGTCTGTCTGTGGGTGATATGCACTACTAAACTTGAGCTGGGTGCCCAAGCTAGCCTACAGACTCCTCCAGAAATGCAAAGTAAAGCGACTGTCCCGGTCTGATACTATGCTCACAGGAACTCCATGCAGTCTGACTATCTGGCGCACATACATCTATGCTAGTCTCTCCGTAGACGTACCCACTTTGAATGGTAGAAAGTGGGTCGATTTGGTCAACCTGTCTACGATGTCCCAAATCGCATCCTTCCCTCCTGGAGAACGGGGAAGTCCAGAAACAAAATCCATGGTCACATGCTCCCATTTCCACTCCGGAATGGGTAACGGCTGGAGCAAACCTCCCGGCCTCTGTCTCTCCGCCTTCACCTGCTGGCACACTAAGCATCGGGATACGAAGCGTGCTACCTCCCACTTTATCGCATACCACCATACATGCTCTCTCAGATCTCTATACATCTTGTTGTCACCTGGATGCATAGAGTACTGGGATCGATGTGCCTCCTGAAGAACCTCCTCGCACAATGACCCACTCGGCACACACAACCTGGTACCGTGCCGCAATGAACCATCATCAACAATGGTGAAGTCATCTGATAATCCAATCTGAACCTGCGCCCTGATGCTCCTCAGAGACTCATCCTGAAACTGTGTAGCCCTGATCCGGTCTACCAACTCTAACTAAATCTGCAGTCCCCACATCTGCATCTCAACTCCAGGCACTATCACCTCAATGCCTAAGTTCTCTGGATTTATGAGAAGATAACGATCTGTAGTCAGGCACATAGCTACTGGATACCTGCTCAGCGCATCCGCAACTACGTTCGTCTTTCCTGGATGGTATTGCAATAATATGTCGAAGTCTTTCATCAAGTCCAACCATCTCCTCTGCCTCATGTTCAGCTCTTTTTGGGTAAACACATAGTTCAAGCTCTTGTGGTCTGTGAAGATCTCTACACACTCTCCGTATAAATAGTGTTTTCATAACTTCAGAGCAAAGATGACCGTTGCCAACTCCTAATCGTAGGTAGGGTAGTTCTTCTCATGAGGACGTAATTGCCTAGAAACATAGGCAATCACCCTCCCATTCTGCTGCAACACACAACCCAGTCCCTTTTTCGATGCATCACTATAGATAGTGAATCCTCCAGACCCTGATGGCAATGTCAACACTGGAGCTGTCGTCAACCTCCTCTTCAGCTCATCAAAGGTGATCTGGCACTCCACTGACCAAACAAACTCTATGTCCTTTCGAGTCAGCCTGGACAACGGCTCTGCAATCCAGGAAAAATCCTGAACAAGACCTCTGCTACTGAACTCGGAGTGCTCCATGCCTCAACTGTTATGATCTTTCTCGGATCCACCGAGATCCCCTCTCTAGTCACCATATGACCAAGGAATTCAACCTTGTCAAGGAAGAACTCACACTTTGAAAGTTTTCCATAAAGCTTCTCTTTTATGAGAGTCTCCAATACTATCCTCAGATGCTCCTCATGCTCCTCTGGGGTCTTCGAATACACCAAGATGTCATCTATAAACACCACCACAAACCTGTCTAGATGCTGATGGAACACCTTGTTCATCAGGTTCATGAACACTGCCGGGGCATTAGTCAACCAAAACGGCATCACCATGAACTCATACTGTCCATACATGGTCCGAAAAGCTGTCTTCGGAATATCCTCCCTCCTGACCTTCACCTGGTGGTAGCCTGTCCTCAGATCAATCCTGGAAAACACCCTCGCTCCGCTCAACTGGTCAAAGAGATCATCAATACGCGACAGCGGATACTTGTTCTTGATTGTGAGGTTGTTCAGAGCCCTGTAGTCGATATACATCCGTATTGACCCATCCTTCTTCGGCATAAAAAGTACCGGAGCACCCCACGAAGAAGAACTAGATCTGATAAATCCCTTGTCCTGAAGCTCATCCACTTGCTTCTTCAACTCTATCAGCTCATTGTTGCTGACTTTATAGATGCGTTGGGATATCGGCTCCGCGCCTGGCACAAATAAAGAACTCCATATCTTTGTCCGGAGGTAACCCTGGCAACTCCTCCGGAAAGACATCCATGAACTCTGTTATCAGTGGATGTGGCAACCTTGGCTCTACCACCAGAGCTCCGCAGAAGACTCCCTCGCTCTGCTCCGCTGTACCTCTGGCAAACTCAAACTCTGGCTTACCCGGCGGACTAAACAACACTCTGCCTCCACGATAATCTATACTAGCACAGTGCATACTCAACCAATCCATCTCGAGTATAATGTCGTAGCTCGGAAGTGGCATTACGAGTAGGCACACACTCAACTCCCGGCCTCCCAAGGTAACTCTTCGGTCTCTGCAGACATCACTGACTAGGATGATGCCGCCCCCGGTCATGATCTTGCAGAGTTTAGCTAAAGGTTCAGCAATAAGATGGTGTCTAACAACAAAAGATACAGACACAAAGCTATGGGAAGCACCAGAATCAAATAAAGCAAGTGTTGGAATGGAATCAAGAAGAACACAGATCAAAAGAAGTCAATACGGTGCAAGATACGATATCATCAATGAAGGACAGTAATATTGTAAAAAAACAATTTCAGAAAAATTAAAGGTAGCAAAAGAAATCGGAAAGGGTCCTAGTTGTGATTGAGTACACTCTCTCTCAGCCTATATCATATATCCTATCGCAGGTAGACCTAGAAACTAGACCTGCATACTAGACCATGCATGGGCCGCCACCAAAAATGTGTCACGACCCGCACCCGAAAAATTGGGCATGAGTCATGGGTACGTCCAGCCTATGTCGCAAAATCGGCGGTAGAACGCTGTAAAGGTCCATTCTAGGTCATAATCTATATATCTCATAAAACCTGTCAATATAACCTCTCCAAAAGGAGGGCAACCACGCAGTATATATATGCTTCAATCACAATAACTAGGGAAAGAGTAAAAGCACGATAACAAGAACCAAAGAGAGCAATACAATATCCAAATATATAGTCCAAGTCTAAAGTCTACAACATCTCACAGGAGCAAAATAATAAATAAAGTCATCCATAATAACAACTGGGAACAACCCAGAAAAACCCACCTAGCTAACTAGGGTGCTAACAGCGTCTCCTCGACGGGTATCACGACCCGCACCCGATATAGGGATGCAAGTCGAAAACAACGCCCAGCCTACGCCGCAGCATCGGCGGTGGAACGCTGTCTTGGCCTACTATAGTATCTAAAATCTCATAATAATATAAAGTTTGCCAACAATAGCTCACACAAAACTCAATCACAATCTAAAGCACGAGAAGATATGAAGGAAGTCTAACTATACATCAAAAAAATATAAATCATCAACAATAGGAAAAAAAAATCAATAACTCAATAGAAGCCGGAAACAAATCCGGTACCAAAAATGCCAAAGAGAACTAATTATGCTACCTAGTGAATCCGGCTAAAACTTTCAGTAGTCACTCCAGAACTAGTGGGTCCAAGTCTGTACCATCTATAAGTCAAAGTCCAAAGTATGTCGGACACCAATCTCTCGGATCCTCTGAAAAATATTTTCCAGTCAGGAATAGAGCGAAGTACATACCTCTAAAAGCAGTTCCAATAACATAATCGAGCATATAAACAGATATAGAAATAAAATACAATATCACTAAACATATGAATGATGAACAAGATATATACAGGTAATGTACGAGAATATATAGATCAACAATATGAATATCACAATATGATGAAGTAAACTGCAATCTAAACTATCTAATGTGCCTTAGAATACGAGTTCATTATGTGATCGGGTTGGGTGAACATGATCAGGTAAGACGGATTACAAGTAAAGTATGTAATCAGAATGTACACGATTTGTAACAATGGCTTTGATCACATAATCAACTCATACTCTCCCACCCCCAACTAATACCGATGGATCCAATCACGACACGCTACGAATACGAAAATATAACCACCGTCACGAGCAGTGGGTGTACACGAATATCATAACCACCGAACACGAGCGGTGGGTGTACACGAATAAGCACACTGAACACGAGTAGTGTGTGAACACAAAGTAACATCAATACCCGATATACACGATGAGATACAATATACACGAGTACCCGCTGAAAACGATAGGGGATAACATCTCATGACGGGATCCATATAGTACCAGTCCGTGAAATCACTGTGTCGGGATCAATGTATACAATTCTAGAACATGCATATATACAATATTATGAATTAAAAACTATCAGAGAAATATACTCGCCTGTGGTCCAGAGCAATGAATGTCAAACTATCTGAATTGGTGTCACACAGACCTATATATGGAATATTGCATTAATACAAGGTTCTGGAAAGAAAAGAAGTTAAACTAGTCAACTTCTAGGTCAATAAGTCAATTCTAAGTAAAAAGTCAAACTCGATCAACTCTAAGTCAACTATGGTCAACTATAGTCAAACTATGGTCAATTATTCATTTCTAGGTTGCATGAGTCTAACTCAAAGATATTGGGCTCACACACTATGAATCTAGGCCATATAAGCTACATCTTAGGATACTAAGATACTGTATCTCAGGATACGCAAATAAGGGATAAATATAACACATATGTACATATCAAACAATATTATATATATATAATTCTAATTACCAATACTAAATGGATACCTTGGTTTCGAACCAACTTGGTATCGCAATACTAAACCTCTATCTTGATACCCAAATCCAACACCTTGGGTATCCTAAATACCTTGGCATTTACCTTGGTATCTCAAGGTAATGCCACTCTAGTATATATATATATATATTAACTATCCAACTATAACTATAAATTACCATATATTTAGTATTTATACAATACTATATACCTTATTTTAGTCATCTTCATATGGCGATTTGTCCAGGAGAGAGGAAGGGTCCCATTAGACCACACAGCTTGCAAGCTGTATTTTTTCTCCTGGTACTTTCGTGGACGACAGCAGAGAAACTGTAACTGTCGTCCAGGATTGAGTTGGGTTAAATACCTCAACTCAATCTGTCATGGCGTATGGAGGATGGGCTGCCTTATACAGGCCCAGTTCTGTATCCTCCCGCCATTAATCATTTTTTTTGTTAACCGGTCGTGGAAACCGACTAACTGCTGAAGAAGATGGAAGAAGATCTCCACAAATATGAGAACCTGGCAGAACAGATTCCGGGGGTGGCCTTCCGACGAAGATGAGGAAATCCTTTGTAGACGGGATTTCCCTCATAGGTAATCATGAAGATGAAGAAAAATCCTTTGTAGACTGGATTTCCCTCATATGTAATCATGATTTTAATTTTAATAAAATTGTCTTCTTCTGTGCATATGATTATCTTGCCATATATTTTGCTGTGATGAAGTCTGAATATGTGTAGCTTTGACACGTCTGGTAATTTTATGCCAACTCTGATAGAAAGAGCATTAGGTCTCGTCCTGTCTTTTACGCATAACTAAAGATGCGCAGAAAGTCGCTTAGCATTTAAGTCGAGTATTCGAACTGTCCTATTGTTTAGGAATGAGGGAGTCGTATAGAATTCTGAACCGTCACTTCTGATAGGAAGAATTTTCGTTCAGACCATCATTTTCAAGAATGATTCCCCAAAAATCCCTTGAAAATAGGGCAAGAAACGGCTGTCAAACTGAGTCGCCATCTTGAACTGTAGAGGAACTATTCGGACTGGATTCTGGATGAACTTCCAATCGACCCAAGAAGAGGAGTAATTTTCAAAACTGAACTCCGTATGCTTCGGGTACTTGGGGTATTTTTGGGGCCAAGAAGGAGTTATCCTCTGCGTGAACCCTTGCAATTGACCGCCTTGGGAATTGTTCATATATATACGCATGCTCTGGCCTGTGTATAGATCTGTTAATGTGGATAAACGTAAAATCCTGAGTTCGTAGCCTCTCTAGCATAAAAGCTGCTGAGCATAAAAGCATCCGGGCGTAGAAACTGTAGATTCGTAGCCTCTGAGCGTAAAAGTCACCGAGCGTGAAATCATAGATCTGTAGCTCCTGAGCGTGAAGTCGTAGGTTTGTAGCCTCTCGAGCGTAAAAGCTACCGAGCATAAAAGCATCCGGGAGTAAAACCATAGACTTATAGTCTCTGAGCGTAAAACCGTAGATTTGTAGCTATCGAGCGTAAGAAGCTCCTTGGCGTAGAAACTGTAGATTCATAGTCTGTGAAAAGAAAATCTTCCGAGCATGAAGTTATGGATCTGTTGCCTCTGAGCGTAAAAGCCACCGAGCGTGAAATCATAGACTTATAGCTCCTGAGCATGAAGTCGTAGGTTTATAGCCTCTCGAGTGTAAAAGCTACCGAGCATAAAAGCATCCGGGCGTAAAACCATAGACTTATAGTCTCTGAGCGTAAAACCGTAGTTTTATAGCTGTCGAGCGTAAGAAACTCCTTGGCGTAGAACCACGAATCTTCTTTGTACGAAAACTTTTCGAATTCGCTGACTGTCCGCCTTCCCTGAGTAATAGGCTGACGTAATCCCCAATCATGACCGAATATTAATTGTTGGATTTGGTTCGGGTTTCGAGGAGTCCATCCGAACTCTATATATATCCCAAGGCTTTCAGAGAAAAACTTTTAATCTGTCTTTTGAAAAAGAAAGCCTTCGACTCTTTGAGTTCTCTCCTTCGTTTCCTCTCCGAGCTTCCTGAGTTTTCAGCAATGGCCCCGAAATTGATCTCTTCTTCTAAGGGAAAGAAGGCCGATTCTTCTTCTCGCTCCTCTGCCCAAGCGAGAGCGAGTCCCGTCGGGCAAGGCGAGCTCCATTCTGAACGAAGTGTCCCGCCGACGAGCTGTGCACCCGGAGTTATAGGTAAAGCTTTTGGGACAAAACGAACGAAGAAAATCCTTCGCACACGTTGCACGTGAATGCGCTAGATCGTCTTCTGTGCTGATAGCCTCTTCGAGGAAGATGATGCACACAGATGTTTTATCTTTTACGCCCACATTTCTAATGTGTCAGCGTAAAAACTCTATATTTTCGCAGTCGAGCCTAAAAGCTTTGACTGTCGGAACTTGGCGTATACTACAAATTTTGAGTGTTGCGCTCTGGATGAAAATCCTGGCGTAATAATTCAAATTTTGGCAGTCTTGGCGTAAAGCAAAGACTGTCAGATTTTTTGTGTATACTGCCAATCTTGAATTTTACGCCTTGGAATAAGATTCCAGCGTAAAATACAAGTTTTTACAGTCTTGGCGTAAAGCACAGACTGTTGAATTTTGGCATATGTTGCAAGATTGTAATGTCTAGTATAGAAACTGACATGTTTTTCTTGTATTTTGTAGTTAACTTGCATATTTCTTCACTGGCCGAGTTGATGGGTTCTGCTGTCGGGATGCTGCATTCCAACTACCTGGAGGATCTGTCTCACGTGACATTTCCTATCTCCGGACCCCAGTATCCTGAAGGAAGGGGAATCCTGATATCGTCTCAAGGCGAGCGAATGATGTTGAACATGATCAACGGAGAGCCCCTGGCGTCCATAGACGGGGTCCAATATATAAAACCGGCCTTTCTTTTCGAGGACATGATTGACAAGCAGTCCCAGACGAAGCCCAAGAAAGAACTCTGGGTTTTCCCTGCCGGGGGCTTGGTTCTGTATCTGCCCAAGATACCGAGAGACTACCCTATCTCGGCTTTCGTCCATGCTACACATCCTAGGAGGATGTCGTGGATGCTGACTCCCGATCTTCACGGCTGACCGGGGAAGATCTTCTATCAGACAGGATCTGACCAAGGGTCATTTGTCAGCCGTCCTTCCGGCTCTGTGATGCCGTTCAGGGGATTGTATCCGGGCAGTGTCCCGAGTGAAGACAGTCTACTGCTCCAGCCGGTCCAATTACTGACTTTCTGCAATGATTTCATGGGGCATGGAGGAGTATACCCCAAGGTTAATCCTCGGACCAATGGGTGGATCACCCCTACGAACCTTCGATGGGCTCGTTTAGCTGACTGGGCCCTAAAGCATTTTCAGACCGAGCTGGAGAGCATTGGTCTGTACGAAGCTGTGAGCGCTACCAGTGTGGGGTTACCTCTCAACCCCAGCCTATTTCTGGCTTTGATGTAGCGATATATCTCGCTCACTGGGACTTTCGCCACTCCACTGGGGGAGTTGGGATTGGTCCTCCATGAGATGGCAGAGATTTCGAGACTGCCTATGGGGGATACTCCTTATGAAGAGTATGTTCCCACCAACCGGGAGCTGGGGGATTCAGACCCTCGGGTAGTGGCAGTGTACCAGGAGTTGATGTGCCACTACCTTGCTTGTACCGCCTTTTATAATGAGCCTTCAGATTTGGCTAATACCAATAAGTGGGCGTCCTACCTCTTCTTTCACCGGGCCAGGGCTGCTAAGCCAGAGAAAGTCTTGGATAGCAAGGATCAGCCTCTGAGCTTTTTGAGCGTGCTTAGTGCTCAGGTAGTCAATGATCTCATGGAGGACGCTGGGGCTCCAGATCAGATTCTCGACGAAGGGATAGGGAAATATCCTGCAAGCACCAAGGCCTACAGTTATTTGAGGCATTGCTGCAGGCCTCTGTCCAAGGAAGTTCAACTGGCTGGCTTCCTTTCTATATGGCTGCGCCGACTGGTGGTACCCGGTATTGCATCTGCGGACCGCATTCACCGCAACACGCTATGGCCTACAGTGCGTCTGGTGTTCGGGGCAAGACTGGGTTTGCTCCCTGCCATGGTGTGCCGCATACAAGCTGGCCTGAGGGCCATTACTGATGGGCTGCTCGCCGATGAAACTCGGCGTGATAGCTTTCCCAGGGTAGAATTACCGTACCTGTATTTGATGGGATGGTTAATTCTTCATAACCCCAAGGTGATGTCTCCCGGCTCTGGCAGTAGCTTGGGGAGTAGTTTCCTACTGAATTACAAGAATTCCTCCTGGAATGTGACTACAGTTTTAGACTATCGGTGGGCACTGAACTTCAATCACAGCTGGAAGCTTTTCTGCAATGTCCCCCCCGTACATCTCAATCAACAGGGGCGCAGACTTCAGGATATAGGCAACGGGAAGACCGTTCTTTCTCCTAAAGCTTTTAATTGGTTGGTCTGCATTAGACCTTCCCATTTACTGTACAAAAGTGAAGACCAATGCTTCTTGGAACCCTACCTGCCTAGTCGGTTTGGCAGGCAGTTTGGGTATGACCAATTGCATGTGGGCAATGCCGTCACCAGCTTCAAGTCCAAGGGTGGACTCATTGATAGAGCGAGAGGATGGCGATACTTCATCATGGGTTGCACTGAAGCAACTTTTACCATGCCCGTCATTTCACTCTCCACGGAGCTGCGCATCCTCCACTCGTATGCCCAGTTTTATGTGGCAACGAACACCTTCTACCGCAACTTCGATATGCGTGGAAGTTTTGGGATGCCTCCCTCCAAGTCCGTAGGAAGAGACGAAATCCCCTCGGTCTCTTTTGACGAGGGTGAGGATTCTGTGAATCCATATGAGCCTCTATTGGCGGTACCGAGGGGTGACATACCTCCGTCTGCAGGGCCTTTGGTCATCTCTGGCAAGCGAAGGGCTCCTGTTCTGAAGGAGACTTCCCCTCGCAAGAGGAAGAAGAAGGTGGTTAGTCGTCCTGTCAGGACTTCCCACCCTGAGGTTCCTAGAAGTGAACCTGTTGTCTCCCCTGTTGGGGATGATTCTTTGATTAGAGGTTCCTCGCTTTTTGGAGAGGGAACCTCCACAGTTCCGGCTGGCGGTGCCGGAGAATTCCTGCTCGAGGCTGTTGTCGCTGCTATCGCTTCCGGTAGTGGTGCGAGATCGCCCACGAGGCCGAACCAAATAAAGATATCTTTATCCAGACCGGCAATGGAAGAAACCCCTGCCGTGTCTGTAAGTATACCCAGCGAGATTCTACCTGGTGAACCTCGATTGGATCTGGGTAAAGATTTGGAAGAAGACCTGCCGCTGTCCATTGGCACACACCCTTCTCCAGGTATGACAGCTCGCTTAGCGTCATTAAGAAATAATTTAGTTGTACTGGCTGCAGACCCGACATATATACCATCAGCCATGGGTAAATATCGTTCTTACGCCTATTTTAGAAAAATTAACATCATGTTGATATTAACTTTTTTATCTTCTTTTCAGGGGAAGACATCTACGGGAGGGCAGCGTCGATGCGCCTTTTGGCTCTATCTCAGCCCCTGGCGATGACATGGGGGTGCCCGACTTCGAAGTGGAAACACTTTCGGGTGCCGGTTCGCCCGAAACGATTCCGATATCTCGAGAGGAGGATGAGCCTGTCACTATGACAATGCCTCCTTTGAGTACGCCGGTCACTTCGTCCGTTGTTGGCGCATCTTCTTCTGTCGCACCATTTGTGGAGGCGACGGCTGTGGCAACATCGTCTAATGTTGTTCCTGGAGGGAGGTTCGCCAATATTGCAGCCACTCCCAGCGTTCATTCGGGTCTAGCCATGCTGACAGAGCAGTATACTAGTATCTTCTACACCACCTTGAAAATGCTAATATCAATGGTGTTGGAGAAGAATCTAAGCTTCGAGGCTCTGAGGAGGTCCTCCCAGTCTGTGATAGTGCCAATCAGAAGCTTCGACGACGCTGGGAGAGCCGACACGCTGGAGGAGATAGTTAATGGTTTGGAGCAACCCATTAATGAATACTTGCAGCTAGCTCGAGGCAGCATTGACGGTCTCGTTCAAGCTAGGTATGACTCCCTGACTGCAGAGCTTGCTAGGCAACTGGAATCTCTGAATAATTCTATCGAGGCTCAGCAGCAGAAGATGGACCGTGAGCAGGCTGAATTAGAGTATGTCATTCCTGAGCTGGCCCAGTACGAAGCCGAATATGAGGAAGAGGCAGCGAGGGTCCGCAGGTTGAAGGATGAGCTCGTTCGGCAGAGGCGAAGGCTCTCTTTGTCGGCAGGCCGAGATGCGTTGAAGCACCAAAAGGAGACTACTCAGCAGAACCTGATATATGTGGGTGCCTTCCACTCAGGTTTCGTGCATGCTCGGTCCGAGCTATCTGCCTTGAACAGTGATACGGCAAGGTTGGAGCGGGCTCGCACCGATGTTTTGAACTCCAGGGATGAGAGAATGGTTGCTCTGGCGTAGCAGATTCGCGACCTAACCGCTCCCCCCAAAAGATGTACCTTTTTACTTTTCAATGTAATTTTGCTCTTTCTGGGAATAGTAAAGAGGCTCTTATCTGACTTTGTGGACCCATCATTTTGGAATATAAATGACAGGTTTGGGTGAAAGTGATATCAGAGGTGATATGGACGTGATATACTCTCGGTAAGCTTTAGTAGGACATATCTATTCAGAGGTTATATGGACGTGATAGAATATGTTCGGACTAAAATTTATAAACAAAACACTATCAGAGGTAATATGGACGTGATAGGTCTTGAAGTTCCAAATTAGTTAAACATATCTATTGAGAGGTTATATGGACATGATAGAATACGATCCAACTAGTTTCGTTTGGAAGTAGTATTGTCAGAATGAGATCTTTACCATACTCCATTTGAGCAAAGGAGGTTAAGCATAGTACCTCTTCAGAAATTTGTCGTTGATAGGAGCCATCAACAAGTCTCCATTAGGCTTGGCTAATCTGTAAGCGCCATTTGAGAACGTCGTCTCGATCACATAAGGGCCTTCCCATTTGGGTTGGAATTTACCCTTACTCTTGTGAGTGATGATCATTGGCCTTCTTACAGCTAAAACTAGCTCGCCAACTTTGAACACTCTTTCCTTTACTCTTTGATTAAAAGCTCTGGAAATGCGTGCCTGGTAGAACGCGATGCGTTGTTGAGCTTGGAGGCGTTTCTCGTCTAATCCTTCTAGCTCTTGAAGCCTTAACAGGTCATTCTTTTTCTGCGTCAAATTATTAGCTACTGCTATCCTGAGAGACGAAATTTGGATTTCAATGGGGAGAACTGCTTCACTCCCGTAGACCAATGAGAATGGGGTACAACCCGTCGGTGCTCGTACCGTTGTACGGTATGCCCAGAGACATTCACCTAGCTTCTCATTCCAATCTCTCTTGTTCGAAGAGACAAACTTCTTCAAGAGTTTGATAATGGTTTTGTTGAAAGCTTCCGCCAAATCATTACCAACAGGATTATATGCCGTAGAGGCCATATTTTGTATCCGATTTTTATCGCAAAATCGATGAAATGCGTGGCTGATGAATTGAGGCCCATTGTCATGAATTATCCTTCGAGGAATCCCAAAGCGATAAATGATATGATGCTTAATGAAGCTGATCACATTAGATATCTTCACCTCAGTAAGAGGGATCGCCTCTACCCATTTGGAGAAGTAATCTGTGATGACCAGTATGAACCGGTGACCTCTGGAAGAAGACGGGTGAATAGGACCAATGATATCCATACCCCATGCTTCGAAAGGCCAGGAAGCAATCGTAGGATGCAAATGTTCAGAAGGTTGATGTATAAAGTCTGCATGAACCTGACAGGCTCTGCATTGTCTTGCATACTTTATTGCATCTGCGATCATAGTAGGCCAGTAATAGCCCATCCTCCTGATACGATCCTGTAGCTTAGGACCGGGTTGATGCGCTCCTCATACGCCGTCGTGAGCTTCACGGATAATCCGCTGTGCCTCGTCATCGGAGAGGCATCTCAATAACAGTCCATCGTAGGTCCGGCGATATAGACACTGTGAAGACGTATCATAGTAGAAGCGTAATGATCGTCTTTTGACGGATACTGCTTCTTTAGGGTCCTCCGGCAAGATTCTGTATGCCACGAAATCTATAAAGGGACTTCTCCAGTCTCTCTTGGGAGGTTCGGTGTTTACAGCGTAGCTGCTTTCGATGTGGAAGTTGTTCTTCGCACAAAACAGATCTCTGTTAAGAAGGATCACCGAATTCTGCCTTCTTATAGGAATAGCTAAATCTGCAGCTAGACTGGCTAGGGCATCAGCTTCCAGATTCTGAGATCGAGGCACATGTTCCAGGAAGAATCCTTTGAATGTCATGGCTATCTCGACCGTTGCTTGGTGATAGGGGATGAGGTCTGGATTCTGGACTTCATATATTTCTCTGACTTGATTGACGATCAGCAGAGAATCACCGAAAGCTTCCAGATATTCGACGCCCAACTCTTTAGCGACTTGGAGCCCGATTAGTAGAGCGTTATACTCCCGACGTTATTGGAACAAGGCTCGCTAAGAGAATATGCTCGATAGATGACAAGTTTATCAGGAGTAACCAGGATAATTCCTACTCCTGAAACTACGTTTCCCCTGGGATTGGTCCTGGAGGCGCCATCGAAGAATAGTTGCCATGCCTCACTTTCCATTGCGGAATTGTATTCTGCAACTTCGTCGGGAATGTCCTCGTATAGTTTGGAGGCCTCCGGGATCGGATGAGCAGCTAGGAAGTCGGCCAGCGCTTGGCCTTTGATGGACTTCTGAGAGACGTACACCATGTCATACGGTGTTAATAACATCGTCCAAGTCGCAAGTCGGGAGTTAAGAACGCTTGGCTTGTTCATCAATACCCGGAGAGGATTGATCTTGGAGATGATATGAATAGTCTAGCATGTGACATAATGTCGCATTTTTTGAATAGCGAACATCAGAGCCAAGCATTCCTTTTCCACTGGACTGTACCGGTGTTCAGCTCCGACCATCATCCTGCTTAGGTAGTAGATAGCCTGTTCGTGACCCGCATCGTTCTTCTGTGCGAGAAGAGCTCCCAGAGAATGATCGATCGCTCGATCGTACAGTAAGAATAGTTTTCCCATGACGGGAGGCACTAGAACTGGAGGATGAGTGAGGTAGCGTTTGATTTCATTGAACGCTTGCTGACAGGCTTCGTCCCATACGAAGGATACACCTTTCTTCATGAGACGAGAAAAAGGCTGACATCTCCCGGAGAGGTTGGATATGAATCTCCAGATATAAGCCAGACGACCTTGAAATCCCCTGAGTTCTCTCAGATTATGGGGCGGTCACATTTCTAAGATGGCCTTGACTTTATCAGGGTCCACTTGAATGCCTTTAGCGGTAATGACAAATTCCAGGAATTTGCCACTGGATACACCCAGAGAGGAATTGGTAGGATTCATCTTGAGTTGATGTTGGCGCATTAACTCAAATACTGTCTTCAAGTCTTGGATGTGATTATCCTTGAGGCAGCTTTTGACAGCTACATCGTCCACATAATATTCTACTATTTTGCGTAAATGCTCATGGAATATGTTACTCATAGCCCGTTGGTACGTAGTCCCGGCGTTCTTCAATCCGAAGGGCATCACCGTATAGCAATATACCTCCAATGGTATCCGGAAGGCAGTATGCTTCTCGTCTTCGGGATGCATCTTGATTTGATTGTATCCTAAGAATCCGTCTATGAAAGACATACGTTCAAAACCGCATGTATTGTCAATAATGACGTCCGTAATGGGAAGAGGAAACTCGTCCTTGGGGCAGGCTGTATTCAGATCTCGGTAATCGATGCAGACACGTACTTTCCCATTTTTCTTCATGACCGGGACAACATTGGCGACCCAGTCGGGATGTTGTTCTTCTCGGATGAAACCGCAGGCTATCAACTTCTTAATTTCAGCTTCAATGGCGTCCATCATATCCGGGCAGAACCGGCGTTGGTGCTGCTTTAAAGGCTTCGAATCGGGCAATATATTGAGTTTATGAGTAGCCACCTTTGGATCAAGGCCTGGCATGTCCTCATAATTCTATGCAAAGACGTCGATGTATTCTTTTATTAGCTGGATAACTTCTCCCCTTTCTTCTTCGGAAAGACTGTTAATGATAAATATCGGCTTTGGCAAAAGTTCATCTCCAATATCGATTTGGATAACTTCATCTTCGGTGGGGGGTTCTCTCTGCTCGAACCAGAATTCCCATTGTGTATCCATTTATTGAGCCCAAGAGTCAGTCTCAAACGGTTTAGATTCTTCTTCGTCTGCTTCGAAGGAATCTGCCACTACCATATTTATTGATAATGTTCGTTCGAGAGCATCAGATGAGTCGGAGGACGACGAACCATTTTGAAAAGAGGAACAGATATCCTCGTTCGACTCAGAAGTTGTAAGGGAGGTGGTATACCCTAACCATAACGAGTTCGTTGACAGTAGGGATCGCCGTGCAGCGGCGTTCGCCTGCCTTTTCCGTAGTTGAGACTTGGTTTCACCTTCAAGTCGTAGCCCATACTTTGCATGATCTTCAAAGCTTGTGGGCTGTATCTGTGAACTTGCATTTTACCAGCATCGTCGTCGAAAGAATCTTCTTGAACAGTCGGTTCATTGCGCATGCAGCCAAATATTATTGAATACTGACTGCTGACAGTAGGCGGGACAATGAAGATAGAATCCTCGTGCAGCCCATATGTCGTGATGACATTGGATGATGATGCTACTTCCCATACATACGGATGATAGGAATCTATAGCGTCCAATAATTTTTGTGCTATAGGTTCTATATCGTCATGGGGAGAGGATTCCTGATTTGGAATTTGAGTGTCAATATACTTGAAAAAAGGATCTTTATTGTCATCAGAAACCGCGTTCCCGGTTGTATTTACATCAATCGGCTGCCTATCGCGCCGAAGGTTGATGACTAAGGGTGGAGGCTTCTGGTTCAAAGTGATCACCAGAGGATTACCTCCTCTTCCCGACCTGGTTTTATTCAGGTGGATAGCCATAGGCTCCATGGTTTTTGGACGAGTAGTTCGCCCCTTCACCTTGATTGACAGAGGTTGCTTGGCAGAGGGCTCTTCTGGCTCCCGATGGAATTCCTTCTCTGCTTCGCCTGACACCTCTTTTATGTAGTCCTGGGTGTACAATATAGCATCAGAGTAGTAGGATTCTACCCCTCTAAACGGGTTCAGGTCCGCAAACTCTGTTTGTACTATTCCTTGGGCATCTACATATTTAAAGCATTGATGTAGAGTCGAAGGAACAATATTGTGGTCGTGGATCCAAGGTCTACCCAGCAGAATATTGTAGGACACCTCTGAATCAATGACATAAAATGTAGCCACTGATCTGAGGTCACCAATCTGGATCCTCAGACGAATTTTCCCCAACGGCTTACTTTTCCTGGCGTTGAAACCCACGATTGTAGTGGTGGTGTACACCAATTCACTGGTAGGAATCTTCAGTGGTCTGAGCAGACTATGAGGAATAATGCTGATCGATGATCCTGGATCTATGTGAATCTGGTCGACCTCCATGGAATCGACGTATCCGGTGTAATAGAGGGGTCTGTCATGCCTGTTATGTTTTAACAGCATGTCGTCTTGAGTGAAAGTGATATTCGGGACCACCTCCATCACACTGTGGCATTGAGGACACGCCACGGGTTCTTCGTCGGGGGACTTGAGCTGGGTCAAGTATGCCTCCGCCTGCATTAATGCTTCACTCATGGCTTGACGAGTGTCTTGAGAGAGCCTGAGTAGTTCAAAGATGGACAACCTGGCTGGTGTATTGGCCAATTGGGCCAGGATGTCGAAGTTGTATGGCTTCTCTAAACCTTTGTTTTGAATGTTTTTCAACGGTTTATCGAAGCGCACTTCTTTTTGCTTTCCTTTGTCCGCCGAAGTTGGTCTCGAAGGACCGTCATCTGGTATGGCGGTTTCTGGTTCCGAAGGCTGTCATGCCCCAGTCCCAAAAATACGTAGGACTAGGACACGTAAGCATGCCAGCCGCATGTATATGGCAACTCCAATATATGAAAACCAAATCCATACGTACGCTGTAATATGAATATCAAATCCACAAGTGGTATAAAATATAATACAAGTCACAGGGTAAAATCTAAATCTCATCCACCAAAATCATATAGAAATAAATAACCAGTATCTATGAAACTAGATCTCAATAAGAAGTATCTAAGGATGGTAGTTGGATGGAAACAAATCCACTACCAACTCGAATATAAGAGCAAATACAATATAAGTACAAGCTATCAAACACAATATAAGTATACCAGCAAGCAATCACTGCTCGGAGAGAAGACATCCACGAAGCATCTATAACTATCCAAATCTGCGCTCCTGCAAATACTCAAGAACAGGTACACCTGGCAGGGGACCAGGTCCTCAGAGGGACATAACAAGATACTTAAACACATGCCAATAAAGTACTGAAATAAATATCCAATGGGTCGCCTAACCATCTATGTGAATGTAGTTTGAGAACAATTTTCTAACAAGTGAGCTATCTGGCTGAGAACTGGGATTGGCATGACTCTCTCGGAGAACCAGGGGCCTCAAAGGCATGTCGTCTTTTGAACGGCAGAGGCCCGCCAAGTAGTAAAGGGGTCATCACCACCCGTATCTCCAGCGGAGCTTCCGGGTTACAGAAGGAAAAGTGTAAAGGAGCTCAAATGCGATACTTGTTGTTCTCCCCACCCAATGCTCTAAGCATGTCACATCCATGACACAATTTGGTTCATAGCCTATTCTTAGTACCCTAGCCCAATCCTGCGACCAAACAAGGACAAGGATGGGACCACCGTACTACAATAGGCTATGTCCCTAGACCTCTAATAACTGCTAAGTCTACTAGCATGCAAAGTTTCTAACAGCAGTTATTCCTAACGCACGACCCACACGTACAGGAGGCCAACCCTGCACGCAAGTCCGTGATCTATATGAGACTCACAACTCGTGTAACAACTGTGTCACGGCCGATGAACCTAATGATGCTACATGATAATGGGGTAGTCTCATAAACAAGGTCAATGCAAATACATAAATAAAAACATACTGCGACGACACCGTCGCGCGCATTTTATATAACAGTTAAAATATATGAAAAGACAGAAAATAAAGATGCATGCAACATATAGAATATAAATAACAGTACAATGGCAAGGTATACTTTCCTGGCCAGAAAGCTGCGATGTACCAATAACCTGCTCCAAAAGTCGCGCAGAATAAATCCAACATCCTATGTACATATAATATAATGCAAATAAATCATTAGTCATTACACTAGTACACGCACAACAATATTTATACTGGACTCGGGGTACACTAGGGGTGGCACTAGTCATCTAACACGGTTAATTACGCGTTGAATTACGCGGGTGTCGGGTCTTTAAGTACTGTTCACAATAAGTCAGTCACTAACACGGTCTTGCCAGTACGTCGGTGTACACAAGGCAGACCCAACATTGTTCTTAGGGTCAACTGGGTCAAAGGCAAATACGGGACAGTCCACGGTGTCCTAGGGTCGTATAATCCAATTATGTATAGTCAGCATAGTATTTTACAATTTATGTACATAACATGTATATATATATTTCTATATAACACCCAATTATTCCTACCACTTGAATACATGTACTAAGTATCTATATAAATGTATACCAATGGGTAATATACGTGTACGCGTACATATACGTACACGCATGTGGGTTCACCGACTCAGGGCCTGATGTCAACTAACAGTCAATAAGCAATACTATTATCCTACTGGCACGTACACAAACACACATAACGGAGAAGACAGACAGGTTCATACCTCGGAGTACACGTACGGGTACGACGGTGGGGTTGACGACGATGACGAGGAGGTGGTGCTCGTGTGTGGGTATGGAGCTCTGCGAAAGCTGGTGTTGTACGTATGGCGTGGAGGAGGATAGCGCCGTCGTAGCGGCGAGGGACATGGGTGGTCGCTTCGCGACACGGATGACCACGAGGAGAGGACAACGCTGGGTAGAGCTGCTCGTCCGGACAAGCACGGCGCCGGGGGGGGATGGCTGCGGTTGTCGCGCGAGGGTCCGTAGGCTCGGTTGGCAGCACTCCTGCCGGCGGTTCGTGTGGGAAACGTCGTCCCTTACGATGTGTCTCGTGGACCAACTTGACAATGTTGATGGCAACGGTTGATGGAGAGCGCACGGGCTCAGAGTTGCTCGATGGTCCAACGAGCGCTCGAGGAGCCTCGTGCGGGTAGGTGATGCCGGACTGGTAGCCGCGTAGTCGAGTGCCGGTGCTGGACGGAGATTCAACTGCTTGGAAGAGACTCGGCAATGTTGGATCCGTCACGTCGGCTCTGGGCGCCGAGTCAGGCAGCACGCTGCTGGCGCATTACATCAATGCACTGTGTGATGGCCGACGCGCAACCATGCGGGCGTACTCCGGTCCGGCGGGGATGCATGTCACTACCCAATTCTAGAAAATAGGATTTTTTTTTTATTTGGTAAATTGTGCATTGTATTTAATTAATTATATTTATATTTATTTAGTGCTTATTTTATTTTTTTAATGATTGTTTTAGGGTTTTGGCTAGTCTGGACCCATGTCAGACCCTAGTGGACCCATGTTCGACCCAGCCCACACCCTTATGAGAATTATTTTGGGGCTTAGAAATATTTATTTTATTTTTAGAAGGTTAGTGGGAGAGATTTGGAGTTAGTTTGAGTGTTTTTGGAACCCGAAACCCAAAACCGAGTTACGGGAGGGCATTTTGGTCATTTGGACTTAGTGGAACCCTTTTTAACCTCATGGCCGGCCCTCCACCTACCCATTCCCGTGTAAAACCAGCAGCCCCCCTTGTATACTTCTTCTTCTTCATTCTTCACTTCTTCCTTCTTCTTTCTTCTCCTCCACTTCTTCTTTCTTCTTCCTTCCTTCTCCAAGTAAGTCCCTCTTCCATTTTTCTTCTTTTCTTCTTCCATTCCTTCTCCTTATGCTAGCCCTAACCTTGCTTTTTCCCTAACCTAGGTGTGAGGAGCTTAGATCTAGTGTGGAAGCTAGATTTGGAGGCTTGGATCTTGAGGGAGGTGATTTCTAGTAGATCGGAGACCTTGGCCTTGGGATTCCAACTCCCAAGAGGTAAAACCTAACTTTTCCCTTGCTAATTATTTTTGTGTAGAGTAATTAGTGTTTTAGAACCTTCCTAGACCCTTAGACTACCCGTAGGAGGAAGTTGGAATTAGTTTGGTTGAGTTTAGAGACTTTGACATTAGGTTTTGTGTCGATTTCGGGTGGAATCCGAAATTGGCCCAATTTTGGGTGATGCCCTAGGTTAGACGGACCTAGGTAGACGTTGTCGGATGTCTTGAGGGTGAGTGCGTGTCTCCGTTCGGACACGGGAAGCCGCGTCACGGAGAAACGGGCATTTCGGGCAAAATTGGGGTTTTTCGTCGTCGCCAATTCTAAGCGCGTGTGCATTTCATTTCGGGCGAAACGGGCCTAGAATCGACGCAGGAGCAATTTTTCTAGGATCTAGACATCGTTTAGAACGTGTGGGTAAATTTTGGGCCGATTCCGAGTTCGTTTGGTGTGCGTTTCAGGAGGTTTTCCGAACCGCGCACCACGTGTTCGTCAAAATGACCGAACGGCCATTTCGACTTGGTTTCCTCGTTTCGGCTTTGTGCGCATGTTGGGTTAGTATCGGGGAGTGTGTGCTAGAGGTTTCGAGTTATATTTTATATATTTTAGGGTGTTGGTGAGTGTCGGGGTCGTTGGGCGTGAGCGGGACGTGTTGTTTGTGTGTTGTTGTGTGTTGTGTGTTGTGTTGTGTTAGTGTATATGTGTCTATATATATATATATATATATGTATATATTTATGTATGTGTGTTTATGTATATGTATATATATTTATATATATGTGTGTATTTATATCTATGTGCTTGTGTGTATATGTCTATGTGTATATATATATATATATATATATGTATATGTGTAAGTGTGCTTGTGTGTGCATATGTATATATATATATTTATATTTGTATGTATATATATATCTTAGAGTGTGTGTGTATTGATATGTATATATATATATTTGTATGTGTGTATATATATATTAATATGTATGTTTATATATATATATATATATATATATATATATATATATATATATATATATATATATATATATATATATATATATATATATAGCTATGTATATATTTGTGTGTGAGTGTGGGTATTAGTGTGTTTGTGAGTGTGGAGGTGTGTGTGTTAGTGTGTGTTAGTAGATAGATATAGGTGTATAGATATATCTATCTAGTAGTATATATATATAGTTATATGTGTGTATATATATATATATAGGATGATATATATATATATATATATATATATATATATATATATATATATATATATATATATATATATATATATATATATATGAATATAGGAGTGTGTGTGTGTGTGTGTGTGTGTTTGTAGCTAGAGGGGGGGGTCCAGACTGCACAGCAGCAGCAGCTGCTGCCCCTAACAGCAGCATCAACCAGGGGCAGCAGCAGCAGCCAATATGAAGCTGCAGCAACAGCAGCCAAGAGCAGTAGCAGCAGCAATGCGAAGCAAGCCAGCAGCAGCAGCAACAAGCACATGCAGCGTAGCAGCGAGACAGGTTGCGAGGGAGAGGGTGAGGAATAGATAAGATAGATAGACTGCTATATAGATAGGAAAGATAGTTAGATAGATGGGTTAAGAGATTGATAGTTGGAAAGATAATTAGATAGATAGATAAGGAGATACATAGATAGATAGGTATACCTATAGATAATTAGATAGGTAGATGTATGGTAGATACCTATATCTATGTGATAGATTTATATACCTATAGCTAGATAGATAGTTAGATATCTAGATATAGTTATATACATATAGGTGTATAGGTAAGGTAAAGGGTATATATGCATATGTGTGTGGATATCTATATACATAGGTATATACATACTTAGATATATATAAATATGGTAGATATCTATATTACCTAGCCTAGATTAATAACTAGGTATATAATTATTAGCTAGATAGCGAGTTAGAGGGGTTTGAGAGCGGTATCTCAATACCTTGAGATATCCAAGGTATTGAGTTTCGAGCGGGGTATTTAAGCATTAGCCTAGGAAATGTTTTGGAATGATTTTTATATGTTTATATATATATAATTACGCGTGCTAGCATAGGTTTTAGCGGGTTTAGGCGGGGTGCGTGGCCTAGGGCGAGGTATCGGATACCGAGGGTATCCCGGTATCTCGATTAGGCGAGTTTGTGAGTTTAGTAGCTTAATGAGCTCGGTTTGACCTAGAATTTCAGGGGCACCCTAGTTTGACCTAGCTTTGACCATAATTGTCCTCGTTGACCGTAAAAGTCAACGTTTGACCTAGTTTTGACCTAGAGTTGACTTTTTGGACTCCGGGTTGACTTTTTGACCCAAATTTCACCGGTTTGACCCGTTCGACCTAGAATAGCCCTAGAAGCCTGTTTTTAATTATTTTATATCAGTTTTAATGCTTAGAACCCTATTTAATTCTGCTTTTCGCATTAGGTCCTTGCGATACCGGTTCGGATCTCGATCCTCATCAGTTGCTCAGGACATCAGACGAGTACCTACCTCTGATAGTTTCTATTTCATGATAGAGTTTATATCACTTGTTCTAGAACTGTAATACTTGATTCTGACACATTGTTACACGAGCTGGTACTAGTGGATCCCGTCATGAGATGCTATCCCCCTTACCGTGTTCAGCGGGTACTCTATCACGTGTATTTCATCATGTGCTTCGGGTATTGATTATCATGTGCTATCATGTGCTTCTTGTGCTCTCGCTTTCGTGTGCGCGAGCTATTATCATGTACGTAGCGTGTTGTGGTTGGATCCAATGGTATTAGTGGGGAAGGGGAGTAGGAGTTGGTTATGTGATCAAAGCCAAACAGTATTCATGTGTATATCGGTTATGCAACTCACGCATAACGGAGTTATCGTAGTGTTCTTTATGTGCAACCTAAGCCGATCACATAACGAACTTGTGCTCAAGGCACTTAGCTAGTATTCATGTTTCTCACCTGCAGTTACTTTTCCACTACTTGTATTGTTCTCCAGTTTACTTGCAGCTACTTATTGTGCTCCAGCATATATTTATTTCCTGTGCATCTTGTATACTTTTCTATTGCTCGTCATATACACCTTACCATGTATTTGGAGTTGCTTTCAGAGTTATGTACTTCGCTCCAGTCCTGACTGGACATATTTTTTCTAGAGAATCCTGAGGACTATTGCCCGACGTTCTACGGGCCGGGTGTTGATGACTGTTGTGACCCCGTGATCGAGGAGGAGTGCGCGGAGGAAACGCCTATAGCACCCTAGTTAGCTAGGTGGGTTCCTGGGTTATTTCCAGTAGTTTTTATTTTGGATGATTGTACTTATTCTTTTGCTTTGATGTTGTAGCTATTATGGCCTTGGACTGTATTATTTTGGTTTGTCTTGCTCTCTTTGGTTTGGTTTTCTTTTGATATCATATCGTGCTTATATTCTTCCTCTAGATTTTGTGATTGAGATTTTTGATATATATATATTGCGTGGTTGCCCTCTTTTTGGAGAGGTCATGCCGGATTTTTTTGTGAGATATAGATAGATATGGTTGACCTAGAACGGACCTTTACATCGTTCTACCGCCGATTCTGCGGCATAGGCTGGACGTACCCACAGCTCATGCCCGATTTTCGGGTGTGGGTCGTGACAATGCACCACAGGTGGTAGGGGAGATCTGGGGTCGAGTTTACGGACGAAGTCGGAGCAGTCGACATGGTGGTGTAGAGTGCGGCACGAGGAGGTTATCGAACAGCTCTGGCAAGGGAACGCATGGGGGAGAAGAAGGCGTATTGTATGATCTACTGTGGGATGTAGGCAAGAAAGATAGATGGTTCAAATATTCTATTCTACGGAACAACGGAAGACATATTTGATGAGAGAGAGAGGGTTGCTGGTGAGAATTGCGGCTAGGTATTAGGTTGGTGTTTTGTGAATAATAAAAAAAAGAGAAAAGGATTATTTATACATGGTGTTGGGTTAACCTAAAAAGGTTTGACTGGTCACCCCTCTTGGGTTGGGCCTTGGCTCACATGGGGTCTTTGGAGGGCTATAAATTACAGGGTTTAAAATACAAGGATGGAGTTTTAGAATAAATGGGGGGCGATGTGCGCGTTGTACATCCAAAAATTACAGAAATTTTCATGTAAAGGGGAAAACTGAGTATCTTCACAAATTATCCAATTGTGGGGGCACCTTAATACGTTTTTGCATAAAAGCCCCCCAACAATTGGAAAATTATACAAAGGCGGAAAATTGGATTTAATTAATTGAATCGACGCGCACGATGTTCTAGAATTAATTAGGAGTACATGGGATTAAATTTAGGCGGCCACAAGTGTCAGGGGCATAGAGGGTACTGTGTAGAATATTAATAAAATTTGGTTTGCACAAAATGGTCAAGATTGTGTCCCCAATTTCGATTGGGATGCACAAGGGTACAAAATTGGAATTTATTCCGAATTAAGAAATAACGTCCGCGACGTTTATTGTGCGGCTAAAATATAGCATCAACGAGCAATATTATAAGTTGCACAAGGGTCAGAATAGTAGGCGGACATGTCTAGGATGAGATCGTAAAGTTTCTAGATAGGCAATGGCTAGTGAGGTGCTTCAATTATCGAAGCACGGTAAGGTGCACTATACGATATAATTATTGCATAATTAAATAAATGTCGTGTTCTAAATTCTAATTGGTTCAAACTAGCCCTAATTTCACTATCTAAGCTAAGTATGCCTAATTTTGGGTGAGGGGGTTTACAAAGGCTTGGCAGCTGAAGTGTCTGCTGGTGCATCTTCCTGACTTGCTCCATAGTCCTTGAGGTAAGCTTTCCTTGAACGGGTTGCAGTAGCCAAAACCTCGTCTTCTAATGTCGGGTGTGTTGTAACCATGTGACACGATTTACGCTTTGAGTTCTTCTTAGACTTAACCTTAGCAGCCTGAGTCTCTTTCTCGACCTCTGACACCAGATCAGGATGAACCCACATGATCTCGCCCCGCTGGGTAGTTAGGGGTACCAGGTTATGATTTTGACCCCTAGTTGGAGGGAGATTAACGATGTTCATCGTTGTCCAGGAAATAGGTATAACATCGTCCGGGACTTCTCGGGGAGGCAGATGTCCAAACTGCAGAGAGTCATGTTGGCCGTGACCGTCTTCTCGCTGTTACGCAGAGTGATGGCCTTAGCATCGATCAGCTCCTGGATCATCCTCTTTAGTACATAACATGCTTTTGTAGGGTGGTGTATGTATCTGTGGAAGATGCAGTACTTGGAGTTATTATGTCACGACCCACACCCGGTATAGGGGTACGAGAGCGTGGGTACGTCCAGCCTACGCCGCAGCATCGGCGGTAGAACGCTGTCTAGGTCATGTAACTATCTAATCAATCTCACATGAATATCCAACTCTATAAGGAGACATAGATATCACAAAATAATGCTGAAAATACTCAATCACATAAGCTAAAGCACGATGAGATATCGAGGCAAGCAATGAAATACAAGACATGGCTAACGACAAAATAACCATACCTGCAATCAATAACATCCAATCCCCAAGTGTCGGAAACAAGTCCACTATGTCACAGTCTGGAAAAATATATCCAGTCAGGATTGGAACGAAATATACCTCTAATAGCAGTTCCACATATATTGATAAATCTATAATACAGTGTAAAGAAATACAGACAGATATAAAAACTGGCAAGAAGGAATACTGACGAGCATGGATATACTGGAAATAGATATACTGGAATAAGGAATACTGGAGCATATAATGTACATATAGAAATGAAATAAAAATCGAAGTACACGCTAGAATAATAAACTGGTATGTAAAGGTGTACAAGAACAAAACTAGAACATGTGGGGATGCTAGATCAATACACTAGAGAGACATGTCAAGAATCATCTAACTAAGTGTGTGAAATATCAGCATATCATGTGATCGGCTTGGGACTGGTAAACTTATTACATTGGTTAGCGATCATCCTTGAGGTCAGGCTAATCCATCCGGATAGCTATGATGCGAGTAATAGTCAGGCTAACCACATGTAACAGTGATGAGGCATGTAATGGTAAGGCTGCACCGACGTGAGGCGTGGGTGAGCTATGATACATGTAAAGTTGGGTATGATCACATAAGCTACTAATATTTTCTTGTTTTTCCCCAGCTAGCACGATGGATTCCCGATCACGACTCCTCGTGATAGGTCTCAATAATACCAACTCGTGTAAAGAACAGTGTCAGAGTCATGTATGCTATACAACAAGAGTTATAGAAATAATCAATATAAGGAAAACTGTCAGAGAGTGTACTCTCCTTGGGTCCTTAGCTGGTGAAAACCAATGTCCTGCTCCAGAGTATCGTCTGGAGGATCCAACAGTCCTATAGACATATAATAAAATAAGACAACATTTGCATCAGATGCTACACTAACACAACACAAATACATTGAACTCAGGGGCTATGCCAGGTATGGCACTAGTCAACTAGGTTTAAGTGCATCAAGTTGCACGGGCGTCGCGTCTGTGATTGCTGGACAAGAAGACGATCAAAACGGTACGGGGCTTGCCAATACGTCAGTGTACGTGTGGCAATCTGCTAGCAGTTCACAGGGTCATAGGTCAGGTGTAGTTACGGGGTATCCGTATTTACACTCGGTCATCTAGTACCTATATATACATATTACTACTAACATATACATTAATGTTCATTTGGTACAAAAATAGCTATGTGTATTTATATATATTTTAAGTAAAATTAATACTGTATGTTTAATTATAAAAATATCCACTAGGACATACTTTATACAAGATATATATATATACCAAATACATTTACATTTATATATACAACAACCAAAGTTTTATATATATACTAAAGAATATATATGTACTAAATATATATATATACAAATCTTAATACATATACCATAAATACGTATGTATGTACGTACATATATGCCAATATAAATTATATATATGCTATATTTATATATATTTACCAAAATACGTTTTATCAAACATATACTATGTATATGTATATATATATACATTTATATACCACATAAATATACTTTTATACCAAAAATACATACATATATATAGGTATATATATATACCAAAAATACGTATTAATATACGTACTAAAATATATATTAATACTAATACATAGAATACAAGTATATATCCAATTAGAGAATATACGATATATATATATATGTATACACGTATATGAATACGTATATACTAATAGATACCCATATACATTACATATACTCTCTATATGTAAATACATGTAAACCAATACATACATATATACCTACATACGTACACGAGGGGGGATCGTACCTGCGTGCGACGATGTCGAAGACGTCGACGACGAGCTGCTGATGATGGTGGACGAGCCGCTGATGATGGTCGATGATGAGCTGCTGATGATGGTCGACGGCGAGCAGCTGATGATGGTCGACGACGAGCTGCTGATGATGGTGGACGAGCCGCTGATGATGGTCGATGACGAGCTGCTGATGATGGTCGATGGCGGCTTGATATGGAGTGGTGACGGCTCGGGGAAGTCGGAGAAGAGGCTGGAGAAGTGTCGACTCGGATGGGGACCGCTGGGCACAGTCGCCGGAGGGATCAGTTGGTTCTGGTGGGGGAGTGAGGCTGGAATGGAGGACGGTTCTGTGCCGGAGCCGGAGTACAACGTCGGAGGAGATGAGCAGCCAGGGTCGGGGTCGAGTGTAGTTGGTGGTGTGGAGTTGATGTTGATGGCGAGGGTGGCTGCCGGAGTCGGGATAGAGGGATGAAGGAATTCCAGTGGGTCGAGGGGGTGCGGCTGACCGTGCCGAGTGCAGGCCAGCTCGGGGTGGCTGCTCGAGGAAGGAAGGCAGGTCGGGGATGCGGGTTGGCCAAACTAAGCTCCGGGGCTGGCCGACCGGGTGGCTCAGGTGAGATAGGGTTAGTTTGGGTTTTGGTGTTGGTGATGGTGGTGAGTTTTGTGAAGAAAATAATAATATGGAGAGGGTGGTAGCTTTTGTATGTGGGAGGAGATGATGTGACCCCCTAGGAATTAGGGCCAACCAAATATTGGAATGGGGTTTCTTGGGAAGATGGTTGAGAGATTTTAATGGTGTTGTGTGGTGGGGATGGCTCCATCTTAAATGGAGGGCCATGATTTAACATGGAGAAAAAATGCAACAAAAATGAGGAGAGAGAGAGAGGTTGGGTTGACTAGTCAAAGATAGGGGTTGGTTTTCTTCATTTGGGTTAAACCAATAGGATGGTGACACATCATTACAATTTTGCAATTATGTCCCCAACAATTAAAAAATTGCACAGAAGTGGGTTTCTTGATTTAATTAATTAAAATTAGATACACTTGGCGTTCAAGAATTAATTAGGAGTACATGGGGCCAAAATTAGGTCGGGTCATCAATACCATTACTGAAGAAGACTCAGAACATAATATTACCCTAATTTGGGTCGTACAAAAAATAGGCCAAGATTGCCTCCACTTTGATTGGAACGCACAACGATACAAAGTTAGAATTTATTTAGAATTTAAATAAACGTCCGCGACGATTATTGTGTGGCTAAAATGAAGCACAAGAGAGCATAATTATGAATTACAAAAATGGCAGAATGGAAGGCGGGCATGCTAGGGCAATGTTGTGAAATCTATCGGAAGGTAAAAGCTAGGATATCGCTCCAAATATTGAAGCAACGGCAATGCGCAATAATTAAATAAATTACGGTAATCAATTACTATCTCCAACAATTAAATTCTAAATAAAACAATTAAATACCTAATCCCATAATTCGGTCAGGTGTTCGTCTAGTGGGCTTCTAGGTCAAGTCTACCAGCTCAAACAATTTAATGAACACTGTATATAATAATATATTTAATTACACGTCTCACATAATTATTTAATTTTAAATACACATATCGAGAAATCATTTAATATAAATACCATAATATTAACAATATATAAAAAGTCAAAAATACCCCTATTTTTGGAATGTGGTAGTGACAAGTCTACCCTCCTTAAAAGAATTTCGACCTCGAAATTTAAAATCCTCATAGTAGTATTTACTCATACACATTATTATTTTCCCTCAAAGTTTAAATTCATCAACCACGAAATCAGGTAATAATCCACAATGTCTTTTCACAATTTTTAAAATTCTGTAATTATCGTATTCCTGAAAATCCTCGAATTTAAAATCAAAGTCCATTTTATCATAATTTCCCCCGAAATTGTTATCTAATCCTCTAATTTAATCCAAACAATGCACATTTCTATAAATCAAGAAATTTCCATCTAAAAATACTAATCCATGAATCCAATAAAAATTTTAAAATCTCGTCCAAAAAGTTTGTGTTTAAACACTAACCCATTTATCATCTTACCCCTAAATTTTGAGCAAATTACTATTTACAAATTTTCTATCCGATCCTTTGATCGAAAATCCAGGCCTTGCACGTTTTTAAAAAAAATTTAAAAAAACGTATCCTAAAATTTGAATGCAGCACTAATCCATTAGTGATCTAAATCCTCGATTTCTTTTTCCACACAATACTCAAATATAATACTAGCAAAATCCTCAATTGAAAATTTTCAAGTAAATCTATATCTTACAGTCAAATAATTACAATAGTAATCTTCTAGATTTCCTCAAAATTTAATGATAATTTCAGTCATTTCATAATCTTCATAAAAACAACGTTTTAACAAGATCGACAATTCTGTCGTATCAAGTTCTCAACTCTTTGTTTAAATTATTATTTATCCTCGAATTTTAATGATAATTTAATCATATCTCAATTTTGATAAAATCAATGATTCATCAATTCTGCCATATTAAATCCTTAACTCTTTATGCTTATCCTCCAAAATTTTAAGCATCTTGTTTCTCTTGTCAAGTCATAACCTCTTCATAAATCTACTATGGTCAAACCCCAATAATCTTGGTCTAAGAAAATTCTACCTACAGCCATGCAATCTAAGAAAATATGTACGGTCATGTGTCTTTTGTCATGGTATTGCAGTCTCTGTCAGGGTGTACTACTAGCTACATTCTAACAAAAATCATGAATACAAGCTACGGTAATAGGGGTTCAATCAATAAGAAGACGAAAAAGAAATATGAGGGAAGAAAAGAAGGAACCTGCTAACATATTTCTTGCAGTATCTTCTGTTTCTAACATACACTTAACTCTGGCACATGCACTAACTAATTCCTATTCTTGTATACTGGTATCCATATCAGCTAATCATTAGTCCACAAGACATTTATGAATACATACTCATTGCATATACCTGCCTATTGATACCTAAATCTGATACCAAGAATCTTTAATATATCCATGGTTTAATAATGCATCAAAAGTTTGATACCTGTATCCCTTTAGTACCATAGTTTCTACTACAAGCACACTCACTGCTAGCTCTCTTACCTACTATAATTTTTCATACTAGTTGTTCTTATCACTCAAGTGCACACCAAGTGTAACACACATACTAAGTATTGTTCTCCCTAACACAACTCTAGGTGGACACCCAAGTCTATTTGCGGTGCTTTCTCAATCATGCTCAAGTCAACAGATCCTTACACATGTATATCATCTACTCATACACTAATATATATATATATATATATATATATATATATATATATATATATATCTTATCCACCATAAAATTTTATCCTCATAATAAAATCATCAAAATTTAACTTTTTGAACAATTTAAAAAATTAAAAAGTGTATACTTTCCTCAAGGGTCAATTATTCAATATTGAAATCAAATTTTTAATCACTTCTAAAAATCTCTATAGTTTTGACTGTGTTTATTGAATCAAATTTTTGAACCCTCAAAAATTTAATAATATAGAATCTCATCTCCTCAAAATCCTTAAAATTGAGATTCATTTCCACTCTTCAAATTTTTAATCCACAAGCATACATATAAGTACTCACAGTCTCTAATACTCAAGGTGCACTCAATACATCTATTGTCTACAACTCTCAACTGGGTACTAAAATTGTACTACTCGAATTACTTGCACTATTACTCCCAATGATTAAAGTTATCATCACACGTACTTTCTTCCATAATTTTTAATCTATATTAACTGGTATATCAATCTAATTATCATCACACGAAGTGCTTACTGTTATTAGCATCATTCTCGACTAATCCTCGATATGGAATCATTAGTACTCTTGGTATGATAACACTAGCTTCATTATTGGATCATCTCATCAAACCTATTAGAACTCACGATTACTTGCGCCTTCTATAACACCCATGTTTTACTTTACTCTCATGGGCATATAGTTTCATATCTCGATTTATGCATATGTATCTTCTCTTAAATCCTTTACAGACTGTTATACTAGTTTGTGATACACTTCATATCTTTCATAATCCATCTTGATGCTTCTCAACCCATGACACACCATTAGAATTTTCTAATACTCATGCTTCCACTTTCATGAACTTTTGTTTTTCGATACTTATCACCCACTGTGCATCCTGCACATACCTTCTAGGCACTCTTTCACCTATTGCTTCTAATACATCACTTGTCTCAATATCAGGTGGTACATTCATATATCGGTACACTCAGATCAAATCACTTATTAAGGTCCTTCTTTTATCTGTAACACAAGTCTCACTACTTAGTATAATGTATTCTTATTCACTCACACTTTCCTATACACTTATGGGTATCCTCCTACTATGGCACACTCATTAATTTCCTTTATGCATATGCACTTCTTTACTCTTGACACACCCAAGTATCACCCATTAAATTGAATATTATGCTCCATTAATCTTCAACACAATTCCTTGATACTTAATTGTTTACATATAACCACCAACTACATGAATTCATGACTATCCGGGACTGGCATGCTGACTCTGATACTAACTCTTGGAACCATCACTGACACTCTATGCTCTCCTTCTACTTATAGTACCAATACTAACCATAATAACACATATTATAGAACTATTGCTATGAGGTACTATGCTATAGGTTAACTCTAGATTAATGCCTACTGCTCACATGTCCAACTAGGAAACACTTACAAACTCACAAGCAACACTCAGTCAATATTAGTACAAGACACAAACATAATTGCAAGTCACTAACTATCATACTAACAAGGAATCCTCAAGAAAAATAAGCTCAAAAGGAACCAGATCAAGTACTGAAGGTATCTTTACTGCTAGTAAAGAAATGAAACGATGGAACAAAGTCATGTGATAACGGAAATAGGTAAGTCTCGAGATGATACTTTAAGAACCATTTTAAGATACAACCTGATAATCATACACGTATGTCCTAAATCATGACACTCAGAATCCTCGCCACGCCAATAAAAATAGATGCGATAAACGACAGGTTCCGTAACTAAGGTATGCAACTCCATAATTATGTCATTTAGAATCTTTGCCACGCCAACCGGTATGGCTGCGAGAGACTCTAAATTTCATAACTAAAGTATGTACATCCAAGTCAGGTTCCTACGTTCTCGTCACGACTAATATGGCTACGATAAACTCTAAGCTCCATAACCAAGTAGACGTTTTTTACCTTTCTCATTGTTCTCATCAACATATGTTATCAGATGATACCGTAAATTTTTAGTCCGTAAAATTCATCTCGATAAAAATCAAACTCAATAACGACATCAAGAGTTTAAATTTAACAACTGGTCAACAAGAATCAAACTCAACAATGATACCAAGAATTTTAATTTAATAACTGCTCAACAAGAATTAAGTTCAATAACAACAAGCGAGAGTGGACGGAAACAAGAAAAATATTTAAATTGGAAATTATAATAAGATTCTCAATGGGTCGTCCCAGGAATCTCTCAAGAATTTGTGATTGAGTATTCTCTCTCAGCCTAGTATCCTATGTCCTATATCTTATCGCAGGCACACGGTAGTACAACTAATACGTCGCACTACCACGATATCGCACAACTTGCGACGTCTAACCTGCATGGGCCACCACTAAAAATGTGTCATGACCCGCACCAGGTATAAGGGTACGAGAGCGTGGGTACGTCCAGCCTACGCCGCAGCATCGGCGGTAGAATGCTGTCTAGGTCATGTAACTATCTAATCAATCTCACATGAATATCCAACTCCATAAGGAGACATAGATATCATAATATAATGCTGAAAATACTCAATCACATAAGCTAAAGCACGATGAGATATTGAGGCAAGCAATGAAATATAAGACAAGGCTAACGACAAAATAACCATACCTGCAATCAATAACATCCAATCCCCAAGTATCAAAAACAAGTCCACTATGTCACAGTCTGGAAAAATATATCCAGTCAGGATTGGAAAGAAATACACCTCTAACAACAGTTCCACATATATTGATAAATCTATAATACAGTGTAAAGAAATATAGACAGATATAAAAACTGGCAAGAAGAAATACTGACGAGCATGGATATAATGGAAATAGAAATACTAGAATAAGGAATACTGGAGCATATAATGTACATCTAGAAATGAAATAGAAATCCAAGTACACGCTAGAATAATGAACTGGTATGTAAAGGTGTACAAGAACAAAACTAGAACATGTGGGGATGCTAGATCAATACACCAGAGAGACATGTCAAGAATCATCTAACTAAGTGTGTGAAATATCAGCATATCATATGATCAGCTTGGGACTGGTAAACTTATTACATTGGTTAACGATCATCCTTGAGATCAGGCTAATCCATCCGGATAGCTATGATGCGAGTAATAGTCAGGCTAACCACACATAACAGTGATGAGGCATGTAATGGTAAGGCTGCACCGACGTGAGGCGTGGGTGAGCTATGATGCATGTAAAGTTGGGTATGATCACATAAGCTACTAATATTTCCCCATTTTCCCCCCAGCTAGCACAATGGATTCCCGATCACAACTCCTCGTGATAGGTCTCAATGATACCAACTCGTGTAAAGAACAGTGTCAGAGTCATGTATGCTATACAACAAGAGTTATAGAAATAATCAACATAAGGAAAACTGTCAGAGAATGTACTCGCCTTGGGTCCTTAGCTGGTGAAAACCAATGTCCTGCTCTAGAGTATCGTCTGGAGGATCCAACAGTCCTATAGACATATAATAAAATAATATAATATTTGCATCAGATGCTACACTAACACAACACAAATACATTGAACTCAGGGGCTATGCCAGGTATGGCACTAGTCAATTAGGGTTAAGTGCGTCAAGTTGCACGGGCGTCGCGTCTGTGATTGCTGGACAAGAAGACGATCAAAACGGTATGGGGCTTGCCAATACGTCAGTGTACGTGTGGCAATCTGCTAGTAGTTCACAGGGTCATAGGTCAGGAGTAGTTACGGGTTATCCGTATTTACACTCGGTCATCTAGTACCTATATATACATATTACTACTAATATATACATTAATGTTCATTTGGTACGAAAATAGCTATGTGTATTTATATATATTTTAAGTAAAATTAATACTGTATGTTTAATTATAAAAATATCCACTAGTACATACTTTATACAAGATATATATATATACCAAATACATTTACATTTATATATACAACAACCAAAGTTTTATATATATACAAAAGAATATATATGTACTAAATATATATATATATACAAATCTTAATACATATACCATAAATACTTATGTATGTACGTACATATATGCCAATATAAATTATATATATGCTACATTTATATATATTTACCAAAATATGTTTTATCAAACATATACTATGTATATGTATATGTATATATATATATATATATATATTTATATATATATATATATATATATATATATATATATATATATATATATATATATATACCACATAAATATACTTTTATACCAAAAATACATACACATATATATATAGGTATATATATATACCAAAAATACGTATTAATATACGTACTAAAATATATATTAATACTAATACATTGAATACAAGTATATACCCAATTAGAGAATATACGAGATATATATATATATATATATATATATATATATATATATATATATATATATCGTATACATGTATATATATATATCGTATACATGTATATGAATACGTATATACTAATAGATACCCATATACATTACATATACTCTATTTATATGAATACATGTAAACCAATACATACATATATACCTACATACGTACACGAGGGGGGATCGTACCTGCGCGCGACGACGGCGAAGACGTCGACGACGAGCTGCTGATGATGGTGGACGAGCCGCTGGTGATGGTCGACGACGAGCTGCTGATGATAGTCGATGACGAGCTGCTGATGATGGTGGACGAGCCGCTGATGATGGTCGACGATGAGTTGCTGATGATGGTCGACGACGGCTCGATATGGGGGTGGTGATGGCTCGGGGAAGTCGGAGAAGAGGCTGGAGAAGTGTCGACTCGGATGGGGACCGTCGGGCACAGTCGCCGGAGGGATCAGTTGGTTCTGGTGGAGGAGTGAGGCTGGAATGGAGGACGGTTCTGTGCCGGAGCCGGAGTATAACGCCGGAGGAGATGAGCAGCCGGGGTCGGGGTCGAGTGTAGGTGGTGGTGTGGAGTTGATGTTGATGGCGAGGGTGGCTGCCGGAGTCGGGATGGAGAGATGAAGGAATTCCAGTGGGTCGAGGGGGTGCGGCTGACCGTGCCGAGTGCAGGCCGGTTCGGGGTGGCTGCTCGGGGAAGGAAGGCAGGTCGAGGATGCGGGTTGGCCGGACTGAGCTGCCGGGGCAGGCCGGCCGGGTGGCTCAGGTGAGATAGGGTTAGTTTGGATTTTGGTGTTGGTGATGGTGGTGAGTTTTTGTGAAGAAAAAAATAATATGGAGAGGGTGGTGGCTTTTGTATGTGGGAGGAGATGATGTGACCCCTAGGAATTAGGGCCGGCCAAATATTAGGATGGGGTTTCTTGGGAAGAGGGTTGAGGGATTTTAAGGGTGTTGTGTGGTGGGGATGGCTCCATCTTAAATGGAGGGCCATGATTTTACATGGAGAAAAAATGCAACAAAAAGGAGGAGAGAGAGAGGTTGGGTTGACTAGTCAAAGATAGGGATTGGTTTTCTTCATTTGGGTTAAACCAATAGGATGGTGACACATCATTGTAATTTTGCAATTAAGTCCACAACAATTGAAAAATTGTACAGAAGTGGGTTTCTTGATTTAATTAATTAAAATTAGATACACTTGGCGTTCAAGAATTAATTAGGAGTACATGGGGCCAAAATTAGGTCGGGTCATCAATACCATTACTGAAGAAGACTCAGAATAGAATATTACCCTAATTTTGGTCGCACGAAAATAGGCCAAGATTGCCTCCACTTTGATTGGAACGCACAACGATACAAAGTTGGAATTTATTTAGAATTTAAATAAATGTCCGCGACGATTATTGTGCGGCTAAAATGAAGCACAAGAGAGCATAATTATGAATTACAAAAATGGCAGAATGGAAGGCGGGCATGTCTAGGGCAAGGTTGTGAAATCTGTTGGAAGGCAAAAGCTAGGATATCGCTCCAAATATTGAAGCAACGACAATGCGCAATAATTAAATAAATTACGATAATTAATTACTATCTCCAACAATTAAATTCTAAATAAAACAATTAAATACCTAATCCCATAATTCGGTCAGGTGTTCGTCTAGTGGGCTTCTAGGTCAAGTCGACCAGCTCAAACAATTTAATGAATACTGTATATAATAATATATTTAATTACACGTCTCACATAATTATTTAATTTTAAATACACATATCGAGAAATCATTTAATATAAATACCATAATATTAATAATATATAAAAGGTCAAAAATACCCCTGTTTTTGGAATGTGGTAGTGACATATTAGTACTGCCGACTTCATTAGGCCGCTTCTCCTCAGGAAGGGTAATCTTGCCGCTTTTGACGAGACACTCGAATATGCTCGGAATATCGTCGTCGTCGAAAGAGTATACTTCGATGGGCCTGGAAGTCCCAGGTTTCGTCTGTGTGGTTGTTGCGGTCTTTTGCCTGGACGTATTGATTGCCAGAGCTTCTTTTTCTTTGGAACTACGAGGATGGTCACTGTTGGGGGATGACCTCTTGCCTCTATCTGAGGCAGAGATCATGATGCCATTATCACGCGCCTTCCGACTGTTGTCCTTGGCGGCTACCGCTGAGATGATGAACGAGGGCCAATCATGGAACTGATATAGTCCTGTGAACACTGAGATTATAAGAAGAAGGTTTTTCCTGCAAATGTCCACTAATGCCGAGTCTGGAACTCCGGGAGGCATTTGCAAAGTGGCTTGACAAAAACGTTCGATGAAGGTGCGAACGTCCTCCTTTTCCTTATGCTTCACTTTGATGAGAGAGGACATAGACATGTCCATCCCTCCCTCGTAGAATCGTGCAAAGAATAAAGCCTTGAAGTCTTCAAAGGAAGTAATGCAATTGTCCGCCAGACTACGGTACCACTGATAAGCCACTCCCGAGAGACAGCCCTTGAACACCCGAGTGAGGAGGGCGTCATTCCCCTGTAATAACACCGTCATCATACTGAAGTAGTTCATGTACTGACTCGGTGATATTTTTCCCTCGAACAAAGCCATAGTCTATGGTTTGTATCTAGGAGGGAAAGGGACCTCTTCCCAGATAGTTGGGTAAGGCTGGTTGATTTCCAATTTCTTGAGCTGATCTTTGTGCTTCAAGGCATCAAATTGGACTTTCAACTCCCGTACTGCCTGCATCGGATTTTTAGCCGGTGGCGGGACCACGAAGTGGTGGGGAATCGGTTGCACCGCGACTCCAACGGGAGGTAATACATTCTCCGAGTGAGGAAGCGGAGGAACTGCTGACTCCTGATCTAGAGTAGGCTCTTGGATTGCGTTGGATGGTGGTAAGTCCACCCCCACACGTATCTGAGTTGGAGGGACCGATGCTTGAGCCATAGCAGCTGTGTGTTGAGTCAGCATCATCTGGTGCATGTTCTCCATCATTGATTGCATCTCTTTCAGAGATGTCTCCAATACAGTAATGCGTTGCTCAGTGCTCCCTGACGGGGAATCTTCCTCGCGTTCATCTCCAATGGCATAGACTCCCATCTCCCTGGGTGTCATTGAAGGGTTAGTATAGGTCTCTATGGAAGTTGACTCTATACTTTCAGCGTCTGATTCGGGGGACTGGCGACCCCCAGCATCGGAATCAGAAGAGTACGAAGCCGGTTGTTGTGACCTCGAACGGGTGTTTTGGAATACCCCAGCTTCAGTGTTCCTAAGGAGCTCGTTGAATCTCCTTCGGCTTGGAGTTCTAGAGGGAGGACGTCTTCAGCTTGAGCTTCCTCTAGGTATGTGTGAAGCCATGTTCACTGATGCATGTATGGGCTCTTCTTCCTGGAAAGACGGAGAGTAGCTTAACCGATCGAAAACCGACCATTTTGCTTCAGAACAGCAATAATTAACTACAATCATATGACTATTACAATAGTGCTCACTAGGAGGCATAATAGAAATGCTGGAAGATCCCCTATCTCTGTGTTTTTGAATCAGATACTCACGCAGGTCAGGAGGATTTGCAGAAGAAGAAGAAGAAGATTACTTGTTCCTTATGTTCACCTCAGTGGGCATGCGGATGTTAGGAACCATAGTTCTCCCTGTGCCATCCGTATACAACAGGTTGGCCATCTGGGTAGCGGAGGATCCTCGAGGAGCGTGTCTTTTCGCAAATTGAGCCTTCTTTACGCTGAGGGACTTCACCTGGCGTAATTTAGAGCTCTGCTCAGGTTAGCGTAAAGCCGAGGAGGTCGTCAGTCGGCCATCAGCTTCTCGCATAATCCGGAGGGCGGGCAGATTCTTCTGTTGCTGGCGTAAAGGCCGAGATGCTGAGAAGTCCGCTATTTGCTTTCCCTTGCGTAGATTGCAGGGATCATCTTCTTTTCCGCGGAGGGCAGACACATTTTTACGCGCGGAGCGTGTTTGGAATTTCTGTTTTGGCGCTACGGCATTGTCAAAAATTATGTCTGCCACATCATCGACGGGAGACTGGATTTTACGCGCAGAGCACGGATTAGACTTCTGGACTAGCGCTGAGGCATTGTCAGAAGTTTTGTCTGTTCCGCGAGTGATGGGAGACTGAGTTTTACGCGCAAGGCACGGAGGGAGCGATGCTACAACCTCGTTGGTCAGAGAGGTCGAAGAGTCGGCAGGAATGGTAGGGGATGTCTTGGGCATCCAGACCTTACGCAGCTTTCTGTTGTCTTGGACAGAGAGAGAGTGAGAGCTACCCCCTGTTCGAAGCATGTCTTCGTAGGCAGACTGGTCGAACTGGACGACCAGGGTCTTCTTGACGGATCCTATGGATACCGCATCGTGTTGAGCAATTGCTTTCTCATCAGAAAAGAAAGATGTCCCCAGCAGAGTCGCCATCTTGTTTATGGTGATAAACGAAAGAAGAATAGGACGAGTTTTATACGAAAACCTGCTCTTTGGTTTACAAACAAGCTGTACAATTAATCCTATACGAGGATGTCAAGTACAAGTTTTTAATCTGGGTAAATATTGCTATAGGAGTCTGATCTGCAGTCGATCACTTTGTCCCTTGGACCATACGATAATGAAGAAGTACCGTAGAAGACAGAAGAAAGCGCTTCGAAGGTTGCTAAAGAGAGTGGATGCTCGATGACAAAGTCATCGATCACTACTCCTTGTCTGAGCTCTGGATTCTCCTCTCTCAAGGACTCTTCGACCCTCAGTTCTTCGGCTCCAATCTTCGACCCTTGATTTTTCGACCTTAATTCTCTTCCAGCTCTAAAATCTTCGACCTTGACCTCTCCCAACTCTAAAATCTTTGACCCTGACCTCTGTGGACAAAGGTCTCTATTTATAGAGTTTTAGTGACAGTAATTATCCAATCGGCGTAGAAGCTGGACAGTGGAGAGTGTGACACTTTTTACGTTAAAGGTTATAATAACCGTCACCTATGTATAAATGATCTTCTGTATATAAGTGTGACACGTGTCCCATTAAGAGACGATGCGTATAACTGCTGCAAAGATCACGACATAAAGAGCCACGTAGGCAGTTGTCCCTCGCGTAGAAAAGGTTAGCGTAGAAGCCAATAACTGTCACTATGGCGTAGAAGCCAAAGAGTTATCAAACCGGCGTAGAAGTCGAGTGGGTGTAGAAGCCGAGTGGGTGTAGAAGCCGAGCAGGCATAGAAGTCGAGTGGGCATAGAAGACAGCTGATCCCCCTCCCTTGACTGAGGCTTTGAGCGAATTCTGGACCGAATAGCTTTAATACGCACTAATGCAAACGTAGCCTGAGTTGGCGTATTTCAAGGAGATAGCGTACAGCGTGCTCCTCAGCTGAAAATAGCCTGATGGCGTAACGTACAAAAGTGATGATGTGGACGTTTTTGCCGAAATTACAGTTTTTGGAGATATAATCAAATCTCTTGCATTAAATACAGAGATCTGCCCCCATCCTGCGCATTAAATACAGAGACGTGCCTCGAGGATCCGCCATCTTTCTGCCCATTAAATGCAGAGGCGTGTCTCGAAGATCTGCCATCATTTTGCGCATTAAATGCAAAGACGTGCCTCGAGCCCTGTACGAAGAGCAGATTTTGACGTGGCAGCCTGTTTGTCTTCTGTGGAGCGTAAAAGCTCACATCTGCCTGTATAAAACTAGGCAGTGTATTCCCTTGTATGCGTAAAAGCGGTTTACGTCGGGAAAAAGTCGCTAAACGACAATTTGGGTTGCTGTGTTGCGCCATTATTATAGTCGTCGTCTGGATAGTCGTGCAGTACTCTTTGTCAGGAGTCAGACGTCAGGTTCACTGCATGATTTGACAGGTTCATTTCGGGGAATACGAAGCGTTCCTCGTACACTTCAATGCTGCATTAAGAGCGGATGAGTTTTACGTCATAAAGGCAATATATCTCCCTCTTTATGCTGAAGTAGCCTGGACGTGTTGCACTTACGCAGATAGTCCTCGAGCTCATATTTTACGCCGTACTTAGCGGAAGAGCTCTGTTGTAGGCCGATGGCTCCGAAGTCATATTTTACGCTGCCCAGCATTAAAATGCTGCGTATGGCTATTCAGCGTATTTTTTATGCTTCTACATATATATACATAGATGCATATATCTAAGACACAATATTACATAAATATATATATACACAATATTATATATATATATATATATATATATATATATATATATATATATATATATATATATATATATATATATATATATATATATATATATATATATATATATATATATATGCATATATATAATTATATTTCTCCATGAAATAAGAACACAAAAGAATTAGATCTATAATTAAATTGCACATACATGGACCGTATCACCGCGTATCCCACTAGATCTAGGATACGCATGTGCCACGAGTCCACCACACATCCAAACGTACCTCGAAGGACATGAATAAGTCATATATATTATTTATGAACAATTCTAAGAGTCAAATATAAATCTACGTGTCTGTGTCAAAATGTGACATGCTCAAAGTCCCGTGTCGGAGAAAAAACCCCCAAATCAATACGTATCACCAAATTGATGGGATACGACCTATACGTACCCAATTGTGGACACGACACTAGCCCCAAACACACAAACACATGTCAAATTGATCTATAGGACCAATTGACACACACAACAAATATCAATCTCGGAATTCTCCCAAAATTGACACAAAAAGCGCCATAACTTTCTCAATAGGCCTCCTATGAACACAAAACTAAATCCTATGGGTAGCCAATGCGTATGGGTTAATTTTTCATGGTTAAATCTCAGATTTAGAACCTAAATTAAGGAGAAAAACTGAATTGTACCTATTGGGAGATGGATTCCCAATGAAACCTCCAAAATTGGTAAAATTGGCCTTCAACTTGTAGATCCTTGCTCCTCTTTGTAGATCCATGCTTCCTCCTTGTAGATTTATGCTTCCTTCTTGTAGATCCATGCTCTAATAGCCTCCAATGGTGATTTGGAAAATAATTTGGTGGAAATTTGGTAGGGATTTGGTTTAGAAAATTTTCTAGATCTAGATTTAGAATAAAAATGAAGAGAGAGAAAGTTTTCATCCCCTTTATATAGGCCTCACTTGCTCCCTCCCTCAAGCTACTATGTAAAGTCTAAAATACTCCTTGGGGCCTCTCATGAAGAAATTAATTAAGGAGGGAAGCTTCTAGTCTAATGGATTTAACATAATTAATCATCCTCCTAATAATTGGACTTCTAATTATTGGGCTCAATTCTAACTAGAATTAAATATTGGTCCATGAGTCTAAACTAAACTAGTTGGTCCACTAACACAAGTCCAAAAATAAATCTAACATGCTAATAATAAATAAATAATATAATAAATAAAAATTTAACATGCATAATATTTAATTAATTATCAAATGACTAAAATACCCTTTCCTAGAAAATGTGGTAGTGACAACGGGCACCTCCTCAGTCTCCTGGTCACAACACTCCTCGACGCCCGACCCGTAGAATGTCGGACAAAAATCCTCAGGATCCTCTGAAAAAAATATGCCCAGTCAGGACTGGAGCGAAGTACATAACTCTGAAAGCAACTCCAAATACATGGTAAGGTGTATATGACTAGCAATAGAAAAGTATACAAGATGCACAGGAAAATAAATACATGGTGGAGCAGATAAAGTAGCTGCAATGTAAAACTGGAGAACAATACAAGTAGTAGAGAAGTAACTGCATGTGAGAAAACAGAAATACTAGCTAAGGGCCTTGAGCACAAGTTCGTTATGTGATCGGTTTAGGTTGCACATGAATAATCTATGATAACTCCGTTATGCGTGAGTTGCATAACCGACATACACATGAATACTGTTTGACTTTGATCACATAACCAACTTCTACTCCCCTCCCCCACTAATACTCTTGGATCCAACCACGACACGCTACGTACATGATAAATAACTCGCGCACATGAAGGCGAGAGCACACGAAGCACATGATAGCACATGAGAATCAATACCCGAAGTACATAATGAAATACACGTGATAGAGTACCCGCTGAACACGGTAAGGGGGATAACATCTCATGACGGGATCCAACTAGTACCAGCTCATGAAATAATATGTCAGAATCAAGTATTACAGTTCTAGAACAGGTGATATAAACGCTATCATGAAATGGAAACAATCAGAGGTAAGTACTCGCCTGACGTCCTGAACAACTGTTGAGGATCGAGATTCGGACTGGCGTCGCAAGAACCTATTGCGAAAAGCAAGATTAAACGGGGTTCTAAAGAGTTAAACTGAAATAAAATAACTAAAAACAAGATTCTAGGGTTATTCTAGGTCGAACGGGTCAAACCGGTGAAATTTGGATCAAAAAGTCAACTTGGGGTCCAAAACGTCAACTCTAGGTCAAAACTAGGTCAAACGTTGACTTTTGCGGTCAACGAGGGCAAGTATGATCAACGCTAGGTCAAACTAGGGTGTCCCTAAAATTCTAGGTCAAAACTAGCTCATTAAGCTAGTAAACCTTCAAACTCGCCTCCTCGAGATACCGGGATACCCTCGGTATCCGATACCTCGACCTAAGCTACGCACCCCGCCTATACCCGCTAAAACCTATGCTAGCACGCGTAAATATATATACCAATACATAAAAACCTAACTCTAAACTCAAACCTAGGCAATTGCTCAAAAACCTTACCCGATACTCAATACCTTGGGTATCTCAAGGTATTGAGATATCCCTCTATACCCTCACTAACTACCCATCTATCTAACTATTTATGCAAATACATATATTCCTAGTTATATATCTAGGCTACTATATATATATATATATATATATATATATATATATATATATATATATATATATATATATATATACACCTACGTATCTATATATATAACCACACACACACAATATATATGTACCCATACCTATACATATATATCTCTAACTACTTATATATCTACTCTAAACTATCTATCTATCTATCTATCTATAGATACATATTTAGATCTCTCTCTCCCTCTCACTACCTGCTGCAACAGCCTACTAGTGCCACGCTGCGCTTGCGCTTGCTGCGAGTGCCTCGCCATGCTGCTGCTGCGCTGCTAACGCAGCAAGCTGCTGCTGCTACGCTTTTGCTGCTGCGGCTGCGATTTTGCTGCTGCTGCTGCTGCGCTTTTGCTGCTGCCGCAGCGCTGGTCCCCCCTTGCTGCTGGCTGCTGCTTCCTCATGGCTGCTGCTGCGCTCCATTCTGCTGCAGCGCTGCTGCTCTTCCCTGCTTTTGCTCGCTTCGCTGCTGCCCTCGACACACCACACACACAGACACAAGCACACATACATATATACACTAACATATATACATATATATATACACACAACTATATATATATATATACACACTTACACATATGGATATAGGTACACACACACATACAAACACGCAAGCACACACACACTTACACACATACAAACACGCACAACCATATATATATATATATATATACACACACACTTATATATATATATATATATGTAGACATACATACATATATATATATATAGACACACATACACATATACTTATATATATATATATATATATATATATATATATATATATATATATATATATATATATATATATATATATACACACACAAACACATATACACACTCATATATACATATACAAACACACACACACACACACACACACACACACACACACATATATATATATATATATATATATATATATATATATATATATATATATATATATATATGTGTGTGTGTGTGTGTGTGTGTGTATATACACATATATAGAGACACACAAATACATATATATATATATAATACAATCCGAAAACTCTAGCACACACTCCCCGAAGCTAACCCAACGCGTGCACAAGCCCGAAACCAAGAAACTAAGTCGAAATGGCCATTCGGTCATTTCGACGAACACATGGAGTACGGTTCGCAAAATCTCGTGAAACGCACACCAAACCTACTCGGAATCGGCCTAAAATTTATCCACGGGTTCTAATCGAAGTCTAGATCCTAAAAAAATGCTAACTCGTTGATTCTAGGTCCATGACAAAAATGCGCACGCACATAGAACCTACGATGACAAAAACCCCCAAATCGCCCGAAACGTCCATTTCTCCGCGACACGACTTCACGTGTCTGAATGGAGATACGTACTTACCCTCAAGACACCCAAGTACGTCTACCTAGGTCCGTCTAACCTAGGGCATCACCCAAAATTGGGTCAATCTCGGATTTTACCCAAAATTGACACAAAATCTAATGTCAAAGTCTCCAAACACAACCAAACAAGTTCTAACTTTCTCCCACGGGTAGCCTTAAGGTCTAGGAAGGTTCTAAACTACTAATTATACTATATAATAGCAACCACTAAGGGAAAAGTTAGGGTTTACCTCTTGGGAGTTGGAATCCCAAGGCCAAAGTCTCCAAAACCCTTGAAATCACCACCCTCAAGCTTCCAAGCCTCCAAACCAAGCCTCTACACTAAATCTAGGCTCTACACACCTAGGTTAGGGAAAAATAAATGGTTAGGGTTCACATCTATGGAAGAAATAGAAGAAGGAAGAGAAGAAAATGATAAATTCTTACTTGGAACTTGTTGGAAGAAGGAAGAAGAAGAAGAAGAAAAGAGTGGAGAAAAAGAAGAAGAAGTGAAGGGAATGAAGAAGAGGGGGGTTCGGTTCTGTCCAGATCTGGGAAAGGGGCCGACTATGCATGAAGAAGTAGGTTACATAATACAAAATGACCAAAATGCCCTCTCCTTTAGTCATGCAACTTGGGATTTGGGTTTGGGGTTCCAAATGCACTCAAATTAACTCCTAATCACTCCAACTAATTTATTAAAAATATAATAATTATTCTAAACCGAAAAATAGGCCTCACAAGGGTGTTGGTTGGGTCGGACATGGGTCCACTAGGGCCTGACATGGGTCCAGACTAGCCAAACCCCTAAAACAACCAAACAAAAAAATAATACAACCATAATTAAATATAAATATAATTAATTATGAACAATACACAATTTACCAAATAAAAATAAAAAAAATAATCTTATTTTCTAGAATTGGGTAGTGACATATATATATATATATATATATATATATATATATATATATATATATATATATATATATATATATATATATATAACTCTCTCTCTCTCTCTCTAAACTCTGCTGCTGCTACTCCTACTGCTACTGTTGCTGATGCTCCATGCTGCTGCTGCTGCCACAAGCTGTTGCTGCTGCTGCAGCCAGTAGCTGTTGCTGCCACTGCCCTAGCTGCTGCACCCCCTCTACCTCACTCACACACACACCTCGACACTCCCACGCACTACACACACACCTATATATATATAAACACACAAACACACACACACACACACACACACATACACACACACACACATATATATATATATATATATATATATATATATATATATATATATATATATATATATATATATAAACACACACACACACACACACACACACACACACACATATATATATATATATATATATATATATATATATATATATATATATATATATATATATATATAACACACACACACACACACACACACACACACACACACACACACACACATATATATATATATATATATATATATATATATATATGTACACACTCATATATATATGTACACACTCATATATATATACACACTCGCACACACACACACACACACACACACACACACACACACACACATATATATATATATATATATATATATATATATATATATATATATATATATATATATATATATATATATATATATATATATATAAACACACACACACACACACACACACATATATATATATATAACCACACACGCACACACACACACAAACATATAAACACACACACACACTAACAAACAACACACACACTACACCAACACACGCACAACCATCTATATACATATATATACACATATATATATAAAATATAACTCGAAAACTCTAATACACACTTTTCGAAGCTAAACCAACCCGCGCATAAGCCCGAAACCTAGAAACTAAGTCAAAATGGCCATTTGGTCATTTCGACGAACACTTGGTGTGCGGCTGGCGATACCTCGTGAAACGTACACCAAACATACTAAAAATCAACCTAAAATTTACCCACGAGTTCTTATCAATGTTTAGAACCTAAAAAAATTACTAACTCTCCGATTCTAGGTCCGTGGCAAAATTCTACATGCATGTGGAACCCACGACGACGGAAAAACCCCCAAATCGCCCGAAACGCCAAAAACATCGTGATACGACCTCACGTGTCCGAACGGGGACACGTACCTACCCTCAAGACACCCAAACACGTCTACCTAGGTCCGTCTAACCTAGGGCATCATCCAAAATTGGGCCAATCTCGGATTTTACCCAAAATTGACACAAAACCTAATGTCAAAGTCTCCAAACACAACCAAACAAGCTCTAACTTCCTTCCACAGGTAGCTCTAAGGTCTATGAAGGTTCTAAACTATTAATTACACTATATTAGAGCAATCACTAAGAGAAAAGTTAGGATTTACATATTAAAAATTGGAATCCCAAGGCCAAAGTCTTCAAAACCCTAGAAATCACCACCCTCAAGCCTCCAAACCTCCAAGCCAAGCCTCTAAACTAAGTCTAGGCTCTACACACCTAGGTTAAGGGAAGGTGAAGGGTTAGGGTTTACATTTATGGAAGAAGTAAATGAAGGAAGAGGAGGAAGGTGGAATACTTACTTGAAATTTGAAAGAAGGAAAAAAGAAGAGAATGGAGAGAAGAAGAAGAAGAAGAAGAAGAATGGAATGAAGGGGAAGGGGGGTTCGGCCAAGTGTATAAAAATAGGGTTAGGGTTTACATTTAAACACAATGACTAAAATGCCCTCCACTAATACATCCAAACTAGGGTTTAGGTTTAGGGTTTTCTAAATGCATTCTAACTAATCCAAAATACTCCAACTAACTAATTAAAAATAAAATTAACTATTCTTCACCAATAAATAAGTCTGACAAGGGTGTTGGTTGGGTCTGACATGGGTCCACTAGGGTCTCACATGGGTCCAAACTAGCCAAAATCCTAAAATAACCAATAAAAATAATACAACTAACTAATTAAATATAAATACAATTATTTATGATCAATACACAATTTACTAAATTAAAATAAAAAGAAAATCCTATTTTCTAGAATTGGGTAGTGACAAGCCTACCCTCCTTAAAATAATTTTTTCTTCGAAATTAAAAGACGAAACTAGGACAGGAATGCAAGGAAAAGAAAGAACTATACCTCAGGGCTCAAAAAGATAATGGTATCGCTCGCGCATTTTATCCTCCCTCTCCCAGGTTGACTCACCTGGAGAGTGATGCCTCCACGCGACGCGAACCAAGGGAATAGTCTGGTTCCTCAACACCTTCTTCCGCCGATCCAGAATCTCCACCGGCTACTCTGGATAGCTAAGAGTAGGGCCCACCACGATCTCTGAGTGATCCAATACGTGACTGGGATTCGTCATGTACCGTCTCAACTGTGACACGTGGAACACATCATGAACTTCCTCTAGCGTAGGCGGCAAATCTAGCCTATACGCCACAGTGCCGACCCTCTCAAGGATGCTGAAGGGTCCGACGAAACGTGGGCTAAGCTTTCCGCCTCCACCGAAGGGAATAGTGCCCCGCATCGGAGAAATCCTCAGGAACACCAAATCACCAACCTAGCACAAACAAGGTCTCTGCACTTAATCTAAAACAAGCACTCACAGGCAAATACAAGAACAAAATCTAAATTCTAAGCTATACCTCCAACTCCAAAGTCTATCTCTAATAATCTTGACCTTCTCCCCCGCATCCACCACCATCTCCGGGCCAAGCAAAGCTCTCTCGCCTACATCATCCCATGATAACGGAGTACGACATCTCCGTCCATACAACGCCTCGAATGGTGACATCTCGATACTGGCTTGGTAGCTGTTGTTGTAAGCAAACTCTACCAAGTGCAAGTGATCCTCCCAAGAGCCTCTGAAATCCAGAACACAAGTACGAAGCATGTTCTCGATGGTCTGAATGGTCCTCTCTGACTGACCGTCTGTCTGTGGGTGATATGCAGTACTAAACTTGAGCTGGATGCCCAAGCTAGCCTGCAAACTTCTCAAGAAATTCGAAATAAAGTGATTATCCCGGTCTGATACTATGCTCACAGGAACTCCATGCAGTCTAACTATCTGGCGCACATACATCTCTGCTAATCTCTTCGTAGACGTACCCACTTTGAATGGTAGAAAGTGGGCCGATTTGGTCAACTTGTCTACGATGACCCAAATCGCATCCTTCCCTCCTGGAGAACGGGGAAGCCCAGAAACAAAATCCATGGTCACATGCTCTCATTTTCACTCTGAAATGGGTAACGCTGGAGCAGCCCTCCTGGCCTCTGCCTCTCTGCCTTCACCTGCTGGCATACTAAGCATCGGGATACGAAGCGCGCTACCTCCCGCTTCATCCCGTACAACCATACATGCTCTCTCAGATCTCTATACATCTTGTTGGCACCTGGATGCATAGAGTACTGGGATCGATGCGCCTCCTGAAGAACCTCCTCGCGCAACGACCCACTCGGCACACACAACCTGGTACCGTGCCGCCATGAACCATCATCAGCAATGGTGAAGTCATCTGATAATCCAATCTGAACCTGCGCCCTGATGCTCCTCAGAGACTCATCCTCAAACTTTGTAGCCCTGATCCTAGGGGTGAGTATTCGGTTATTTCGGTTATAACCGAACCGAATTTAGTAAAACCGAAAAAACTGAATTAAAAATTAATCCAACCGAAACCGAACCAAAAATATACATAACCAAAATAAACCGAACCGAATTATTTTTTTGGTTTTTTGGTTTATTCGGTTTATATCGGTTGGGTCGGTATTTGTTAATGGGCCCATTTTTTTACTGGACCAAATTTTTAATGGGTCAGTTATTTAGTGGGCCAATATTTTTAATGGCCATTTTTAGTACATACAAATACAAAATTTGAAAAGAACCATAGTAGACAGTAAAATAAACACTTCCATGTGTTCAACCATACAATGTGTTCAGCCAATAAACTGTACATACAAAAACTTTTAAATGTCTAACAAAAATTGGACAAGTAAACTTCTGGAAAGTTGGACAGTAAATTATACATATGTAAAACCCTTAATCCTAAAAAAATCGTATTAAGCTATTTTTTATTAATTATTAATTAAATGGTAGTAATTAGTGGCTAATTAGGAGAAATAAATTTTTATTAATTTTTATTTTAGGTGTTGGTGCACTTAGGGGACTTATGGGGCCATTAGAAATTTTTCCGAATTTATTCCATGTAGGAGACCCTTTGAATAGTTGCTAGCTTAATGGTGTGCACAAATATATTTTAAGAATTTTTTCTATGTATTTATATATATATGTGCATTTAGGGGATTTACGGAGAAATTATAAATTTTTCCGAATTTATTTCATGTAGGAGACCCCTTGAGCAGTTGCTAGCTTAATGGTATGTATTAGTGTAATTTTAGAATTTTTCTATGAGTATATATATATATATATATATATATATATATATATATATATATATATATTTAAAAGGAATATATAAAGAAAAGAAAAAGGAAAAGAAAAGAAAGAAAAAAAACTATTACTTAACTATTACAACCCTTACAATTACCAAACCAACTTAGCATACACGTCCCTTGCTGCATGCAGCAAACCTAGTGAGCCACCCGCCATTTGCTAAGAATGCAACAAGTTCCTTTATAGCAAACAAAGCTTAGCAAACTCCACCCGAGCAACAGACCCCTTAGCCGCGTATGTGAGCAGAAACCCCCATTTTCTCTCTTATATTCTTCTATATATAATACTTTTTCAATAAAATCCTAACCCTAGAATCATCCAAACCCTTCCTCTTCCCATCTAGACCTAGAGAGCGCTGCCACCACAGCCGGAGAACCCCACCAGGCCATCCAAACGGACCCGACGACCGCGACCCCGCACGCTGCAGATTCCGCAGCGAGGTACCTGTATTCCGGAGTTGTTTCCCGTCGCTTCGCTCAACCAAACGCCACCCCATCTTCATCGGTATGCTCACCCCTTAACCCTCTTCCATATCTGTATGTTAGTAGATCTCGAACAACGTATAACTATAGGCTAAAACAGCGCCAAAGTTGGCAGAAGTAGACTAAATTCTGGGATCGCAGAAAACTGCGATGACCACCCATGCTTCCGAGTTCGTATCTCCCACCACAGAGATCCGAATTTAATGATTTTTTTTTGTATGCGTAGAACACTTGACCTAGTTTAATTTCTTTTAAATAACCCTAGATTATTAACTGCTGTAGACAGAATTAAATTCGTTGGAAAACCCCGCAAGCACACTTTTCCAGATTTTCAAAAGTTGTGAAACGGAGTACGCCCCACCAAACGGGACAGCCCTGCCGTGTATCAAGTATACCAAACGGTGTGCACAGCGTAACTGGACACGTGAGAGTTCGCAAAAACTGATTAGGACGCGTGTGCGCGCCGGAATCAGCCCGTATCCGCAGACATACCCCGTGTCATAACTTTTGCGGAAGTAGCGCACATTTTTGGCACGCTCGTCAGATTGAGACAAAACTTACACCACGGGACTCGTGGTAACGCGCTGGTCCTGTGACCCAATTTTCACGTAATTCTGAGACAGTTGACCAAGTCGCCAATTGGCGGGCCCCACGGTTGACTTTTTGGGCAAAATTGTGTTCGGCCCATCGAAATTCACATTTGGATATATCGTTGGGTTCGTATTGACATCTAGAGTTTATTTGACCTATATTTTATCCTATTTAGAGACTGGTACCCTTGGCACATTTTTTGGTGCAAAGTGGGCCACACGTGGACCCCACGTTTACCCAAAATTACCGTTTTGCCCCTGTATCCAAATTGGACGAAAGGGAAGTGCTTTCTAGCTATTTTGCTTATTCTGGGAATGTTGGTGATGTTTATTTCAGCATCCGGAGATATTTGTTATGAGACCGTAGCTTCTGATCCTGTGTGCTTGACTTCTGGACAGTACACCTTGTAGCTTTCTTACCAGGCAAGATACCTTGCCAAATTGTTTACAGTATTTTGCATACTTAGTATATTTCTGTATATTTATTGCATTTCTATTTATTTATTGCATGTGTAGTTCCTTTCAGTCATTACTATATATTAGATATGTTGACACACACTTCACACTTAGTATCATAGAGGACAATTATTAGGCGTATAGGCTTTTAACCACTCTGGTAAACCGTAGTATATAGTTTGCACTACGGGCGTGTGTCGCGCTGGTCGCTACCCCCGAGGTATGTCGATTTATCTAGAGTCGCGCTGGTCGCTACCCCAGAGGTATCTCGATTTCTGATGTCCACTGACGGGTGTGTGAGTTGTGAGGCTTAGATCGAGTAGCCTACCCTTGCCCATACGTCGAAAAGTTGTCCTCATTTGCATTCATATAGATTGTCTTGTACAGCGTACTATATATATTTTCAAACATTATGCATGTTCACTGTATTCAAATTGGCTTGCTTCTATGTATCTTGTTACGTCCCTCTGAGGACCTGGTCCCTTTCCAGGTGTATCTGTTCTTGAGTATTTGTAGGAGCACATATTTGGATGGTTACATATGTTTCGAGGATGTCTTCTCTTCGAGCCGTGGTCGTTAGCTGGTACTCATATATTGTGATTGTTGTGTTGTACTTTTCCATTCGAGTTGGTAGTGGATTTATTTTCATCCAACCATCATCCTTAGATACTTATATTGAGATCTAGTTTCATAGATACTGGTTATTTATTTATATTTGATTTCGTGGATGAGATTTAGATTGTACCATATGACTTGTGACATATGTTTATACCACTTGTGGATTGATATTCATATTACAGCGTACGTATGGATTTTGGTTTCCATATATTGGAGTTGCCATATCCATGCGGCTGGCATGCTTACGTGTTCCTAGTCCTACGTACTTTTGGGACTGGGGCGTAACAACATAGAAAATTACAAAATTGGATACTAGTAGAATTACAAAATTACAAAAGTTGACAAGAGTACAACTGGAAAATTTGGCAGTAAAAATACAAAATTGGGCAAGTAAATAAATATGAAATTTTTTATGTGTAAAGCCATCCCCAATCAAGAGTCTTGCAGCAAATTAGCTTCAGAGAATTAGCTCCAGGAACGGGCAAACCAATCATTCTCCTTCTCCAGCATCAGAGCATCTTATCACAATGAATAACAAGTCAACAACAACATAAGCAAAGAAATTGTAGAAAGAAAATAGAATTTGAAACAAGAATGCATGAATTAAAAGTACATCCAACTTGGCTTTCTTTAGTTGATTTTCTGGGATAGCTAAAGAATGGCTAGCTAGAAGATGTACACTTTGTTTTATCTGCATGATGGAGCAAAAAAAAAAGTATGGTTTGAAGTCTTTGAAGGCTCAGATAGACATTTTGTGCATCAATAGATGCAGTGTAGTATTTGTCCATTTTTTTTGCTATCTCATCATTGCCCACTTTCTTCATATTTGTTAGCAAATTCTAATTGAATAAAACAAGTAAACTATATTTCTATAAAGGAAAAAAAAAAAAGATACCTGAATTATCATAGGAATTCAAGTTGCAACTTGCAACCCATAACTGAACCCGAAACCGACAACCGAATAGTGGATTATTAATAATCGAAACACTCAATTTTTTTTCAAGCCTAAACAGATAGTCATATCCCAAATCTGCATGATGGAGCAAGAGAGTATGGTTTAAAGTTTTTGAAGGCTCAGATAGGCAATTGTGCATCAAAAAATGACGCATTTAAGTATCTGTCCACTTACTAATGCCATATTATCATTGCAATTTTCTTCACATACTTGTTAGCAACTGAGAATGGAATAAAAAAAGTAACTGTGTTACTGTAATACACAAAAAATATTAAGAATATAAAAAAAGTAACTGTAATACATTTTAGAAATAACATTGGCTAATTGCTACATATAAAGTGCAGTGACATACCATTTTACATATAAAGTGCAGTAATAAACATCCAAAATAAGGTAGTGCATTTTTTAGTGTATTATGCGCACATCGACAGCACATTACAGTGACAGTATTTAATATTACATAATCCAAACCAGACAATCCAGATTCCAAAAACTCCAAAAACTAACTCTTCAAACATCGCTTTAGGTTGAACTCGTCGTAGTCAATTGGCTTAAATCTACATAAGTATAAAAAATTACAGGAACAAACAATCAATACAAGTAAAACAAATAAAAATAATAACATTATGTGATATAAATTGTTATCTAAAATGATACATCTTTCAAGTTTATCCAGGGATTCCAAATTCTCTTCAAGACTAGTAACAATAGATTAAATTGCTAACTAGTGAGTGTTGACTTGCCTTTCTTAACACATTGTATACTCAATATTGATTGAGAAGGACCTTTGTGCTTTGGATTAAGGGGACATATAAGCCAATAATTTCTAACTGAGGAGGTCCCATTAATTACAGGGTGACAATAATACTATTTTTTGCAGTAGTTACACTCTGCTTTTGGGTTCCCATTCTCTTGAAATTGTCTGAATTCATCCCAATAAATAGTCCTTTTTTTTCAATGCGTTTATTTTTTACTTTGAGTTTACAATTAGTTGTGTCAGGGTCATTTGTGCCTTGGAAACTTGTTCCCCTCACAACCGGAACCTCAAGCTCAATAGGTTGAGCTGCGCTTGACATCTAAAATAAACATGAAAACAGAAATATATTTTAATTCAAAATTAAATTCACAAATTGAAACTGAAGATAAGAAAACGCACATTGCATGAGTATGATGTTGATGCCATGAACTTGACTTATTTGACGCAATAAATGACCTATTATTTTAGATAGTAATTTTAGTATAAGAAAGAAATTTTAGTAAATAGTATATCATTTTTATACAGTTAGTAACTTAGTATATACATTTATCAATTTTATGTTTACAAAATATGGCATATATAGTATATACATTCCAGATTAAGCAAAATGTGCCAAAATGTGCCAAAAAAATCAGATTTCAATCCTACATCAAACAGTGCTACCTATTAATTAGTAAATATCATATAAGATAATAGTTTTTGTAAACCAGAAATCAATTTTATTACTATTAGTATTTGTTCTAACAGTTTTTATCAGTTTTTTAATTAATAAACAAACCAATCAATCAAAAATATAAGACTTGTAAAGTAAAAATCTGGCATATATCTATTTCTGATTGTAAACAAAAAATCAATCAATTCACAAAAGTTCAAACAATAAAAAAATTCTGATTATAAGCAATTTGGCAAACTGGTCATTGCGCAATGCGGCAATTGTGCAAACTGGCACTATAAGCATAGTTGACTACCCCTGCAAACAAATTTTATTTCCAGCCACAAGTATATTTCAAATTTTAATTCCCAGACACAGACAAGAGAGAGAGAGATAGAAATATTCTTACAGCGATTAATGTAAAATCCAAGCCAATGATCCAACTCCGAGTCCAACCCACAATACATGCATAATTAACAAATAAGTATTACTATGAGAATTAAAGATACATAACAGAAATTAGAATAAAAATAATTAATGTTAATGTTCTAAAACAAATATGTTAGATCTTAAATTACTAACATGAAAAATATATAGATCTGACAAGAAAAAAATTACTTACAGTCTAAAATGTAGAACTTACATAAAAAAATATAGATCTGACATAAAAATAAATTGCTTACAGTCTAAAATATATATCTGACATGAAAAATATATAAATCTGACATGAAAATAAATTACTTACAGTATAAAATGTAGATCTGACATGAAAAAAATATAGATCTGATATGAAAATAAAATACTTACTGTCTAAAATATAGATCTGACTTGAAAAATATTTAGATCTGAAATAAAAATAAATTACATGCAGTCTAAAATGCAAAACTGACATGAAAATAAATTACTTACAGTCGGAAATGTAGATCTGACATGAAAAAAATATAGATCTTATATGAAAATAAATTACTTACTGTCTAAAATATAGATCTGACATGAAAAATATATAGATCTGACAAGAAAAAAAATAACTTAGTCTAAAATGTAGATCTTACATGAAAAAATATAGATTTGACATGAAAGTAAATTACTTACAATCTAAAATATAGATCTGAGATGAAAAATATATAGATCCGACATGAAAATAAATTACTTACTGTCTAAAATATAGATCTGACATGAAAAATATATAGATCTGACAAGAAAAAAAATTACTTACAATCTAAAATGCAGAACTTACATGAAAAAATATAGATCTGACATGAAAATAAATTACTTACAGTAAAAAATGTAGATCTGACATGAAAAATATATAGATCTGACAAGAAAAAAATAACTTACAGTCTAAAATGTAGATCTTACATGAAAAATATAGATTTGACACGAAAATAAATTACTTACAGTCTAAAATATAGATCTGGCATGAAAAATATATAGATCTGACATGAAAAAAAATTACTTACAGTCTAAAATGTAGATCTGACATGAAGAAAATATAGATCTGACATGAAAATAAATTACTTACTGTCTAAAATATAGATCTGACATGAAAAATATATAGATCTGACAAGAAAAAAAATTACTTATAGTCTAAAATGTAGAACTTACATGAAAAAATATAGATCTGACATAAAAATAAATTAATTACACTCTAAAATATAGATCTGACATGAAAAATATATAGATCTAACATGAAAATAACTTACTTACAGTCTAAAATGTAGATCTGTCACGCCCCAGTCCCAAAATGACGAGGGACTGAGCACGTGCACAATGGCCAGCGGCACGCACCGATGGACAACCCAATTTAATGGATCCATCAGGGCATGCTTAAGCTGTAGTCTAGCAGTAATATGTTACAAGTCTCAGGTAATTCTAATCTCATCCACAAAAATAACACAGATTAATTGCCAGGAAATAAATGCAATAGAAATAAGTATGCAATATCAAATAAGGTTATCTCGGGAACAAATCCGAGAATTATTCTGTTACATTTAAGAAAAAATAGACAGGAAATGAAATGCTGGAAATGGAAATACTGTATAGCTGAAGCCGGGCTCAGGAGAAATCTTCGGCCACTATCTCGTCCTCTGTTCCTGGTTCTGCTCCAAGGAGTGCTCCTGTACCGTACACCTCTGGGTAGTACTCTTCAGCTGTACCTGGGGACATAATCCGGATCCAGGTCCTCAGGGGACAGCAAGGTACAGAAAATACAAGCCAAAATAAATACAGTGCAGCAGTTAATTAAACAAGAGGGTAAGCTATGTAACCAGCTAAGTGATATGCAATATGAGAGCAGCACTAGAACTCAGGCTGAAGCCACTACAAGCTCTGTGTCGGGGAGCCGGTAGCGGCAATAACTATGAACTACACTATGTTATATACTATGTTTTATATATAATATCAGCCTGTCGTCTGTGTGTCTCTCCCCACCCAATGTAATCCCACGTCTCATGTCCACGATGCCTCATGTCCATGTCACGCATGATTATAACTAATGCAGCAAGTCTGATAGCTATGAATCAATTGTCTAAGAATGTAAAGTCTATGTCATAAAACATGCATCCTATACAGAATCATCTTGAATGTCTCAGGAAGACTCTGTCTCATGAAATAGTGTCAAGTGTCCTGGGTTCTGAAGTACTTGATAAGACAAGTACGAGCTTTATCGGGTCTCGATATCCATGTCTATGTGACGTTACACAACACCGCGTACGGAGTTGGCACCCGACTATGATCGGACACTAAGCACGTCACTCGTTTCCTAGGTTAAGCAGTTAAAACATGTTTATAATTAATACCACAAGAAATCCATTAAAATACTATGTCAAGAATTACTGAGGTTTGGCAAGCTTTACATGTCCATTATTGCATAATTAAATCCAGAAAATAATTAGCAAGCTGCAGGGTTTGGCAAGGTACACTTGCCTGTGGTCCCGGCTATGTTTGCAGTTCTGACTTCGGCGGGAATTGCAGGCGGTACTCCGGTTGCTAAAACAAATATTACCATCAGATCCAGAAAATATCAATCAGCTAGAAATGCCTGTCCTTGGGTCCAATTTGGAGACAAGGGCAGAAACGGCAGTTTCGGGCCAAAACGGGGTCCACCGGTGGGCCCGCTTTGCACCGAAAAACGCGTCAGGGTCAATGGTCTCCAAATTCACCAAACTTAGTGTCAACAGGTCAGAAACGCTGATACGAACCCAACGGAACTTTCAGAATTGAATTCCGATGAGCCGTTCACAAAATCGCCCGTCGAGCGGGACCTGTGGGGCCCACGACACGCGATTTCGTCAACGTTCTCAGAATCGAACCAAACTTGACCCACAGGACTAGCGTATCGCTACGAGTCCGATGGCGCAAGTTTCGTTTCAATCCGACGTGTGTACACAAAGTTAGGTCGAATTGCAGAAAAGACGGATACGGGGCGATGTCCGCGGATACGCGTTGATTCCGGTGTGCACGCACACCCAAATTTGCTTCCGCAAAATCCCACACGTCCGTATCGACGAGGCGCACGTATCTGTGAAGACCGCACGCGACCAAGTCGTCCCGTTTGGCGGGGCGTACTCAGTTCCGGGGTGAATCGGGGTCTGGGTTTTTCCTGTTTTTGGATCGCGGTGTGCGATCACCACAGGACGCGATGCCCCGAACGGTTTGTCCGGACACCGAGAGGGTCATACAGGCTTCGTAACGCAATTTGCGGAATCAAAAACGGAGCTACGAGAAAAAAGTTACACGCACCTGAAGGGGACCCAAAAATCAGGGTCAGACCGTGTCCGACACGTGTCCGACACGTGTCGGATTCGAAATTGAATTTAGGGTTAGGGTTAGGGTTCCGGTGCTCTGCGGCGGGGTCGCGGCTTGGGGCGGCCGGGCGGAGTGCTGCGGCGGTTGGGGGCCGAGGACGGCGCGGCGAGGCGGCGCCGGTGCTCGCGGCGGAGCTGGGGGCGGCGAGGGGGCTGCTCGCTGCTGCTCGCCGCTGCTGTCGTCGGTCGACGAGGAGAGGGAGGGAGGCGCGGCGGGCTCGTCGGAGGAGGGCGGCGGCGAGATGACTAGGGCGGCGTGGTGGCGGTGGCAGTGGTGGCTCTCGGCGGGGCTAGGGGGTCGAGGCGGTGGAGGGTGGTGGCACGGTGGGGGACCGGAGGGGAGAGGAGCGGGGATTTATATAGGGCAGCGGCGGGGACGCGCGGCCGAGCGGGGCGGAGGTCGTGGGTCGCGGGGCCGCGCGGAGCGGAGACGTGGCGACGCGGGCGGGGACGCGCGGCCGAGCGGGGCGGCGGCAAACGCGGGCGAGCGGCGGTCGTGGGAGAGAGGGTGGGGGCGGGTACGGGCGAGTCGGGTGGCTGACAGACCCGACCCGACCCGATAGGTGCTGGGCTGGGTCGGGCCGGCCCAATGGGCCGCGGGCCGGGTTCATTTTTAAAAAAAATTAATAATTTTAATTAATTAATAATCAGTAAATAATTAATAATTAATTAATTAATTAAATAAATAGTTTTAGGCCTTTAAAAAATAGGTTCGGGGTCCGATAAATTCCAGAAAAATTGCCCTAAGTCCAGTTTTTCATTTTACATCCAAAAATATTATTTTCATAATATTTTAATATCATTTATTATCATTTAAAAATCATTGAATAATTAAAACCCTATTTTTAATTTACAGAAAATCCCAAAAAATTCCAAAAAATTGTGAAAAATCCAGTTTTTAAAATTTTGAAAATTCAGGAGATTTACAATCTACCCCCCTTAAGAGGATTGCGTCCTCGCAATCAAAAGAATAACCGATCAACAGAGATGACGCGGTCGCAAGCATCGTTTGAAAACACATCACAAGATACTTAGGGAAATACCATTTCCCTAAAATCGAAAGTTTACACTTTCCAGGAAAATCTAGTTAAAACTATAACTTTTATGAATACCAGGTTATTATTAACAAGTTGCAAATTACTAGGTTGGGGCTGAGGTCACGAACCAATAGGCACGAGCTAGAACAAGACTAGAACGGATAACTACGAATCACTTACTCGCATCAGCGTCCTGCACAGTCAGCGCATAAGCTTGTCCGCGTCCTTGAGGTGGATTCCTCTGCTGCTGCTGGGCTTGCTGGAAGAGTGCTGCTTGAGGTGCCAGAGGTGGCCTCGGTGCTGGTAGAGCTAGTTGGTTTGCCCTTCGTGCTCCATCTCGATGCTGAGGACAGTCCTTGGCTATGTGTTGATTGGTCCCGCAAATCAAGCATAACCCTAACTTGCGTCTGCAGTCCTTCTCGACATGGCCTATCTTGCCGCAGTAGTGACAGGTAGGAAGGGTCTGCGAAGCTGCCCTAGGTGGCTGGTTCGTGTGAGTTCTCTTTGCAGATTCTCCCGGTGGTGCTCTGTCTGGTGCTGAGGTGATTGGCCGCTTAAGGCGAGACTCTCTCCTGGTGACGCGTTCCATGCGTCGGGCTGCAGCGAGAACATCCGAGTAGGAGGTAGGTGCGACGGATCCGGTGAGTTTCTGCAGCTCAATGTTCAGTCCGTCGAAGAATTTCTCGGCCTTCGCTTCCTCCGTCGGGATCAGGGTTGGGGCGAAGCGGCTCAGACGAATAAATTCCGCGTTGTACTCTTCCACTGTCATAGAGTCCTGAGTGAGACGGTTGAATTTGTCCCGCAGTTCGGATCGTGCGATAGCCGGAATGTACATCTCTTGGAAGAGTCTGGAGAACTCCTCCCAAGTGACTCGGTCTGGTCCGAGTCGCGTCTCCTCAGACAACCACCAGTGGTGCGCGTTGCCTGTCAATTGCATTCGGACGGCCGTCATCCAGCGTTCTCGGGGGAGCTCGGCTGCTTCAAGTTGATGCCGTATGTTGGTGAGCCACTCGTGAACTTCTGTGGGCTCTTCCTTGCCGGAGAAAGTGCGGGGCTTCAGTTGGCGAAAGTCAGTGATAGAGCCTGTAGATGGCCGTCGAGCTGGTAGGTTGGCCTGCTCCAGTACAGTTACGATGCTGTCCCTCCAGAAGTTAGCTTCGCGACGCTGAGCCTCGTGTTGGACTTGTTGCTGAGCTTGCATCATCGCGTAGATCATTTAAAATATCTGCTGCCCGTCAATTGGCTGTCCTGGTGGGAGTACGGGCGTTGGTGGAACGAACTGTGGCGGAGGGGGAATATCATCGCGTCGGAATCGGGAGGTAGGTTGACCTGCCTGCTGGCTCTGTTGAGTTGTGGGAATTCCTCCGACTGGTGTCACTTCGTCGTCGTAGGTGACACCTGTAGCTTGTGGGGTTCCGGCGGGAGTCTCATTGCATTCTTGTGGGTCCATTTTCCTGCATCCAAAATACCCAGTAAGAGGCGTACAAGAATCAAGGCAAGATGCAAGTCAAATGAATTTATTCGAATGCGATACTGATTATCAAAAACGATTCAAGCAAGTGGATGAGATCCTAAAAACTTATCCTATCTTATTGCAGGCCTATTCGGTCCCTAAGTTGAAACCGAACAATTTAGTCGTAGACCTGCATGGGCCACCACAAAAACTATGTCACGCCCCAGTCCCAAAATGACGAGGGACTGAGCACGTGCACAATGGCCAGCGGCACGCACCGATGGACAACCCAATTTAATGGATCCATCAGGGCATGCTTAAGCTGTAGTCTAGCAGTAATATGTTACAAGTCTCAGGTAATTCTAATCTCATCCACAGAAATAACACAGATTAATTGCCAGGAAATAAATGCAATAGAAATAAGTATGCAATATCAAATAAGGTTATCTCGGGAACAAATCCGAGAATTATTCTGTTACATTTAAGGAAAAATAGACAGGAAATGAAATGCTGGAAATGGAAATACTGTATAGCTGAAGCCGGGCTCAGGAGAAATCTTCGGCCACTATCTCGTCCTCTGTTCCTGGTTCTGCTCCAAGGAGTGCTCCTGTACCGTACACCTCTGGGTAGTACTCTTCAGCTGTACCTGGGGACATAATCCGGATCCAGGTCCTCAGGGGACAGCAAGGTACAGAAAATACAAGCCAAAATAAATACAGTGCAGCAGTTAATTAAACAAGAGGGTAAGCTATGTAACCAGCTAAGTGATATGCAATATGAGAGCAGCACTAGAACTCAGGCTGAAGCCACTACAAGCTCTGTGTCGGGGAGCCGGTAGCGGCAATAACTATGAACTACACTATGTTATATACTATGTTTTATATATAATATCAGCCTGTCGTCTGTGTGTCTCTCCCCACCCAATGTAATCCCACGTCTCATGTCCACGATGCCTCATGTCCATGTCACGCATGATTATAACTAATGCAGCAAGTCTGATAGCTATGAATCAATTGTCTAAGAATGTAAAGTCTATGTCATAAAACATGCATCCTATACAGAATCACCTTGAATGTCTCAGGAAGACTCTGTCTCATGAAATAGTGTCTTGGGTTCTGAAGTACTTGATAAGACAAGTACGAGCTTTATTGGGTCTCGATATCCATGTCTATGTGACGTTACACAACACCGCGTACGGAGTTGGCACCCGACTATGATCGGACACTAAGCACGTCACTCGTTTCCTAGGTTAAGCAGTTAAAACATGTTTATAATTAATACCACAAGAAATCCATTAAAATACTATGTCAAGAATTACTGAGGTTTGGCAAGCTTTACATGTCCATTATTGCATAATTAAATCCAGAAAATAATTAGCAAGCTGCAGGGTTTGGCAAGGTACACTTGCCTGTGGTCCCGGCTATGTTTGCAGTTCTGACTTCGGCGGGAATTGCAGGCGGTACTCCGGTTGCTGAAACAAATATTACCATCAGATCCAGAAAATATCAATCAGCTAGAAATGCCTGTCCTTGGGTCCAATTTGGAGACAAGGGCAGAAACGGCAGTTTCGGGCCAAAACGGGGTCCACCGGTGGGCCCGCTTTGCACCGAAAAACGCGTCAGGGTCAATGGTCTCCAAATTCACCAAACTTAGTGTCAACAGGTCAGAAACGCTGATACGAACCCAACGGAACTTTCAGAATTGAATTCCGATGAGCCGTTCACAAAATCGCCCGTCGAGCGGGACCTGTGGGGCCCACGACACGCGATTTCGTCAACGTTCTCAGAATCGAACCAAACTTGACCCACAGGACCAGCGTATCGCTATGAGTCCGATGGCGCAAGTTTCGTTTCAATCCGACGTGTGTACACAAAGTTAGGTCAAATTGTAGAAAAGACGGATACAGGGCGATGTCCGCGGATACGCGTTGATTCCGGTGTGCACGCACACCCAAATCAGCTTCTGCAAAATCCCACACGTCCGTATCGACGAGGCGCACGTATCTGTGAAGACCGCACGCGACCAAGTCGTCCCGTTTGGCGGGGCGTACTCAGTTCCGGGGTGAATCAGGGTCTGGGTTTTTCCTGTTTTTGGATCGCGGTGTGCGATCACCACAGGACGCGATGCCCCGAACGGTTTGTCCGGACACCGAGAGGGTCATACAGGCTTCGTAACGCAATTTGCGGAATCAAAAACGGAGCTACGAGGAAAAAGTTACACGCACCTGAAGGGGACCCAAAAATCAGGGTCAGACCGTGTCCGACACGTGTCCGACACGTGTCGGATTCGAAATTGAATTTAGGGTTAGGGTTCCGGTGCTCTGCGGCGGGGTCGCGGCTTGGGGCGGCCGGGCGGAGTGCTGCGACGGTTGGGGGCCGAGGACGGCGCGGCGAGGCGGCGCCGGTGCTCGCGGCGGAGCTGGGGGCGGCGCGGGGGCTGCTCGCTGCTGCTCGCCGCTGCTGTCGTCGGTCGACGAGGAGAGGGAGGGAGGCGCGGCGGGCTCGTCGGAGGAGGGCGGCGGCGAGATGACTAGGGCGGCGTGGTGGCGGTGGCAGTGGTGGCTCTCGGCGGGGCTAGGGGGTCGAGGCGGTGGAGGGTGGTGGCACGGTGGGGGACCGGAGGGGAGAGGAGGGGGGATTTATATAGGGCAGCGGCGGGGACGCGCGGCCGAGCGGGGCGGAGGTCGTGGGTCGCGGGGCCGCGCGGAGCGGAGACGTGGCGACGCGGGCGGGGACGCGCGGCCGAGCGGGGCGGCGGCAAACGCGGGCGAGCGGCGGTCGTGGGAGAGAGGGTGGGGGCGGGTACGGGCGAGTCGGGTGGCTGACAGACCCGACCCGACCCGATAGGTGCTGGGCTGGGTCGGGCCGGCCCAATGGGCCGCGGGCCGGGTTCATTTTTAAAAAAAATTAATAATTTTAATTAATTAATAATCAGTAAATAATTAATAATTAATTAATTAATTAAATAAATAGTTTTAGGCCTTTAAAAAATAGGTCCGGGGTCCGATAAATTCCAGAAAAATTGCCCTAAGTCCAGTTTTTCATTTTACATCCAAAAATATTATTTTCATAATATTTTAATATCATTTATTATCATTTAAAAATTATTGAATAATTAAAACCCTATTTTTAATTTACAGAAAATCCCAGAAAATTCCAAAAAATTGTGAAAAATCCAGTTTTTAAAATTTTGAAAATTCAGGGGGTTTACAAGATCTGACATGAGAAAAATATAGATCTTAAATTGGACAGTATAAATTAAACACAAAAGTATAGATCTGAACATAAACAGTCTAAAATACTTACAGATCTAAAAAAATATAGACGATATAAATCAAATTCTCAATATAAAAATAATACTTACAGATCTAAAATATAGATGTAGATCTGGTCTACAAGTAGTCCCTAAACGGTAGATCTGAACTCAAATCATGATTTTTAAGGTTGATCTGAATTAGGTTTTGAACAGAGGAGAGGAAGGTTTGGGAGAGGAGGCTCGAAAGTGGCCGAGTGGGAAGGAGGGGAGGAGGACGAGGGCTAGGTCACGACGAAGGGATCGGCGAGTCGGAACTCGGAGAGGAGATGAGAAGACTCGGAAGTGGAGTGATGAGAGGGAGCGACGTGAGGAGAGGATTCTGTGAGTTTGAGAGAGGAGAGAGAGTGTTAGGGTTAGGTTAGTTTTTATATAAAGAGTGAAATTACAGTGGGGTATTTACGTAATTGTACGTGTTAATCGGTTTCGGTTTTAAACCGAAACTGAACCCGCCACCCGAAACTGAAACCGAATACCGTTTAATGGGTTTTCCAGAACCGAACCCGACCTGAAATTTTTCAAACCCGACCCGAATCCCTTATTCGGATCGGATCGGTCCGGTTTTCGGTCCAGACCCGTTTTCTGCTCAGCCCTACCTACGGCGATCAGGAGGGCACCTTTAATAACGGTATGTTCACTTGCATCTGCAGGCATTTAAATGTCATGATAATCAAATACCATTTAGTTTCCTAAGTATTCCTTTCAAAAAAAAAAAAATGGCAGTCTAACAAGGCACTGTTGAGGAGGGATAACATGAGATGGGAGAAGAATTATTGACTGTGGCAGCTAGTAGATACGATGATTAAATGATTTCTGCGACAAATTTGCAACAACAGTCCCAGACCTAGTGCAACTAAGGCTAATCTAACTCTGTTCCCTTTTGTAAGGCTCCTTTTTTGACCCAATATTTTCCTTATTTCCCTCTTTTCCCTGTTTAAATAGCAACCTAATCATACTCCAATAAAAACAACACGCAAGGCAAACCATTGAAAGTTAGCCTAGTGTTTCCATGTTGTACCTGAACCAATATACAACAGATTTCAAACACCAAGAAGTGAAGAAAATCATCAATGTAACAATAGTGATCAAAACTATATACATTCACAACGTGGTCTCCGTTTCTTGGACAAAGGAAATAGAAATGATAATTAGCATAAAAACAACAATGAACAGTAAACTAGAGACAGCATCATGGCTTATGCTACCTTGTTTGTTTGAAGCCATCTGTTTATGCATCCGGAATGGTAACTATGCTTGCATGACAGCACAACCAAGGGATTGCTGGCCCAACTTAATTAGTATAATATCCCATCTTCATTGTGAAGGCAGCGAGTTTGTGAACAGGTTTTAAAGTAAGACTGCTAATCATGTAGTACACATGGGTACCTATGCACGTAACTCTTAGCCTTCGCACTTAGCAATGGATGTAACCATCACTCAGATTATATAATATATGACTAATACTAAAAAACGATCATATAGGGGGATCCTTTCGGAAGCCTATTACCTTAAAAGAGCATCCGAACTCTCATTAGAGAGGGCGTTCTTCCCTCGAATACTTTGTTTAATGGTTCTCGTATCGATTACTCCTATTCATCTTCTAATCTCCTCCAAATTCCAAATATCATCTTGGACAGAACACCTCTATGCATTAAGAATTTGTCCACTTTGAAGCTAGAAATTAAAAATACCAAATGCTATGGGGTAAAGTGCAAAAAACAAAAAAAAACAAAAAAAAACAAAAAAAAAAAAAAAAAAAAAAAAAACTCGCAAGATTTGTACTTTTAGCAAAAAATGACTCAATAGATGTTTTGATCAATTAAATCCTCCCATTCTGGACACTTTGATCAAATCACCCCCTCCATCCACTAGTCGTTACAATTTGAACGTTATAATCAAATTTTGAATGAAGAAAACGCTTGAAATATCCAAAATACTTATGCACGTAACCATTAAAGATTGTAATAATCTTACCATCATTTTGTATATAGGTTTAAAATATTTTCTATTTTACCATTATTTCCATTCTCTCCTCTTTCTGGCATAAATTAACCCAAATAAACTTCGTTGACGGTAAATTGGTTGTCCATTGACATCGTTGTTCAATTTAGGTACAAATTGCACCAAATTAAAAATTAGAGGATTTTTTTAAACTCTTTTTTTTTTGCAAAAAAAATATAAAACTTGCGAGAATTTTTATTTTTTTTATTTTTTATTTTTATTTTTTTGCACTTTACCCAATGCTAGGTATCTCCATATGTTTTACGGGATTTTGCTTTTATTTCACTCATTGATCCCATTTGATTATTTTCTCACCAATGAAGTCTGCTCTATACATTTCTTGTGAAGGTGAGTACTCTGAACAGTGAACTCCATCACCTGTTACTATGTTGCGACTTTGCAAGATACTCCTCAGGAATCCGTGTCCATATCCGTATTTGACACGATTTTTTTTATAATCATTTCGGTTATGGCTCATCCATTTATAGATTCTAAAGGACCCATAACATACTTTGTATTTAAACATAATTGAAATATGAAAAAGCAACATTTCGTAGAAATGAACCATTTCAAAGAGTTTTTGAATCAAGTTACTATCCAAAATCAGTGTTCTAAAAATCGGTCTAAACGTTAGGCGGCCGTCCGCCACAACAAAAATTTCCTAGGAGGTCGGCCTAGGCAGAAATCGGCCCTAGGGGGACCTAGGCGGCGCGTTTTTTTTTTTTTTTTTTTTTTTTAATTCTTAGTTGTATTATGGATATTTGTTTGAATTTTAAGATAGATTTGACAAGATTTTTTTTATAATCGGCCCTAGGGGGACCTAGGCGGCACGTTTTTTTTTTTTTTTTTTTTTTTTTTCAGTTGTATTATGGATATTTGTTTGAATTTTAAGATAAGGTTTGGATTTTAGAGCATTAAAATTTTAAATTTTATATTTCAAACTTCAAAACTAAAAAAAAAAAAAAACTAGACGGCCCTCCGCCGCACCGAGGCCGTCTAGCGATTTTTAGAACATTGTCCAAAACAGCTTAGGGAACTCATTCCACAACCCACCTATGCTACTAATTATAATATCCTCCTCTGCCAATCACAACTGTCATATCCTGTCACTCAGAATTGACCACATATGTTCAATCAGCGTCTTTATCTTGATTGAACTCCGCCACGAAATGACCAGAACAAACTAAGCTTTTCCAGTGAGCGATCAATTACTCATTACCGTAACTATATGAATTCCAAGACTAACTTAAAAAAAAATATTATTCAGTAGAAATTAAAGAAATTCACAAAACTACCAATGAAATCAACTCAGGTGCAACTAACCTGAGAAGACTAAGAGCGGTCCCCTATCTCTACCACTACCCCTAACAAGTACAACATCAAGATCTAATCAAAGCAAACAAGGGCGGACCCAGGTCTCTTGACGAGGGAGAAGTGGGGGTTCGAAGGTTAGTGATAGATATTAAATTATTGAATACTCAAAAACATCAATATATATATTTCATATGATGCAGTTTTATTTGTTACACTTTCTTTCGAGTCTTCATGGACTGATAATACTGGATAATATCTTCATTGGGGACTTGATCAAACACTTCTTTTCCAATGTATGGAATCAAGCAATCGTTGAGCCATTAATCTCCCATTCGATCACGTAATTGATGTTTCACAATCTTTATTGTTGAAAATGCTCTTTCAACGACCGCAGTCGCAACGGATAAAGTCAATTCCAAAATAATCAGTTTATGTACGGATATACCAAATAAACTTTTGCCTGCCCAATACTCGCATTCAAAGTCATCAAGTGATTGATTTTCCTACTTTCTACTACTACATGAGTTTTTTCAACTTCAAAAGCTTCAAGACACCAAAAGAGCTACTGATTGTGTGTGTTGTCAATCCCAGAGCACCTCTTCCCATTTAGGTTGTCTCTTCTCAAACAAGTCAAGAGGTTGCGTAAAGGAGAAAAATAAAAGAGAGATTTAAAAAATATAGTAAAAAAAAAAATTGAAAAAGATTTAAAAACGAAAAAAAGAAAAAGCAAAAGAATGAAAAAAACCCAAAAATATTAAAACACAAAATAACAAAAAAGCGGAAAAAATGTAATAACAAAAAGATACGAAAAAAAGAAAGAAAGAAAGGAAAAGAATTTTTTTTTTTTTTTTGAAAAAGCGAAAAAAAAAAAGAAAATGTAAAGAGGGCTGGTGGTGTAGTTAACAAATGCATAGATAATATGACCAGGATTAATGTGTAATAGAACTTCATTAGATTTAATTGTACCCTTATTAATTCTAAAAAATATTTGAACTATTTTTCAATAATATTATAAAAAAACATCTACTCTTATAATGAAGTTTGGAAATGACTCAAAATTGACTCGTCTAAAATGTTTGTAAATCCTTCCCTATTTATTAAAAAAAAATTACGGCAAAAAACTCTTTTTTTTTTGCACAAATATATATATATATTTAAAACTAAATTTAAAAATATTTGAAAAACTAAAATAAAATATTATAATGGAAATATTTTGATAAAAAAAAAAAACCTCCAAACGGGGGTATTTTGACCCCAAACGGTCAATTTTTTTTTTGAATTTTTGGGTTATGACCGGATCGGTTCGGATCGGGTCGACCGAATCACTTCTGTTAGATCGGTTCGAACCAATTTTTTAACCAGACGAGTCAACGCCAGACTATCAAACCGATTTGTCTGATCCAGTCCGGACCCGTATACTCTGTGGGCCGAACCGGACCGAAATGTTGACCGGTCCGATCCGATCCAGACCGGACCCGAGGAGAGCTCTGGACATCCCGGCCCATTACATCCTTTGACGTTTTAAAGGAGTATAAAAACAATCGGTTTTCTTTCTTCTCTAAAAATAAACAAATCCTCTCCACCGCCTACAAAATATAGGGTTTAGGGTTTAAACAAATCCCCTCTACCATCAAAAAAAATCTCCGCCTATCCCGGTAATGTCTGCCGTCGGAACCCTCCGGAGGTGCAGAGCACTGCTCACCTCCCAGTCCCGATCCATCCGAAGCATCACCAGTCTCCTTTCTGAGTCCTCTTCCCCCGACAGCGACCGGCGGGGGCGGGGTCAGGTCATCCAATCTTGCAGCTCGTCAACTCCAATGGCAATAGCGTCTTTCTCGCTGACCGATTATGACTGATTTAGGGTTTGATTTTGTGTCTGTAGGTGGGGACCCTGCAGAAGAATGGGCTGCCCTCGAACCAGGTCGAGGCGATCAGTGCTGAGGTGGTGAACGACGGCCTCCCCGAGAACGTCTCCCAGTCCTTCGCCCCCCTTCGGGACATGCGGCAGTCCTTCGCCCCCCTTCGGGACATGCGAAAGGTACACCGATTTGGAGATTTTCATCGAGAGAACCTATTTGGAGATAAGGTACACCGATTTGGAGATTTTCATCGAGAGAACCTATTTGGAGATAAGGTACACCAATTTGGAGATCTTCTTGAAAATTGAGATCCTATTATTAATTTCTACTTTAATGGCCGATGAATTGGTATCATGTTTGGTGTATGTTTCGTTTGTCTCCATTTCATGATTATGGTGGTTTTGTGCAGAACGAGATGACTCAGTATTTTAATCTCCCACAGTTCAATTATGAGATACAGAGCTCTCAAGTATGCTTCAGTTTTAATCAGTAGCAAAAGCTAAATTTGTTATATGTGTTGATATTACCTGTAGAGAACGTATATATGTAGATGTCACTAGTTGTTTAGCTGTTGTTATTGTCATCTGTTGGCATCTTGGTCATAGGTATGTACTTTTGAGTGCATACACTTGATACTTTGCGAATACAGTTTGTCATTTATGAGTGTCATGTCCCGGTTTCGCAGAACCGAACGTCCTCGCTTGGACTTCCCACACCCCGGTTCTGCAGAGCCGTGCGTCCTCACTTGGGCGTGATGCCGTACAAGCCTGGGGTTGCGCTTGTACAAGACGTGCTCGTGCATTTTGTAAATAGATATTTGGATAGAGAGTTTGCAGCATTCACAGAGAATTTGAATACACAATTTGAAATGAAAATAGTTCTTTATTGATAATTCTTGAAAAGTAACATAAGGCCCTCAAACGGCCGAGATGAAAATGCCACTATTGGCTTACAACTTGCAGAAATATTGAAATGAGATACAACGTTGCTCCATACATCATATTCCTTATTTAATACTGAAAAATCCATAGACCACCTTTATAAGAAGTCTTCGTCTCCACTTGGAAACTTCAAGTGCAAGGTTTCTAAAGATTCAGACTCAAGCTTTCAGCGTTCCCTTGTAGCAACTAAATCCTCAGTACCTGAGGATGCCCACAAACGTGGGTCAGTACGCAACATGTACTGGTGAGCGGCTGCAACCAATCTCACCTAAAAAGCCAACATAAAGTAGATATGTGAAAGCAACAGTTATTATAATGTGATCTTGCTATGTTGCCTTAAGTTCAGTTTAACAATTCATAATATAACAACATAAGGAACATAATAATTTTCACCATTTGGTGATTCTTACCCACAGTCGTTCAACAATCCCTGCAATTGAGTAATAACTTACTAAGTCTGCATAAAACATTGTTAGCTATGACATATGTCTACACGAAGGTTATTAATTAGCATCAAACTTGGACTTTGAGTTGGTTAAGCGGCTCCCCTCCTCGAAGGGTAGCGAGCCCACTTGGAGGTTTCCGAATCACCGTGCTACCTTGCACATGATCTGATTTTTTCCTAGGACGAACGGGTCCGTGGCCGCGGATTACCGTTCGAGAAATTATTCCTGTAGTATGCTTCAGTTTTAATCAATAGCAGAAGCTAAATTTGTTATATGTGTTGATATTAACTGTAGAGAACGTATATATGTAGATGTTACTAGTTGTTTAGATGCTATTGTCATCTGTTGGCATCTTGGTCATAGCTCTGTACTTTTGAGTGCATACACTTGATACTTTGCGAATACAGTTTGTCATTTATCATTTATGAGTGCCTTTATAGATAGGATGGTCGATTGGGTTCCCATCCTTACTTAGTACTCGACTTCTGTTGAAGATGATATATTGTTGTTTGGGAGGATAAAGTAATTTAGACTTCTGATGAAGAATGCGGTTGTTTGGGAGGGTGGGAGGATAAAGTAATTTAGACTTCTGGAGAAGAATGTGATATATAACTATTTGGTCAACAAGAAATGAAATCGAGCAACCTTTTTATAATATTTGGGTTCACATAAATTCCTCGTATTTGTATAATTCTGTGTGGAGGCACATCTTGTATATGTCCGCACTTTTATGTTTTGGTTCATATAAATTCCTCATACTTGTATAAATGAGGATTTCCGAGTGGTACCAACATACCATTCTGTGTGGGGGCACAACTTGTATATCTCCGCACTTTGATGTAAATTCTTGAAGAGCTTTAAATTAAAGAGTTAATACATTTAGTTATTTTATGAAAAACGAAGAATATAATTAGTTGCAACTGTGGTACATAAGTTCATGAAAGCTAAGTATTTATTATATGTATGTAGCATATTTAGGTATGCCATCAATAATCATTATTTGGTGTTTTTGAAAACTTTGGGCTATGAATTATACGGAAGAAGAACCTTTCTCAATTCTTTATACAAGTGTATGGCCTTTGATTAAATTAAAGAGAAATGTAATAAGAGAAGAGGGAAAATGATATACATGGTGAATGAGGGAGAAATACTTCATTCTTTTTCTTTTCCTTTTCCTTTTGGGGGTGACTTTACTCGCTTCTTTAAAGTCTATGGTCTAGGCAGAACCTCAATGGGATAGGTGCTAGGCAATCAGGTAGCTTCCCTGCTTTGTAAATCATAGTTATTTATGGTTGGAAGATATCAAAATTGCCAGAGAATAATAGGCTAACAGCAGCAAGGGAAAACAAGAGAAGGAAAGAAGCTCCACTCTCCTGTAGTTTTGAAGAGACCCTAGAAAGGAACACAGCCACAACATGAATCTTTAATGAATGTGAACCTATGATTTGAAAACTAATTGAAACCAATTTTTGTTTGATATCCTGAAATATCAACTTGGCCTAATTACATAGCTTATTTGGCATGAAATTGCCTTAGATAATTTTTTTGATTGACTTCAGTCCTTTCTCTAGGATTGAGAATTTTTTGATTGGCTTATTTGGCCTATATATATATATATATATATATATATATATATATATATATATATATGTGCATGGATTGGGTACTAAGTTCCAAAGAGTTCTAGAAAGTGTTTAATACAAAGAAACTTACTCTCATGTCTCAAATATGTTTGGTGTGATCACGACCATGTAAAATCACTTGCTTTAGTCTCATATTCGACATGCGTGTCAAGGAAGGGCAAGTGTTTGTCTCATATGTGTCAGATATGGTCATCGGGAGGAGTATTCATGCAAAATAGGGTAAAATTCATTTTATATTCCACGTCCAATTAATTTGCTTCCTTTAATGCACATGCCATTGGCAGCTTATAGGTTTTGCTGAATTGGAAGTTTTACTTCTATCCCTTCTCTAGGCTTGAAACAAGTAAGAATCAAAATATATGTTGTAGTACTATATTAGTTTATTGAGTTGTGGAGATTTCCTCTGAAAGCACTTCCTGGAACGTCATGTTACATGATTTATATTTGTTTATACTAATCAATGTGTTAACCGTTTCAACAGAGGCTACTTGAAGCCCCTACTATTGCCTATTAGTTTTGGAGTTCCTTTGGATGCTATTCACCTTCAAGCATTCTTATTAAGCATTATCGTTGAACACTATTACCATCAAATAACTCTTGAGTACTACTACTAATTATTCCATATATGTCTGAGTAACTTCACATGTTGCTATGGGAATAGAACAGGTGAAAATGTATTTATTTTCCGCGTTTCTCATAGCTTCACCTATATTCTCGCTACTATGCTCTTTATAGACTTTCCAGCTTCTGGCATTAAAATTTTGAATATATTTTATGCTAATCTCCATAGTTCAAATTTCAAAATGCTTTTGCAAGAGAGAGCAATCTATGGAATTAATATTGTCAATCAGATAGAGATGTAAATGGACAATATATCATATGTACAGGGACATCCATTTTTTAAAATTTAAGAATTTCATTCTAGCATGCGGTACTCGGACATAATATTACAAATATTGTTAAATTTTCCACCACTTGCACTGAAACTCTAGAGCGTTGGTGAGAGTTGAGGGTTAATATTAATAGCATTCAACATGCTCCTGTAGGTCGAAGGCCGATTTTGTGGGTCGAAGCTGAATTCACGCAGCTGTATTTTTTAATCCGCTTAAATTGTGTCGTTGAGAAGATTCGAACCTGGGTTGTTGTGATACCATGCTTAAGTCCATGCCATTTGCACCAAAACTCTAGAATATTGATGATGGTTTAGGGTTAATATATTTATATTATTCAACACATATAATGGTGTAATGTGCTGATAGGTAAGCTAGAAAATATTCAGTTAGAAAGCTCTGGATACTGGAAAATTATTTGTAAAAATGTTAGTTAGAAACGACAGATTGACACTGTGGCAGCTACACCACATGGTATGTATACAAGTAAGTTTTGGATATTTAAAGGATTAATTTGGCAGGATGTGATCGAGGTTTGGGTGACACAAACACAATAAAGTATGTTATTAATAGATCGTTATCATTCTAAGATTGTAGTGAACACTTAGATTTTATTAGTAGAAATGGAGGTACAATTACTGTGCTTGTCCTGTTAACCAACAAATTTGGAACTAAATTTTGTCCAAGTCTTCTCCAAATTCTTTTAGAATTGAGGGGGTGTTGTACTAATGGTAGGTGGTGCAATTTTCTTCATGAAGTCCATTTAGGATGGTGACTTCTATGGGTGTTCACGAGGAAATTATCTTTTAGGCCTGGGCATAGGGATATGCTAACTTTTGCTGATTTTTTTATTTTGAGTATCTCCTGATTATCTATTAGAGACCTATTGCTCTGGCTTTGTAACATGGATGCAGACTAAAGTAATAGTGCGAGTGTGTGATACAATCACTACATTATGACAGGTTGCACCACAATATTGTGGGTGGGTGGGTTTGTGGCAATTGGCCATATTGCAACATGATTATAGTAGGTTAATGTTAACATAGTTAGGAGTGAGTGAAGAGAGGATGGAGAGTTCAGCTACATACCTATGTATCTACATAGGTCATTTATGTATTCATCCATCTATTTTTTTTTTTTTTTTGTATCCATCCATCCATATATATATAGTTGTTGTATTTAATGCTAATGTCAATTAGATACAGGAACTTGATTATTCTTCTTTTCTAAGAAAGACTTTGCTAAGAAGGACTGAAATGCTCGGGGTTGAACTTAAGAAAATGCTCATTGAGGAGCAAAGAGAGAAGGAAAAGCTCCTGCTTGATATTAAGAATTTCCGGTGAGAAAATGCATAGTGAGCTAAGGTCGGTCTACCGTTATTTTCATACATGTTTTTTTTTTAATTTTTTTATTTTTGATCCAGGTACAATATTGACAAATCTACCCATGCATTATCGGCTAAACTGAAGAATTTTGATATCAAGTTTTGGGTCTGTGCTCCTATTGTTTCAATATATATTGTTCTTGGTCTTGTTCTTTTCTACATCCTCTCGTAAACTCAAAACACAAGATCTCATCTTGTGTCAATATCTGTTTTGGTCTTGCGTTTTATGGTATAGTAAGGGACTGAAAACAGTTTATTATATTTTGTTCTAGATATCTAACAATTTGTCACGCCATCCATATGGTAGAGATGTTATTTATATTTGCTTTTGAAAAAATATATCAAATATGAATCTCCCTGTGAAGTTTGTAATCTCTATCAATATTTCTACTTCACTACATCCCTTTGGATTATCTGGTTGTTTTTTATTCAATTCTGTTCTTGGGGCGGCTAATCGTTCAAATACTGGACATGAAAACTTTTTCTATGAATGAAACTGAAGCCTTCCTGAGACCAAGTGTTAAAATTATTTTACTAATGAAATTCTTGATTTAGTTGCTGCCTCTTAATGGTCATGTCGATAGCTTGATCCAGTTTGTACAATATGTGGGCCATGACAATTCCTTGGCCAACAACGTGTACTGGGTTTTGGACACGAAGTGTCACGCTCTTTTTTTCGTATGTAAATTTAAGGGTTGAGTGAGGAGTTTTGGGAGGGGGGGGGGAGGGGGGGGGGGGGGGAGGGTTATAGGGGTTGGAGGGAGCCGTTGTGCAACGGCCGGATGGAACGGTCAGCTGGAACGGAGCGGCCTCTCGAGGAGAGCGTCCCGCCAACTCAGTTGGCGAGATGCTCGCCAACTCAGCACCTCGCCAACTGAGTTGGCGAGTTGTCCCCCCCCCCCCTCTGCTATTTTTTCCAACTTTTTCCTTTATTTATAAATATATTATATTATATTACTTTAAACGAAAAAATCTGTTTTGCTTTTATCATCTCAAACCAAGTGAAGAGGTTGCCAATAAGTTGCGAGAAAAATTAAAAAAATAAAAGAGATTAAAATATATAGTAAAGAAAAAATAAAAAAAATTTAAAAACGAAAAAACAAAAAAACTTAGAAAATGAAAAAATTTGAAAAAAAAAGAAAAAGAAGAAGAAAAGAAATGAGAAAACTGAAAAAAATATATGAAAATATTAAAACACAAAATAACCAAAAAGCGGAAAAAACAAAAAAAACAAAAGATACGGAAAAAATAAATAAATAAAAGAATTGAAAAAATTGAAACGAAAAAAAAAAAGAAAAAAATGAAATGAATTTTTTTTTTTGAAACAAAATGGAATGAAAACGAAAAAAAAGAAATGAAAAACAAAAATACCAAGAAAAACGAAAAAAAAAAGTGAAAAAAATGAAACAAAAAAACAAAAAAAAAACAAAAAAAAGGAAACAAAAAGAAAAAGAAGAAAAATAAAATTGTGCAGCGGGATGGTTGTGTAGTTCACAAATGCATTGATAATATGATTAGGATTACTGTGCAGTAGAAATTCATTAGAATTAATTGTACTTTTATAACGAGGCTTGAAAACGGTTAAATCATCCACCATTTATTAAAAAATATATGATAATTTTTTTTTTTCCGGTCTCGATTAATCGATTATCATATATTTGTCGGTATCGATTTATTGGGACAAATAAACGGAGAATCTTTTCTCGTTATGGGATGGTATCCTTAGAAGTTGTACCCAAGATGCAGTGTATGGTGTCTTGGGGAGTGAACTCTATATAAGGGTCTAAGCCTCAAGACCCGTGCACTGTGGAAATTTTGATGTGTTTTCTTTGTTGGTTTTGTGATTGTATTTTTGTGATTATTTTCGATGAATAATTTGTGTTGCTTGCTTTCACTGTCTCGCATTTCATATCGAATTACTGAGAGAAAGAGAAGTTGGATGCTGAACCCTTGTTGGTGCCAATGCAGGTGAACCTGTGAACCGTGCTGAAGTCTCGAAGAAGAAGATCTCTCTTTCGCAGCAATTCGCCAACTAGTGAGCGACTTTGACCCTTCGATGAATCCTTGAATCTACATGCTTAACAAACGATCAATGATACCTAGCAAGAACCTAGAAAGATAATGCAAAATAAATGATCACATTCTATTAACCCGTGCTGTTATAAAAGGGTAGATTATAACAAGTCCCGATACGGGAGGTAAGTATGATGAGCTACGGCAAGAACAAAAATTGAGAACTGTGGGATAATATCAAGTTTTCTATACATGCATATTATGTTATTTTATTAGTAAATTTGTATCGTATGCATGGTCATGGATAACTTGTGCACAAGGTATAATTCCTCGAACGGTAATCCGTGGCCACGGATCCGTTCGACCTGGGGAAAATCAGAGCATGTGCAAGGTAGCACGGTGATTCAGAAACCTCCAAGTGGGTTAGCTATCCTTCGGGGAGGGGAGTGTAGCGTCCCGTTCTCCCGGTGCGGGGAGCACGGCTAAGAAACACAAGACGGTATCGTTCGATCGGGATAGATTGAAACAAGAACTCGTCCTCGTTATGTATTTGTTTCTTCGGAATCGATTCCCATATTCAGTGGACCGTGCCCCCGGGATCGACTTAGTGGCAGAGTCAGGAGGGACCTCTCAGCTGCTATCTTTTATTGCCTCGGTTTCAATGTCGCTTGTTGCTTTCGTGCTTTGAGTTGGTTTTGGGATTTGCTTGTTTTCCTTGAACGGTTTCAATGGTTTTCATTGTTTTCATTCATTGAACTGCACTTCAATTCCGAGATTGGAAAAGTGGAAGAGGTATTGATCGAGCTGTTCGTAATGCAGGTGAACGAGCAGTAGGCGGCTTACGAGCGGAGTCGTGAAGCGCCTCTTTCCTTCTCCCTTCCAACAATCTAAGTGAGTGGCTACCATCCCGATTAGCTAGCCCTGCTTCCAAGTCTTCACACCAAAAGCTCTTGCATTCTTATTGCCCCGATCAGACGATACCAAGTAATAATAAAAGATACCAAGATAAAAGAGAATATACTTGGATAATACTGCTTGTCAATCAAACTTGTGAACGGTTACTTACTTGCATGCTTGTTCGCTTGGAATGTTTATCGTATGCATAAATACAAGTTAGAATTTCATACTCTTCCTTAAATTATGCTATGAACAGAACTCATCCTGAATGCAATAATCTAAATATGGAGACTATGCAACAGTAGATCTCCCCCTGTTACTGTCCTGTGCCTGATATTGCCCCGAATTGCCTCGACTGCTAATTTAGTGTATAACGTTGATCACGGACAACTTGTGCACAAGGTCTTAGTTCCTGCGGACGGTCGCTGGGGCACTGGCACCGATCCGATCCGGACGGAACTCCTGAATAGTCGCCTGTATCGGATGGAATGACTTGTGACGCCCCTATTCATTGCGTTACTTGTTATTTCATTCGTGTACTATGCCCCGTCCATTATGGCATCCCGCCAGTGATCCCCTGTATATTTAAACCTGTTGCAAACTAACTTGTGTCTTCGTGGTAGGGAAGGCAGGGTAAGTATTGTGCAGGTGGTTCAGACGGACAGGTAAAATCCACCGAACGGTGGCAAGTTTATTTCAGTAAATTCTATATGTTGCTTACTTGTAAATGAACTAAGGCAAGATAGAAACCCACAAAATTGCATGCTTCATTAAAACAACGTGTTGATTGGTATAGTTCGGTTAGCTCACCTTCACCAGTATGTTTCGACATACTGACCCTCGTTGAAACAGGTTCTTCGCACTAAGGCGAACCGAGCGAGGAGCCGAAGTCGTCTTCCCGATCCAGTCCAGCTGTTGGCGCATCCTGATCGCGCCGCATTTTGAAGTACTTGAAGAAAGGAGCTTGCACCTCTATATACACAATGCAGCTCCGTGGCAAAGCCGTCCTCCAGCCCGGAGGTCTATACATTTTGAAGTTTAGTAAAGGGATGTAATGTACAGGACTGCTATCTCATTTGAGTCAACACTTTTGTAAACCCGTGCGGCATATTAGCTGACTCGTTCAAGAGTTTGTAATAGATGTTCATTATCAATAAAGAGAACTTTTCCATATTTCAACTTGTGTTCAATTTATCTGCGTACTCTGAATATGTGCTCGTTATGCAAAATACTTTAGCCTTGTGCGGACGCAACCCCAGGCCCGTACGGCATCACGATTCGGGGGACGTCCCAACGATTCTACGGAATCGGGTCGTAACATAGTGGTATCAGAGCATAGATTCAAGTTCCTTAGACTCTCGCACTGGAAAAGTTCCTTTAACGATCAAATTCCTGTGCGAACTCTTGAACTCACTAGGCCAAAATGAGATACGTTCATGCAATAAGTCCATAATACATTATGATCCTAATGTAATTTACCTTCTTTTGAAGGAATGGCACCAGCGCAATCTGCAGCGCTAGCACCGGACGAAACGCAATGCCAAGAAAGTAGTTCGGACACTTCGGGAAGCTCTCGGAGCCAACGGGGCATGTCTCGAGTCGATCCGCTTGAGCGGGTAATGCAAATGTTAGAATCACAATGACAAAGAGACGATGCTCGCCAAGCCAAGTTCGAAAGCAATCTAGAGGCCCGATTCTCAGTCCAACAGAAGTAGGTAGATGCCCTGCAACAGATCGTTCAGACTTTGGCTTCCAATCGCTCCGCCGCAACAGCAACGACTCCGGTGGAACAACCCGTGCTTGAAGTAGAGATGCCGCAAATTCCAAGGCCGAAGGAAGTGACTGCCTTCGACTTTGGCCACTTCAAGAAAGTCTGCAACACCCCATTCAACGGGACTGAGGAACCGATCGTGGCCCTAGATTGGTTGACCGAACTTGAAGACCACTTCGCTCTGCTAGTGGTCCCCGAAGAGAAGCGTGTCGCCTGCGCGCAACTACAGCTCTGCCTCAACGCGCACGATTGGTGGGACGTGCATCGACGATCTCTCCAATTTGATCACGGAGAGGAGGCGATCTCGTGGACGACTTTTCGTGCCGCGTTTGAAGAGGAGTTTATACCCCCTCCGGTGCAACGTCAGATGGAGAATGAGTTCGTACAGCTGCGACAGGGCAGTATGATAGTTAAACAGTATTCCGCCGAATTCAACCGACTCTCCAAATTTGCTAGGGCCTATTTACCTGATGTAGCGAGTCGAGATAGAAGGTTTGAAGGTGGTTTGCGCCCTGCCATCCATGCGCATGTGGTCGTTCAGCACTACAAGACAATGCGTGAAGTCATGAATCACGCCCTATCACTTGAACCGCAGTATCCTCATGTTTCTACCGGCACTGTGCATACCTCCAATCACAAGCGCCAAAGCAACGAGAGAGGAAACAACGCTACAAAGCGTCACAACGACGGCGGTTCACAAAAAGGGAATCGGAGGCCAATTTGCCATTACTGCAACAAGCCGGGGCATACAGGCGACAATTGCCGTCGCAAGCTAGGGTCTTGCCTCCGTTGCGGTGATCCCAACCATCGGGTCGGTGTTTGCCCCCTCCCGGATCTCCGTACTCAGCATAATGCTCCCTAACGGTAGGCCCTATTCTTAAGTTTCGGGACGAAACTTCCAATTGGTTGGGTAGGATGTAGCGCCCCGTTCCCCCGGAGCGGGGAGCGCGGCTAAGAAACACAAGACGGTATCGTTCGATCGGGATAGATTGAAACAAGAACTCGTCCTCGTTATGGATTTGTTTCTTCGGAATCAATTCCCATATTCAGTGGACCGTGCCCCCGGGATCGACTTAGCGGCAGAGTCAGGAGGGACCTCTCCGCTGCTATCTTTTATTGCCCCGGTTTTCAATGTCGCTTGTTGCTTTCGTGCTTTGAGTTGGTTTTGGGATTTGCTTGTTTTCCTTGAACGGTTTCGATGGTTTTTATTGTTTTCGTTCATTGAACTGCACTTCAATTCCGAGATTGGAAAAATGGAAGAGGTATTGATCGAGCTATTTGTAATGCAGGTGAACGAGCAGTAGGCGGCTTACGAGTGGAGTCGTGAAGCGCCTCTTTCCTTCTCCCTTCCAAGAATCTAAGTGAGTGGCTACCATCCCGATTAGCTAGCCCTGCTTCCAAGTCTTCACACCAAAAACTCTTGCATTCTTGTTGCCCCGATCAGACGATACCAAGTAATAATAAAAGATACCAAGATAAAAGAGAATAGACTTGGATAATACTGCTTGTCAATCAAACTTGTGAACGGTTACTTACTTACATGCTTGTTCGCTTGGAATGTTTATCGTATGCATAAATACAAGTTAGAATTTCATACTCTTCCTTAAATTATGCTATGAACAGAACTCATCCTGAATGCAATAATCTGAATATGGAGACTATGCAACAGTAGATCTCCCCCTGTTACTGTCCTGTGCCTGATATTGCCCCGAATTGCCTCGACTGCTAATTTAGTGTATAACGTTGATCACGGACAACTTGTGCACAAGGTCTTAGTTCTTACGGACGGTCGCTGGGGCACTGGCACCGATCCGATCCGGACGGAACTCCTAAATAGTCGCCTGTATTGGATGGAATGACTTGTGACGCCCCTGTTCATTGCGTTACTTGTTATTTCATTCATGTACTATGTCTCGTCCATTATGGCATCCCGCCAGTGATCCCCTGTATATTTAAACCTGTTGCAAACTAACTTGTGTCTTCGTGGCAGGGAAGGCAGGGTAAGTATTGTGCAGGTGGTTCAGACGGACAGGTAAAATCCACCGAACGATGGCAAGTTCATTTCAGTAAATTCTATATGCTGCTTACTTGTAAATGAACTAAGGCAAGATAGAAACCCACAAAATTGCATGCTTCATTAAAACAACGTGTTGATTGGTATAGTTCGGTTAGCTCGCATTCGCCAGTATGTTTCGACATAATGACCCTCGTTGAAACAGGTTCTCCGCACTAAGGCGAACCGAGCGAGGAGCCGAAGTCGTCTTCCCGATCCAGTCCAGCTGTTGGCGCATCCTGATCGCGCCGCATTTTGAAGTACTTGAAGAAAGGAGCTTGCACCTCTATATACACAATGCAGCTTCGTGGCAAAGCCGTCCTCCAGCCCGGAGGTCTATATATTTTGAAGTTTAGTAAAGGAATGTAATGTACAGGACTGCTATTTCATTTTGAATCAACACTTTTGTAAGCCCGTGCGGCATATTAGCTGACTCGTTCAAGAGTTTGTAATAGATGTTCATTATCAATAAAGAGAACTTTTCCATGTTTCAACTTGTGTTCAATTTATCTGCGTACTCTGAATATATGCTCGTTATGCAAAATACTTTAGCCTTGTGCGGGCGCAACCCTAGGCCCGCACGGTATCACGATTCGGGGGACGCCCCAACGATTCTACGGAATCGGGTCGTGACAGGGACCCGCTTAATCAACTCTAAGTCAAAGAACGACGCTAAGTCAATGACCTTCATGTTGATATATGTCATAGCTGACAATGTCTTATGCATGCTGAGTAAGTTATACTTAATTATAGGGATGGCTGAACGGCCGTGGATAGGAATCACCAAATGGTGATAATTTATTATGTTCCATATGTTCTTATATTATGAATTGTTAAAATGAACTTAGGGAAACTTAGCAAGATCACATTATATAAATGCTGATGTTTCTCACATATCTACTTAGTGTTGCTTCTATGGTGAGATTGGTTGCGGCCACTCACCAGTACATGTTGCGTACTGACCCACGTTTGTGGGAATCCTTAGGTGCTGAGGATCTAGCTACTACAAGGGATCGCTAAAGGTTTAAGCCCGACTCTTTAGAAGCACTGCACTTGAAGCTTCCAAGTAGAGACAAGGACTTCTGCTGAAGGTGGTTATGAGTTTTTCAATATTAAATAAGGGATATAATATATAGAGCAATGTTGTATCTCATTTCAATATTTCTGCAAAGTTGTAAGCCAAGTTTTGGCATCTCATCTCGGCCGTTTGAGGGTCTTATGTTTCTAATTCAAGAATTATTAATAAAGATCTATTTATATTCCAAATGTGTGTTCAATGTCTATGTGAATGCTGCAAACTATCTCTTCAAATATCTGTTTACAAAAGGAGCAGGAGCAAGCCTTGTACAAGTGCATCCCCAGGCTTGTACAGTATCACGTCCAAGCGAGGATGATCGGCTCCGTAGGACCGGGGTGTGCGATGCCCAAGCGAGGACGTTCGGTTCTGCAGAACCGGGACGTGAAAGATTGGTATCAGAGCACGATTTTACATCCTCAAAATTTCTTGGGTTTTAAGACTTTCGAAAATGACACAAGTTTATTAGTTTTGAAAGCTTGAATTTTTGTTGCCGCGAAATGAGATGCATCAATAAGTCCATAATATTTTATGAGACTAACGCTTTCTGTATTTTTACAGAAATGACAATGTCCAGTCACGGGAACGCAAGTATTTCGAGGGCACAAGTGTCGGCAGTACCGGTCGCCTCGACAGACCCAATGGATCGAGTGTTGTGCATGCTGGAAGCGCAACAGAAGTTGGAAGAGTCTCAACAAAGGAAAATCAATGATCTGCATCAAATGCTCCAAACAGTAGTAGCTAACAATCCCAATGCTACCCCAGCAGTTTTTCCTGCTGCGAAGGGGGTGGATATCATCAGGGTGGACGATGATCAACCGACGAAGAAGAAAAGTTTTGCCACGAATATTGCTGAATTTAAAAAGATTTGCAATATCTAGTTCAAGGGGACAGAGGAAGCCACCCTCGCGATGGATTGGCTAGCTAAAGTGGAGGAGCATCTTAAACTCCTCAACATTACTGGACTGAAGATGGTGTCATGCAAACAACTGCTGCTAGTATCCAATGCACACTACTGGTGGCAGAGTCGAAAATGCATGCTGGCTGGAGTGAACGGGGCCACAAAGATCACGTAGCCAATGTTTAAGGAAGATTTTCTAGAACAGTAATATTTCTCTACTGAACAACGCGAGAAAGAACATGAGTTCAGTAAGCTTTAGCAAAAGGATATGTCTGTAAAGAAGTATGAGGCAGAGTTTTTCCGGCTGTCTCAGTATGCTATCACCAAGTTTACTGATGAAACGGCCAAGGCTCGTCGCTTCGAACAAGGACTTAGGCCTGCCCTATGGTCTCAAGTGGTGATCAATAAGTATAAGACCTTTAAAGAGTCCTTTGACTGTGATAAGGAGCTAGATAAGCACTATCTCACTCCAGTTCTGGTCGCCCCACCAGTACTTAATGTTAACAATAAGCGATCGAAAACGGGGGGAAGGTATGATGACCCGAAGTGCCAGAACAACGATTTCCAGGGCAATAATCATGGTGGGCCTTACTGTCATCGATGTCGCAACAAGGGGCACACTGCTCCTAACTGTCAGGTCCCCGAGGGGGGATGCTTTAAATGTGGCTGCCTGGGCTACAGACTTCGGGATTGTCCTGGGGGAAATGCTAATCAGGCCCTCAGCGACAGCAGCCGCTAGCTCAGAATTACCAAAATCTTGACAAGCTCCATGGGCACCACAGGATTAGAATCAGAGAACTGGTGCGCAAGGTCGAGTCTATGCTCTAACTCGGGAGGAGGCCTTCGCTTCGGATACAGCCGTGACAAGTATACTGTTATTTAATGATATTCCTGCACATGTATTATTTGATTCTGGTGCCACACATAGCTTCATATCTGCTAATTTTGCTAAAAAAAAATAAACAAAAAATATCTATGTTAAATATAAAACTTAGTGTTAGTACTCCATCTGGGGTGGAGATACCTGTTAACTTGATATGTAGGTGTTGCTACATATGTATTGGTGGTAGGAACATATCACTGGATGTATTTGTCCTTGACATTAAAGACTATGATATCATTTTGGGATTGACTGGCTTGATGCATGTGGTGCAACGATCGATTGCGAGGGAAAGAGAGTTATGTTTCGGCTACCAGGAATAACGGAATTCTCGTACTCATGTGGTGCGGCATCAACCAAGTCAGTAATGGTGGTCTCAGCAATCACGGCCCGACGGATGTTACATTCGGTGTGCGAAGGATACTTAACTTCTGTACGAGACATACGCAAGCACGGTGCAAACCCAGTTCACACTGATGTTGTGGCCTAACTTCCTGATGTATTTTCAGACGAGATACCTGGGATGCCACCGGATCGAGAAATTGAGTTCAGTATTGATACCTTTCCAGATATCCAAAGCCCCATATAGAATGGTTCCCGCTGAGTTGAAAGAACTAAAGGTCCAACTACAAGAATTATTGGAACGTGGATATATCTGCCCTAGTATTTCACCTTGGGAGCTCTAGTGCTGTTCGTGAAGAAGAAAGATAGCACAAGGCATCTTTGCATCGATTATCGAGAACTAAACAAAGTGACAGTATGGAACAAGTATCCCTTACCCAGAATTGATGATTTGTTCGATCAACTTCAAGGTGCGACAATGTTTTCAAAGATTGATCTCCGCTCAGGTTACCACCAGTTAAAGATTAAGCCTGATGACATCCCTAAGTCTACATTCCGTACAAGATATGGTAAGTCTATATTTCGTACAAGATATGAACACTATGAGTTTTTGGTTAAGCCTTTTGGTTTGACCAACGCTCCGACAGCCTTTATGGATATGATGAACCGAGTCTTCCGAACATACATAGACAAATTTGTGGTCGTGTTCATCGATAATATCCTTAATATACTCTAAGAACAAGGAAGACCACAAAGAACACTTGAGAACATTACTACAGACCCTGCAGGAACACCAGTTATATGCCAAACTCAGTAAATACAAATTTTAGATGAGTAGCGTGTCGTTTCTTGGACACGTTATCTGATCGGAAGGTGTCTCAGTGGATCTAAAGAAAATTAAGGCAATTGTGGACTGGAAACAGCCTACATCAGCTAGTGAAGTCAAAAGTTTACTTCAGTTGGCCGGCTACTACAGAAAATTTGTAAAAAAATTTGCTAAGTGACGTCACCTCTGACTCGCCTTGTCACGCCCCAGTCCCAAAATACGTAGGACTAGGAACACGTAAGCATGCCAGCCATATGTATATGGAAACTCCAATATATGGATATCATAATACACACGTACGCTTTAATATGAATAATACTCATATGTGGTATATATTTATTGTCACAAGTCACAGAATACTAATTTCATCCACACAACAAGTCACAAAAAGGAAATAACTAAACTAGAATAAAGAGTATGAATAATCCAACAATGATAGTCGGGTGGAGACAAATCCACTACCAATGACTATATCAACTAAAATGAAAGAGAAGAGTAAAATCACCAATATAAAATAAGGTGAGGATAGAAGTGTCAGCTAAAAGATCCATCGCTAGAGATAATCAATGGTGCTCAGTGGGTAAGGTCTCCTCGGCAGAAAGTAATGCGTCAGGTCCGGGTCCGTACTCCTGCGAGTACTCATGGTCGTCTATACCTGGCAAGGGACCAGGTCCTCAGAGGGACGTAACAAGATACATAGAAGCAAGCCATTTGAATACAGTAAACATGCATAATGTTTGAAAATATATAAGTACGCTGTATAAGACAATCTATATGAATGCAAATGAGGACAACTTTTTGACGCATGGGCAAGGGTAGGCTACTCGATCTAAATCCCACAACTCACACACACGTCAGGAACATCATCAGCCGACATACCGCGGGGGTAGCGACCATCGTGACACCATCAATCGACATACCGCGGGGGGTAGCGACCATCGGACACGACTACCATAGTGCGTGCTAGGTACTACGGTTTATCAGAGTAGTTAAAGCCCATACGCCTACGGATTGTCCTCTCATGATACTAAGTGTCATGTGTGTATCAACATATCTAATATATAGTAATGACTGAAAGAAACTACACATGCAATGAATATACAGAAATGCAATGAATATACAGAAATATAAATACTATGCAAAGTACTGTAAACAATTTGGCAAGGTATACTTGCCTGGCAAGAGAGCTGCAAATTGTAAAGTCCAGATGTCAAACACCAAGAGTCAGAAACTACGGCCTCAGAATGAACGTCTCCGGATGCTGAAATAAACATCACCAACGTTCCCAGAATAAGCGAAATAGCTAGAAAATACTACCATTTCGTCCAATTTGTACACAGGGGCAAATCGATAATTTTGGGTCAAAGCGGGGTCTACATGTGGGCCACTTTGTACCGAAAAGCGTGCCAAGGGTAAAGATCTCTAAATGGGATAAATTATAGGTCAAACTAAAAGTCAGTACGAACTCAACGGTATGTCCAATTTTGGATTCGGTTGAGCCGAACATAATTTTGCCCAAAAAGTCAACCGTAGGGCCCACAAATAGGCAGTTTGGTCAACTATCTCACAATTACGTAAAACTTGGGTCACAGAACCAGCGCGATACCACGAGTCCAATGGCGTAAGTTTCGTCGCATTCTGACGAGCGTACACTAAATTGTACGGTATTTTGCAAAAGTCGCGATACGGGAATTTTTTGCGGATATGGGCTGTTTTCGACGCGCACACGAGTCCGAATCAGTTTTCGTGAAAGCCCACACGTCTGGGTATACCGTGCGTGCCTTTCGGTGTACTTGGTACGCGACGGGGCGGTCCCGTTTGGCGGGACGCGCTCCGTATCACAATTTTTTGTTATTTTAAAAACAGGTTTTTATGAGTTTTCATGCTAATTTAATTCTGCATACAACATCGAAAAAAATAATATAATTTACATAAAATAATCTAGGTTAGGTGGTCTTCACATAGCAAAAGGAATTTCCAAGTTTGGATCTCTGTGGTGGAGGATACGAGTCCTTGAACATGGTGGTTACAATAGTTTTCTGCGATCGAAAGTTATCGTTTTTCGTCAACTTTGTCTCGGTTTTCGTCTAGGGTTACGCGCTGTTCGAGATAAACTAATACACAGAGTTGGAAGAGGGATAGGTCGTGAACATACCGGTGAAGACGGGGTCGAGTTTGGTCGAGCGATGACGCGGAAATCGAAGTACGAACAGGGGTACGACGTTGTGTACTTGTTGTCACGGGGCGGGTGCCGTGGACGTGGACGCGCGGTTCGGCGGCGACGACAGTGAACGGCGACGGCGGTGGCTCTGGGTCGGCGGCGGCGGCTCGGCGCGTGGAGGCGGAGGTCGAGTAGTAGGAGATAGGGTTAGGGTTTATGATGTAAAGTATATATATATTTAAGGAGCCGGGGAGGGGGGGGGGGCGTTACGCGCGGGGGGGGGGGGGGGATTATGTAGCAGCTGCTGCTGTAGTTGTAAACGGGTGTGGGTCTAACGGGTAGTTAAGGGTTGCGGGTAGGGTTTAATAGGTTTTAGGGTTTAAGCTCATTTATAATTCTTTTTCTTTTATTCTTTCTTTTTCTTTTATTATCTTTCTTTCTTTTCTATTTTCTTTTCTTATTCTATTCTTTATTTATTTATTTAATAAACTCTATATAATTCTAGAAAGTTATTTTAGAGCATACACTTAATCTATCAACTGTCCACAAGGCCACCTACATGAAAATAATTAAGGTAAATTAATAATAGCTCTGTGAATCCTCTATTGCACAAACACCTAGAAATAAAAATTACATAAATTCTATTTCTTTTAATTAGCTAATAATTACTATAAATTAATTAAATAATTAATACGGTTTTTAAAATTAGGGGTTTTACATTCTACCCAACTTATAAAAAATTTGTCCTCGAAATTAAAACTAAGCCACGATAGAAAGTCAAGGATGGTATAAGTTAGAGATTTGCAGCTTATTATGTACCTTCCTCCATCCTAACCTCCATAATTTTCCAATTGTCATGGGGATGTTTGGAGGGCTATAATTTGCATTGTTTAAAATGCAAGGTTAGGTTTAAATTAGGGGGCGATGTTGTGCGTTGCACATTCCGAAAATTATGGAAAAATTCATATGAACGAAAAATGGGTTTCTTCATGTGTTATGTCCAATGGTGTGGACACCTCAATGCACTTTTGTATAAAAGCACCCAACAATTAGAAAATTACACAAAGATGAAAATTAGGTTAAATTAATTAAAATAAATGCGCATGGTGCTCTGGAATTAATTAGAAGTACATGGGGATAAAATTAGGTGGGACACAAGTGTCGTGGACGTAGAGGGCTTAAAGTAGAATATTATCATTAATTTGGGTTGCACAAAACGGTCAAGATTGTGTCTCCAATTTCGATTGGAACGCACAAGGGTACAAAGTTGGAATTTATTTTGAATTAATTATAAACGTCTGGGACGAATGTTGTGCGACTAAAATATGGCACAAGAGAGTATAATTATAAGTTACACCTAGGTCAGAATAGAAGGCGGTCATGTCTAGGACAAGAGTGTAAAATTTGTAGGTAGGCAATGACTAGTGTAGTGCTCCAATTATCGAAGCAACGGTAAGGTGCGCTAAGTTATATAAATATTACAAAATTAAATAAATACCGTGTTCTAGTTCTATTTGGGTTCAAACTAGCCATAATTTCTCTATCTAAGCCAAGTAGGTCTAATTTTTAGGTAAGGGGGTTTACAATCTACCCAACTTATAATTTGCCCATCTGTCATCTAAGGCTACACCTCTAAGAAAATATTCCTCAAATTATTTAATCATGTTATTCAATCCTCAAAGTTTTAACATCAAATATTTCATAGGTGATATGCCCTTAATCAATTATAAAAGAGAGTCACCAAGTCATGTGATTAGTCTATGAGGTATATCTAGTACTAACTGTGTATCAAACTCATACCAAGCACGAGGTTTTGTCTTTCCGAAATAAGGGAAGACGAAAAACAATGATAAAGAGTTCAAGCGGGAGGTAATAGAATATAAGTATGGAGGTCAAGGCGTTTAAAGAATTCAAATGGAAATTATCAAGGCAGTTGTGGATTGAAATCCTATTTGGTAATTTCTTATTCGCGTGATCGTATCAGTACAGTTATGTAACCGATACGATATGCTCAGACATGTCTAGAGGACAAGTACATTTTTCTAAGAAGCTAAGTTAATCTTTTTTTTTAATCTCAATCTACGTAAGTAGTCATGCGAGGGACGAACCAATGCACTATGGTTGATCAGGCCAAAATACACTGATTCTGAAATGTATTACTGTGTATACCCAATAATACATATATCATGATCAAGCTCGATAAAAGAGTAAGCTTGCAAAACTAGGCTATAATAGCAGCATAAGTCAAGGTAGTTCAGAAAATATAAATATGCTGGATTATGACGAAAGAAGGTACAGAAAAGATAATTCAAGTTCACAAAGAAGGTAAGACTCTACAGTCTCTAAAGTTGTCATACTAACTCCTTGTCTCAGTCGTTAGTCGACCAAATAGGGTTATGAGCTTCTAAGTTCTACTGTATGAATAAATACTATCTTTTTATGCAAGTCTATAGTTGGTGTCATTCAGTTATACTTCATCAATGGGTTCAGAGGACTATGTGATACTATGTTGTGAGGCATACTACCCAACTTATAACAATTACTAATACTGTACTGCCTTAAGGATACAGTAGAAACTCCTGTTAAGGTTTACGAGAAAATATCGTGGTACTTATTAGGGTATCCTATTGCATTAAAAAGGTATTGGTCATCTTAAGTCTTAATCATAGTTCTTATAGAACAAAAGGGTTAATATTAAGAATGGAAGGGTTAGGTGGCACGAGTTGAAAGAAAAGAAGAACATAATTAGTCGTCGCACAAATAACGAGCGCTAAGTTTTCAGAGGAACATGATTTGAATTTAAATAGAAAGGCTCTAGATAATATCATGGTTTTCTAAGGGGAAGGTGGTATCCTAATCTCTGTGTTTGAGGTATGGTATAGAGAAATGTTATTTTATTCCTCTTGGTTTCCTAGGGTACTGTATGCTAATATCAAAACAAGAATCTAAATGTATAGTTCTATAATACTATCTCACTATAAAAGTTAGGTTTGGTCCTAATATTCAATCTTGGATTTCTATTGGTTCCTCAATACCAGGGTCAAACAATATGGTTAAATTTCTAATTAACTCTTGTAATGTCTACACTACTCTCAAGTCTACATAAATATATCAAGGGGTAATGGTAAACCAATCTATAGATAAGGAATGCTAGGGCTCACTAGATGTTCTAAACTTAGTGATGTGTTAATACTCTAGTCGTATTCTCAGTAGGTGTGTTACCCTAATTATCATCCTAGTAACAGGGATTCCTATACTCTAGGGGAAGGCTATACTCAAGGAACTATTAGGGAAGTATATGAATCAAGCAGGATGCGATTATTTAGATAGAACATATTGGAAAGAGGATGAGTCATAGTCCATTGTGGATGAGATCCTATACTCTAATCCAAATTGCAGGCTTGCTCGGTACAGTAACGTAACCGAGACAATATGCTCTCGACCTGCATGGGCCACCACAAAAATATGTCACGCCCTAGTCCCAAAATATGTAGGACTAGGAACACGTAAGCATGCCAGCCGTATGTATATGGCAACTCCAATATATGGATACCATAATACACACGTACGCTGTAATATGAATAATACTCATATGTGGTATATATTTATTGTCACAAGTCACAGAATACTAATCTCATCCACACAACAAGTCACAGAAAGAAAATAACTAAACTAGAATAAAGAGTCTGAATAATCCAACAATGATAGTCGGGTGGAGACAAATTCACTACGAATGACTATATCAACTTAAATGAGAGAGAAGAGTAAAATCACCAATATAAAATAATGTGAGGATAGAAGTGTCAACTAAAAGAACTATCCTAGAGATAATCAATGGTGCTCAGTGGGTAAGGTCTCCTCGGCAGAAAGTAATGCGTCAGGTCTGGGTCCGTACTCCTGCGGGTACTCATGGTCGTCTATACCTGGCAAGGGACCAGGTCCTCAGAGGGACGTAACAAGATACATAGAAGCATGCCATTTGAATACAGTAAACATGCATAATGTTTGAAAATATATACGTACGCTGTATAAGACAATCTATATGAATGCAAATGAGGACAACTTTTCGACGTATGGGCAAGGGTAGGCTACTCGATCTAAATCTCAGAACTCACACACACATCAGGAACATCATCAGCCGACATACCGCGGGGGTAGCGACCATCGTGACACCATCAATCGACATACCACGGGGGTAGCGACCATCGGACATGACTACCATAGTGCGTGCTAGGTACTATGGTTTACCAGAGTGGTTAAAGCCCATACGCCTACTGATTGTCCTCTCATGATATTAAGTGTCATGTGTGTGTCAACATATCTAATATATAGTAATGACTGAAAGAAACTACACATGCAATGAATATACAGAAATGCAATGAATATACAGAAATAAAAATAGCATGCAAAGTACTGTAAATAATTTGGCAAGGTATACTTGCCTGGCAAGAGAGCTGCAAAATGTAAAGTCCAGATGTCAAACACCAAGAGTCAGAAACTACGGCCTCAGAATGAACGTCTCCGGATCCTGAAATAAACATCACCAACGTTCCCAGAATAAGCAAAATAGCTAGAAAATACTACCCTTTCGTTCAATTTGAACACAGGGGCAAATCGGTAATTTTGGGTCAAAGCGGGGTTCACATGTGGGCCACTTTGCACCGAAAAGCGCGCCAAGGGTAAAGGTCTCTAAATGGGATAAATTATAGGTCAAACAAACTCTAAAAGTCAGTACGAACTCAACGGTATGTCTAATTTTGGATTTCGGTGAGCCGAACACAATTTTGTCCAAAAAGTCAACCATAGGGCCCACAAATAGGTAGTTTGGTGAACTGTCTCAGAATTGCGTGAAACATGGGTCACAGGACCAGCACGATACCACGAGTCCAATGGAGCAAGTTTCGTCGCATTTTGACGAGCGTACACTAAATGGTGCGGTGTTTTACAAAAGTCATGATACGTGAAATTTTTGCGGATATAGGCTGATTCCGACGCGCACACGCGTCCGAATCAGTTTTTGCGAAAGCCCACACGTCTAGGTATATCGTGCGCGCCTTTCGGTGCCCTTGGTACGCTACGGGACGGTCCCGTTTGGTGGGGCAAGCTCCGTATCACAAGTTTTTATTATTTTAAAAACAGGTTTTTATGAGTTTTATGCTAATTTAATTCTGCATACAGCATCGAATAAACTTCACATAGCAAAAGGAATTTCCAAGTTTGGATCTTTGTGGTGGGAGATACGAGTCCTTGAACATGGGTGGTTACAACAGTTTTCTGCGATCGAAAGTTGTCGTTTTTCGTCAACTTTGCCTCAGTTTTTGCCTAGGGTTACGCGCTGTTCGAGATAAACTAATACACAGAGTTGGAAGAGAGATAGGTCGTGAACATAACGATGAAGACGGGGTCGAGTTTGGTCGAGCAATGGCGCGGGAATCGAAGCGCGAACATGGGTACGCTGTTGTGTACTTGCTGTCGCGGGGCGGGTTGCCGTGGACGCGCGGTTCGGCGACGACGGTGGGCGGCGGTGAACGGCGGCGACTCGGCGCATGGAGGCGGAGGTCGAGGAGTAGGAGATAGGGTTAGGGTTTATGATGTAAAGTATACATATATTTAAGGAGCCGGGGGGGAGGGGCGTTACGCGCGGGGGGAGGGGAGGGTGGGTGGGTGGGAAATTATGCAGCTGCTGCTGCTGTAGTTGTAAATGGGTGTGGGTCTAACGGGTAGGTAAGGGTTGCGGGTAGGGTTTAATAGGTTTTAGGGTTTAAGTTCATTTATAATTCTTTTTCTTTTATTCTTTCTTTTTCTTTTATTCTCTTTCTTTCTTTTCTATTTTCTTTTCTTATTCTATTCTTTCTTTCTTTATTTAATAAACTCTCTCTCTCTCTCTCTCTATATATATATATATATATATATATATATATATATATATATATATATATAATTCTAGAAAGTTATTTTAGAGCATACACTTAATCTATCAACTGTCCACAAGGTCACATACATGAAAATAATTAAGGTAAATTAATAATAGCTCCGTAAATCCTCTATTGCACAAACACCTAGAAATAAAAATTTCATAAATTTTATTTATTTTAATTAGCTAATAATTACTATAAATTAATTAAATAATTAATTGAATAACTAATACGGTTTTTAAAATTAGGGGGTTTTACACGCCTCACCCATAAGGGAGTGATATTCAATTGAACTGATAACTGCGAAGCTAGTTTTCAAGGACTTAAATGACGTCTACTGTCAGCTCCAATTCGCACACTTTCGGAGGGCGATGCGGGATTTTAAATCTTTAGTGATGCTTCAGGTCGGGGATTGGGATGTGTACTCATGCAGCGAGACAAAGTGATATCCTTCGCTTCAAGGCAATTGAAGCCACATGAGAAAAATTATCCTACGCATGATCTGGAATTAACGGCAATTATATTCGCGTTAAAATTATGGTGATACTATCTCTATGGTGCGACGTGCAAAATCTACATGGGATCAAAAAAGTCTAAAATACTTGTTCACACAAAAGGAATTAAACTTACGGCAGAGACGTTGGCTAGAACTCATTAAAGATTATGATCTGATAATAGATTATACCTCGAGCAGTGATGTCTCATACACACACACGGACAGAGAGAGAATGACTGTAAACTCCCTCGACCAGATCTCAGCATCTAATTTTTTTTTTAGCAATTTAGGATTTATTGCAATATTTTAATTTATTTTTGCTTACATATCCTATTGATTTGTGCACCTGTCCATTACCTAAATATTTAGAGTATTACACTGACTGTTATCCCCAAACAAAGTTTACGTACTCCTACTAGACATGATAGTCTATTTTTCTGAACTTTGTGCAACTCCCAGATACTCTGTTTTGTGCCTCGTTTTAGTCGCACAAATATCGTTACAAACGTACGTATTAATTATTAATTTAATTCCCAGACCTGTATCCATCTCTGTTCCAATAGAGATTTGAGATCCAACATGCACCTGTTTTGCCCAAACAAAAATACGTTATTATTCTACACTGAGTATACTACATTTAGTATATTTACACCGTACTAAAATTATGGCCCTACCTATTTTTAAATAATTAGTACACACCGTGCGCAGTAATTATTAATTAATTAATACGGTGACCCGTATCACCAAAAAACCAGGTCCAGCCCCTGTCCAGGCTCACCCCCACCCCCTCAGAGCCCTTACACAGCATTCCCCCTGAAATCTGTGCATTACAGCATTTTTTAGGAATAGAGTGTTTTTTCAGACAATTGCGTAATTGTGCAATTTCCCAATTATAGGTTCTTTGTGCAATTTATGAAATTATAGGATTTATTCTGCAAATTTTCAGTGTGAGGTGTCACCCCCCATTGGAGGGTGAACCTACACCGTCCATGTGGCAATGGGTCCCACCATAAAATATCATGAAAAATATCCCAAAATATCTAAAAGATATTTTTAAACCAGATTTACCTAAATACCCCTAAACCCTAAACCTATTTACAACTAAACCTTAACCCTAAACTCTATAAAACCCGACCCCTCCCCTTCCCAAACACCCACACCACCCATCTCCGGCCACCACCTCCGCCGAACCTCTGCCTCCCCCTGCCCTCCTCCCCGGCAACCGGAGCACCGCCCTGGCCACCGCAGCCTCCGCCGGCAGCCCCCGCAGCAACCAACTCCCCACCAACACCAACATCAGCTCCTCCCTCCCGACCGCCTCCAACCACCACCTCCGGCCATCGTGGACCACCGCCACCTCCCCCATCCGCTCCGCCCCGACGCCCTCTACCGGACCACCACCATTCCGCCGCCCCACGACCACCACCCCGGCCGTCATCTCCCCCGCAGTGCCCCGCCGACCCCCCCCGACCACAGCAACCCAGCCACCCCCGACCGCCTCAAACCCCTCCCCCGGCCGCCTCAAACCACCGCCACCACCACCGAGCTCTTCGCCGTCGCCCCCTCCATCGATCCCCCACCCTGCACCGCCGCCACCCGCATGCGCCGCTGCAGCTGCTGCAAGCCGCCGCTGCTACTGTTGCTGTTGATAACAGTTTCTGCTGCAACCACCGTCCCAGCCAGCCACAGGCCGCACCACCGCCTTCCTCCCGCCGGCGACGAGGCGTGGGTCCCCCCTGTCTGACAGGTATACCACCCCACCCTTTAAATACGTATATACATAGTTATTTTATATATGTATGTATGTATATATGTATATATATATGTATATATATATTTATATATATTAATATATGTATTTAATTATATATTAATATTATAAATTACTGTATACAATATATATACTATATTATTATATATTTAATATAAATATATATATTTTTGTATATACATGTATATATATATATATATATCTATGTATATTTATATATATATATTCATATATAATGTATATATATATATATATATATTATATAATTATTATATAATTATTATGTTATATTATACAGTATATATATAATATAATATTATATATTATAAATATGTATATATATATGTATTTTTGCATTTTTTAATATATATATATATATATATATATATATATATATATATATATATATATATATATATATATGTATATATATATATATATATTTATGTATATAGTGATATATATATAATTATATATATATTATAATTTATTATATATATATATTCAGTATATATATATATATATATATATATATATATATATATATATATATATATATATATAGTATACTATTATATATATTATATGTATATATATATGTATTTTATTTATATATATATACATATATTTATATATATGTATATATTTTATATGTATTATATTTATATATATGTAAATATATTATATATATATATATATATATATATATATATATATATATATATATATATATATATATATATATATATATATATATATATATATATATATATATATATTACTCAGATTATGTATATATTAAATATATATATATATATATATATATATATGTATTTATATTTTATATATAGTATATATGTATGTATATATATATGTATATTATGTATATATATCTATATATGTACATATGTAAAGTTATATATAAATATTCACTTTAATTATTATTATGATATTCTACTTATATGTATTATGTATTATATTAATTACTTATATATATAAATACTATATATATATATATATATATATATATATATATATATATATATATATATATATATATATATATATATATATATATATATATATATATATATTCTTTCATATTTTGTTTAAATATATGTATTATATAACTATATAGATATATACATATATTTAAGTATATAAATATTTGTGTAACATATATATTTTATTATTAATTCCCTTGCATTTAATTATTTATGTATATATTTAATTAGTATATAAATACTATATATAGCATATGCTTTAAATATATATTATATATTAATTATATATTAATTATATATAATAATGTCTTTACATATATATATATATATATATATATATATATATATATATATATATATATATATATATATATATATATATATATATATATATATATATATATATATATCCTATACTATTTAATATACGCATCATTTAAATGATATTTACGAACCCTGTACATCTTGAACAGAGTACACCTACGACGCAGTCAGTGACCCCAGGTCACAAGACCCCTCAGACTTGACTGCGAGAACAGGTTTTCAACCCACCCAGAACGTAGGCAAGTATACCTTGCCAAGATTTACTGTTTAAATTATATAAAGTTGTTATATGCTATTTCTCTTGAACTTCATATGACTGTGAGTGTCCGAGATTTGTCTCGGGTACTGTCAACAAATACGTTGACAAGTAGTGTAACTGTCTTAGACTTTAGCAGCCCTACCTAAAACAACTGCGAGGGTATCCTAATATCCTCCTAGTCCCTAACACGGGTACACGCAACAAGGTTGCAATACATATTGGGATACGAGTTTACGTACTCGATTAGCTACCGGTGCGTGTGACGTGCATCACGACTTAGCACGAACTCAGAAAAATTCAGGAAAACTATGACTTGGCATTAGTTACATTGGGCGGAAAAGACAACTAGTAGGCGTATGGGACACCCCCTCCTTAAATGTTATACCTTCGGATACCATGTTCCTCGGAGATGGCCGATTGCAGAGCTACCCATGTGTCTGGTTGCATATGACACATATACTAGCCAGTCACCACGATTGGTGAATTAAGTCAACATATGTCTAGCCTACACTTTTCCATACGTACTACAAGCTCTTTACATTGCATTCACTTAGTTGGTTAGCACACCCTATATTTATTTATTCAGTATTTATATATATGGCATATTTTTATGTATCTTGTTATGTCCCACTGAGGACCTGGTTCCCTTCCAGATTTAGATGAGGCATTCTACCCCACAGTGTATGGACCTGGACAGGAGACTAGATATGCCACTAAGGAGGAGTTAGAAGAGCTGCCATCAGAATCTGCCTGATCTTAGTAGCTTGTTCACCTGGAGCTGGAGCTGCTTACCTAGATAGACGATACTCTAGTCTATCTTATTTTCAGCACTTTCATTATATTTTGTAGTGGGTTTGTTCCCACCTGACATTATCTGAGGTGTACTATAACATTTCAGACTTAGCATTATATATTTCACCACTTATTTTTCGATATTTTGTGGATGGGATTAGCATTTACCTGTATTAAACTTGTAATATTTTAGGACAGCGTAGCACATCTCTTTGGGACCATTAAATTGGGTAATCCCTTAGTGACGTGTCAGCTGGCCAATGCCACGTGGCCTAGTTCCATATATTTTGGGACTGGGGTGTGACATGGTTTTAGTGGTGGCCCATGCAGGTCTAGTAAATTGCTAATGGTATGATTACATGCCCAGCAAGCCTGCTATAGGATAGGAATACTAGGTCTCATCCACACTGACTTATCCTTAAATTTTTGCATCCTGCTTGATTATTATATTATTATTTTTCGTGCTTTTCTAATTATTCTATTTTCTTCAGAAATATGGACATAACCAGTGGGCACGCAGCTGATGGGGATGACCACGCAACAGACCCCTCGCTAGATGTCCAAAGGACCCCAACCACCCCGAGAGACCAATCCCCGAGAAGGATGTTGGTCTATCCGACGACCCCGTACCTTCCCCAAAATCCTACCCAGACAGCTACGCCAGCCCAACATGAAGGGCAAGCACCAACACCGCAGGCGGAGACACCCTTGCCTCCACCTCCAGCCCTCCCAGCCTGATGCCACAACTTGAGGGACAACCTCAAATGTTCCAGTTCCTCCAAGCCATGTTGCAGGCACAATGGCAACAGACGGAGACCCTGAGGCAGATCTTGATGATGGCTCTGGAAAGGACAACTGCCCCGGCACCAGCACCTGTCCAACCAGCTGGCACTGTCCGAGGCTTTCGCCAGATAGGCCCGAGAACCTTTTCGGGCAGCGAAACGCCAGAGGAGATCTCAGACTGGATCTCCTATACAAAAATGCTGCTGGAAGGATCACAACTCCAACCAGACTTATGGATGACCGCCGTGAGGGCCCAACTCTTAGGTAACGCCCATCACTGATGGGATTCTATCGAGCGCAGCATCGACAAGACCCATTCTTGGGAACAATTTCTGGAGTACTTCAATGCAAAGTACTTCCCAGCCACGGTCAGAAATGCCCTGTACTCCCAGTTCCTACACCTGGAACAAGGAAACATGACCGTCGACACCTACGACGTAGAGTTCAGTCGACTAAGTCGATTTGGTGCCATCCTGATACCAAACGAGCTAGAAAAGGCTAGAAGATTCCACCACGACCTTACCTTCGAGCTCCAAAGCTATACTACAACGTAGTCAAGAATTTCCTACGAGGAAGTTCTTTCAGAGGCGAGGATACAAGAAGCTATTGGCCGAGGAGCAAGACGCTCTAATCCAACCATACCGGCCAGAAATCAGCCCGGAGCAGGAGGACCAATCCGTCGTCCTCAAAACCAGACACAGCAGAAGACGGGGCCCTATCAGAATAAAGAGCTCCCAACTTGTCACTATTGTGGCAAGAAGGGGCATTATGTCCGAGACTGCAGAAAAAAGCAGGGACTATGCCTGATATGTGGAGCTAGTCAGCATATGGCCAGAGACTGCCAACAACGCAAGGATACAGCACCTCAGAACGGGCAGAAATTAGGAGCACCAGCCCAGAGGATGCTACCCTCAACCGGAGGATAACATCCCTCAACATCTGGAGGATATCAGAGGGGAGCACCCCTGGATACATAAGAGACCCAGTTCAACAAGGCCAGACAACAATCTGGATGGCAAAGGCATGGGCAGGCCTTTGCACTAGCTGCAGTTGCAGAGGAGCCAGAAGGTGAAACCATCACAGGTACCATTTTAGTTGTATCATTACCTGCAACCGTATTATTTGATTCTGGCGCTACACTGTCTTTCATAACTAGTAGTTTCATAGCCATGCACAAACTAGCCACTTCCCTACTGCCTAAATGCTAGAAAATTCTTACCGGAGGAGGCATCGTGCCGGTTACCAGCATTATTGAAACATGCTCGGTAGTCGTTTGTAGTAGAGAGCTAAGAGCGCGATTTTTGGTACTTTCGATGCCAAACTTTGACGTTGTCTTAGGCATGGACTGGTTAAGCCAGTACAATGCTATAATAGACTGCGGGAAAGAAAGCGTCATATTTAGACCCCCAGGTCACCCGAGTTCGAATACATACGGGGCTCCATCGAACAAGGAGTAGGCCAGACTCCTAGAGCTTACATGGCAATGGAGACAGCACCCCAGCAATTATAGCAGAGTTCGAAGACGTATTTCCGGAGGAATTGCCAGGCCTACCGCCTGACAGAGAAGTAGAGTTCACTATCGAGTTAATACCTGGAGCTGCACCGGTATCCTCAAATATGTACCGGTTGGCGAATAAGGAGCTAGACGAGCTAAAACTACAGCTAGAAGAATTACAGATCAAGGGATTTGTTCGTCCTAGTGCATCACCCTGGGGAGCACCAGTGTTATTTGTACCAAAGAAGGACGAAACATATCGTATGTGCATTGATTACAGAGCCCTTAATGCTTTGACAATAAAAAACAAATACCCTCTGCCGCGGATTGATGATCTGTTCGACCAATTGACAGGAGCTGTGGTGTTCTCAAAGATAGATTTGAGATCAGGCTATCATCAGGTAAAAGTACAGAGAGAAGACATTCCAAAGACAACATTCAGGACTCGTTATGGTCACTACGAGTTCCTGGTGATGCCTTTTGGATTAACTAATGCACCTGCCGTATTTATGAACCTGATGAACAGAGTCTTCCACCAATATCTGGACCAGTTCATGGTAGTCTTCATCGACGACATCTTGGTATATTCGAAGAGCCACGAGGAGCACGAAGAACACTTGAGACTGGTGTTAGAGACGCTGAGACGTGAAAGCCTTTATGCTAAGCTGAGCAAGTGCGAGTTCTTCCTTGATCGTGTCGCTTTTCTTGGGCACGTTATCACAGGAGAAGGCATCTCGGTGGACCCAGCAAAGATCTCATCTATAGAGACATGGCCAACCCCTACCAACGTCTCAGAGGTGAGGAGTTTTCTAGGACTTGCACGATATTACCGGAGGTTCGTAGAGAACTTTGCAAGGATCGCAGAGCCGATAACCCGTCTGACCCGCAAGGAGCAGGAGTTCATCTGGTCAGAGGAATGTCAGATAGCTTTCGAGGAGCTGAAAAAGCGTCTGACTACTACCCCCATCTTGACCATACCATCTGGATCCGGAGGATTCGTCATCTATAGCGATGCATCCGGAAAATAATTAGGTTGTGTCTTAATGCAACATGGGAAGGTTGTAGCTTATGCCTCAAGACAACTGAGGACCCATGAAAAAAACTATCCCACGCATGACCTAGAGCTTGCCGCAGTCATTTTTGCCCTGAAGCTTTGGAGACATTATCTATACGGCGAACGAGTGGAGATATTTACTGATCACAAGAGCCTGAAGTACGTCTACACTAAGAAGGACCTGAACCTGAGACAATGACGCTGGCTCGAGGTGATGACAGACTTCGAGATTGATCTACAGTACCATCCTGGAAAGGCAAATGTGGTAGCTGATGCTCTAAGCAGAAGACTCACGACATTCTTTATGATCACCCAACCAGATCTATTGAGAGATCTAGAACAGTTGAGAATAAATGTCATTATGCCAGGAATTGACGGCCAATTGTTGTAGCGCCCCGTTCTCCCGATGCGGAGGGCGCGGCTAAGAAACACAAGACGGTATCGTTCGATCGGGATAGATTGAATTAAGAACTCGTCCTCGTTATGGATTTGTTTCTTCGGAATCGATTCCCATATTCAGTGGACTGCGCCCCAAGGATCGGCTTAGCGGCAGAGTCAGGAGGGACCTCTCCGCTGCTATCTTTTATTGCCTCGGTTTTCGATGTCGCTTGTTGCTTTCGTGCTTTGAGTTGGTTTTGGGATTTGCTTGTTTTCCTTGAACGGTTTCGATGGTTTTCATTGTTTTCGTTCATTGACTTGCACTTCTATTCCGAGATTGGAAAAAGAGAAAGAAGTATTAATCGAGCTGTTCGTGTGCAGGTGAACGAGCAGTAGGCGGCTTGCGAGCGGAGTCGTGAAGCGCCTCTTTCCTTCTTCTTTCAAAATCTAAGTGAGTGGCTACCAACCCGATTAGCTAGCCCTGCTTCCATCTTCACTCCTTGCCCCGATCAAACGATACCAAGTAATAATAAAAGAAACCAAGATAAAAGAGAATAGACTTGGTTAATACTGCTTGTCAATCAAACTGTGAACGGTTACTTACTTGCATGCTTGTTCGTTTGGGACATTTATCATATGCATAAATACAAGTTAGAATGTTTGTTCTTCTTTAAATTATGCTATGAAATATACTGAATCAAGAGGCTATGCAACTGAATCATAATACTGCTTGTCCTGAACTGGCATTGCCTCAACTGCATGAACTGTTAGCTTAATGAAACAATACCGATTCGATCACGGACAACTTGTGCACAAGGTCACTGGTTCCTGCGGACGGTCGCTAGGGCACTGGCACCGATCCGATCCGGACGGAACTCACTGTAGTCTACTGCATCTGAACGGGATAGTTTGCAGCCACTACTGAATCTTCGCTGCATTCCATCCTCGTTCAAGACTAAACGGTCAATTATGGCATCCTAGCCAGTGATCCACTGTATATTTAAACCTGTTGCATACTAACTTGTGTCTCCGTGGCAGGGAAGGCATGGTAAGTATTGTGCAGGTAATTCAGACAGTCAGGTAAAATCCACCTAACGGTGGCACGTTCATTTCAGTAAATTCAATATGCTGCTTACTTGTAAATGAACTAAGGCAAGATAGAAACCCACAAAATATACATGCTTCACTAAACAACGTGTTGATTGGTATAGTCAGGCTAGCTCGCCTTCACCAGCATATTTTGATATGCTGACCCTCGTTGAAACAGGTTCTCCGCACCAAGGCGAACCGAGCGAGGAGCCGAAGTCGTCTTCCCGATCCAGTCCAGCTGTTAGCGCATCTTCACCGCGCCTCAAAGCCTTTTGAAGTCCGAAGCTGCAACTCTTCATACACAAATGCAGCTCCGCGGCAAAGCGATCCTCCAGCCTGGAGGTCCTTATCGTTTTGAGTTTATAAAAGGATGTAATGTACAGGACTGCTATCTCATTTTGAGTCAACCCTTTTGTAAGCCGTTCGGCATATTAGCTAACTCGTTCAGGAGTTTGTAATAGATGTTCATTATCAATAAAGAGAACTTTTCTATGTTTCAAATCTGTATTTCAATTTATCTGCGTACTCTGAATATGTGCTTGCTATGCAAATCATTAAAGCCTTGTGCGGGCGCAACTCCAGGCCCGCACGGCGGTCACGACTCGGGGGATGCCTCGGGGCGTGACATAGTGGTATCAGAGCACAGATTCAAAGTTCCTTAGACTTCGTGCTGGAAAAGTTCCTTTAACGATCAAATTTCTATGCGAACTCTTGAACTCGCTAGGCCAAAAATGAGATACGTTCATGCAATAAGTCCATAATACATTATGATCCTAATGTAATTTACCTTCTTTTGAAGGAATGGATCCAGCGCAATCTGCAGCGCAACCACCGAATGAAACACAAGAAAGCAGTTCGGGTACTTCGGGAAGCTCTCGGAGCCAGCGAGGCATGTCTCAAGTCGACCCGCTAGAGCGGGTAATGAAAATGCTAGAAGAGCAACGACAAAGAGACGATGCTCGCCAAGCCAGGTTTGAGAGTAATCTAGAGAACCGATTCTCAGTCCAACAGAAGCAGGTAGATACCCTGCAACAAATCGTTCAAACTTTGGCTGCCAACCATTCCGCCGCAACAGCAACGACTCCGGTGGAACAGCCCGTGCTTGAAGTGGAGACGCCTCAAATCCCAAGGCCGAGGGACGTGACTGCCTTCAACTTGGGCCATTTCAAGAAAGTTTGCAACACCCCATTCAACGGGACTGAGGACCCAGTGGTAGCTCTAGATTGGCTAGCCGAGATTGAAGACCACTTCACTCTGCTAGAGGTCCCCGAAGATAAGCGTGTCGCCTGCGTGCAACTACAGCTCCGCCTCAACGCACACGATTGGTGGGACGTGCATCGACGATCTCTCCAATTTGATCACGTAGAGGAGGCGATCTCGTGGACGACCTTTCGTGCCGCGTTCGAAGAGGAGTTTATACCGCCTCCAGTACAACGTCAAATGGAAAATGACTTCGTGCAACTGAGGCAAGGCAGGATGACAGTTAAAGAGTACTCCGCCGAATTCAACCGACTCTCCAAATTCGCTAGGGCCTATTTACCTGATGCAGCGAGTCGAGCTAGAAGGTTTGAAGGTGGTCTCCGTCCTGCCATCCATTCGCACGTGGCCAATAATCAGTACGGGACAATGCGTGAAGTCATGAATCACGCCCTATCTCTCGAACCACAATATCCTCACGTTTCTGTCGGCGCTGTGCATACATCCAGTCACAAACGCCAAAGCGACGATGGAGGAAACACCGCTGCAAAGCGCCCTAACCACGGCGGTCCACGGAGAGGTAACCCAGGGCAACCTTGTTCTTATTGTAAGAAACCAGGGCACACAGTTGAAAAGTGCCGCAAGAAACTTGGGCAATGCCTCATTTGCGGTAATCCTGATCATACCGTTCCTGCCTGCCCACTGAGCCGCCTTAATAATCCCTAACGGTAAGTTCTACCCTAAGTTTCGGGACGAAACTTCCAATTAGTTGGGTAGGATGTAGCGCCCCGTTCTCCCGATGCGGAGGGCGCGACTAAGAAACATAAGACGGTATCGTTCGATCGGGATAGATTGAATTAAAAACTCGTCCTCGTTATGGATTTGTTTCTTCGGAATCGATTCCCATATTCAGTGGACTGCGCCCCAAGGATCGGCTTAGCGGCAGAGTTAGGAGGGACCTCTCCGCTGCTATCTTTTATTGCCTCGATTTTCGATGTCGCTTGTTGCTTTCGTGCTTTGAGTTGGTTTTGGGATTTGCTTGTTTTCCTTGAACGGTTTCGATGGTTTTTATTGTTTTCGTTCATTGACTTGCACTTCTATTCCGAGATTGGAAAGAGAGGAAGAAGTATTAATCGAGCTGTTCGTGTGCAGGTGAACGAGCAGTAGGCGGCTTGCGAGCGGAGTCGTGAAGCGCCTCTTTCCTTCTTCTTTCAAAATCTAAGTGAGTGGCTACCAACCCGATTAGCTAGCCCTGCTTCCAGCTTCACTCCTTGCCCCGATCAAACGATACCAAGTAATAATAAAAGAAACCAAGATAAAAGAGAATAGACTTGGTTAATACTGCTTGTCAATCAAACTGTGAACGGTTACTTACTTGCATGCTTGTTCGTTTGGGACATTTATCATATGCATAAATACAAGTCAGAATGTTTGTTCTTCTTTAAATTATGCTATGAAATATACTGAATCAAGAGGCTATGCAACTGAATCATAATACTGCTTGTCCTGAACTGGCATTGCCTCAACTGCATGAACTGTTAGCTTAATGAAACAATACCGATTCGATCACGGACAACTTGTGCACAAGGTCACTGGTTCCTGCGGACGGTCGCTAGGGCACTAGCACCGATCCGATCCGGACGGAACTCACTGTAGTCTACTGCATCTGAACGGGATAGTTTGCAGCCACTACTGAATCTTTGCTGCATTCCATCCTCGTTCAAGACTAAACGGTCCATTATGGCATCCTAGCCAGTGATCCACTGTATATTTAAACCTGTTGCATACTAACTTGTGTCTCCGTGGCAGGGAAGGCATGGTAAGTATTGTGCAGGTAATTCAGACGGTCAGGTAAAATCCACCTAACGGTGGCACGTTCATTTCAGTAAATTCAATATGCTGCTTACTTGTAAATGAACTAAGGCAAGATAGAAACCCACAAAATATACATGCTTCACTAAACAACGTGTTGATTGGTATAGTCAGGCTAGCTCGCCTTCACCAGCATGTTTCGATATGCTGACCCTCGTTGAAACAGGTTCTCCGCACCAAGGCGAACCGAGCGAGGAGCCGAAGTCGTCTTCCCGATCCAGTCCAGCTGTTAGCGCATCTTCACCGCGCCTCAAAGCCTTTTGAAGTCCGAAGCTGCAACTCTTCATACACAAATGCAGCTCCGCGGCAAAGCGATCCTCCAGCCTGGAGGTCCTTATCGTTTTGAGTTTATAAAAGGATGTAATGTACAGGACTGCTATCTCATTTTGAGTCAACCCTTTTGTAAGCCGTTCGGCATATTAGCTAACTCGTTCAGGAGTTTGTAATAGATGTTCATTATCAATAAAGAGAACTTTTCTATGTTTCAAATCTGTGTTTCAATTTATCTGCGTACTCTGAATATGTGCTTGCTATGCAAATCATTAAAGCCTTGTGCGGGCGCAACTCCAGGCCCGCACAGCGGTCACGACTCGGGGGACGCCTCGGGGCATGACAATTGTCAAACTACCAGTTGTAATCAACATTGGTCGAAAGAATCAAGCTGCTCTGCCAACAGATGCAAGATTTCAAAGACTTCGACAAAGAACAGAGGCTGGAATCCAGACAGGATGTCGCATACACGAAGATGGGACTCTAAGATGTGGAGATCGTCTTTATGTTCCAAATGGCGAACTTCGTGAAGAGCTGATGTCAGAAGCTCACAGCTCAACCTACTCTATCCATCAAGGAGGCACAAAGATGTACAGAGATCTGCGACAATACTACTGGTGGCATGGAATGAAGAGAGAGATAGCACGCTTTGTGGCAAAATGCCTGGTGTGTCAGCAAGTCAAGGCTGAACATCAGAGATCCGCAGGTAGATCGACAATACTACTTCAACCCCTCCCAATACCCGAGTGGAAATGGGAACACATTACGATGGACTTTGTTACGGGCTTCCCAAGAAGTCCTAGTGGTCGTAATGCTGTATGGGTGATCGTAGATCGACTCACCAAGGCTGCTCACTTTTTATCCTTCAGAGTCGGACAATCTACAGAAGTCTTGGCAGACATGTACATGAAGAAGATCGTACGTCTGCACGGAGTACCAGTCAGCATAGTGTCTGACAGGGATACGAGGTTTTCATCTTACTTTTGGCGAAGTATGCAAGAAAGTCTTGGTACCCGCCTAAAGTTCAGCACCTCGTATCATCCGTAGACAGATGGCCAGTCAGAGTGCACCATTCAAACCCTAGAAGATATGTTGAGAGCATGTATGCTTGATTTCAGTGGATCGTGAGAAGATCATTTACATCTGGTAGAATTTTTCTACAACAATAGCTATCAAACGAGTATCCAAATGGCTCCCTTTGAAGCATTGTATGGTAGAAAATGTCGTTCCCCAGTATGTTGGAGCGATGTAGGCGAAAGACAGATCCTAGGACCAGAATTGGTCGTTCATACGATGGAGAAAGTAAAGAAGATCCAAGGACACCTGCGAGTAGCACAAGACAGACAAAAGCACTGGGCCAACGTACATCGACGACCTATAGAGTTCCAAGTGGGAGAGCATATGTTTTTGAAGATCTCACCTACCCGAGGTACTATCAGATTTGACGGAAGAGGAAAACTAAGTTCGAGGTACATCGGACCCTTCGATGTGTTGGAACGCATCGGAGAAGTTGCTTACAAGCTAGCCTTACCTCAGACATTGAAAGGAGTACATGACGTCTTCCACGTATCTCAGCTGAGGAGGTACATTCCAGATCCAAGTCATGTGCTAGACCATTCAGAGATCACTGACGGCCCGAGTTTATCATACCAGGAGGAGCCTGTAGAGATCCTAGACCGAAGCGAGAAGGTGTTGCGAGGCCAGACTATCCCTCTAGTTCGTATTGCATGGAGACATCATGCATCAGGAGAGTCAACCTGGGAACGAGAAGAGGATATTCGACAACGTTTCCCCCATCTATTCCCAGACCAGGGTATGTCCTAATATTTCAAATCAATCTTTAGTTCTCATTATATGTCTATTTTTATTTCGAGGACGAAATATTCTAAGGAGGGTAGATTGTAAACTCCCTCGACCAGATCTCAGCATGTAATTTTTTTAGCAATTTAGGATTTATTGTAATATTTTAATTTATTTTTGCTTACATCCTATTGACTTGTGCACCTGTCCATTACCTAAATATTTAGAGCATTACACTGACTGTTATCCCCAAACAAAGTTTACATACCCCTACTAGACATAATAGTCTATTTTTCTAAACTTTGTGCAATTCCCAGATACTCTGTTTTGTGCCTCGTTTTAGTCGCTCAAATATCGTTACAAATGTACGTATTAATTATTAATATAATTCCTAAACCTGTACCCATCTCTGTTCCAATAGAGATTTGAGGCCCAACATGCACCTGTTTTGCCCAAACAAAAATATGTTATTATTCTACACTGATTATACTACATTTAGTATATTTACACCGTACTAAAATTATGGTCCTACCTATTTTTAAATAATTAGTACACACCGTGCGTAGTAATTATTAATTAATTAATACGGTGATCCGTATCACCCAAAAACCAGGCCCAGCCCCTGCCCAGGCTCACCCCCACCCCCTCAGAGCCCTTACACAGCATCCCCCCTCAAATCTGTGCATTACAACATTTTTTAGGAATATGGTGTTTTCCCAAACAATTGCGTAATTGTACAATTTCCCAATTATAGGACCTTTGTGCAATTTATGAAATTACAGGATTTATTCTGCAAATTTTTAGTGTGAGGTGTCACCCCCCATTGGAGGGTGAACCTACACCGTCCATGTGGCAATGGGTCCTACCATAAAACATCATGAAAAATATCACAAAATATCTAAAAGATATTTTTAAACCATATTTACCTAATTACCCCTAAACCCTAAACCTATTTACAACTAAACCTTAACCCTAAACTCTATAAAACCCGAGCCCCTCCCATTCCCAAACACCCACACCACCCATCTCCGGCCACCACCTCCGTCGAACCTCCGCCTACCCCTTCGCCACCCCCTGCCCTCCTCCCCGGCCGCCGGAGCACCGCCCTGGCCACCGCCGCCGCCGCCGGCAGCTCCTGCAGCAACCAACTCCCCACCAACACCAACAGTAGCTCCTCCCTTCCGACCGCCTCCAACCACCACCTTCGGCCACCGTGGGCCACCGCCACCGCCCCTATCCGCTCTGCCCGACGCCCTCTACCGGACCACCACCATTCCGCCGTCCCACGACCACCACCCCGGCCGTCATCTCCCCCGCAGTGCCCCGCCGACCCCCCCGACCACAACAACCCAGCCACCCCCGACCGCCTCAAACCCCTCCCCCGGCCGCCTCAGACCACCGCCACCACCACCGAACTCTTCGTCGTCGCCCCCTCCGTCGATCCCCCACCCTGCACCGCCGCCTCCGCCACCGCCTGCGCCGCTGCAGCTGCTGCAAGCCGCCGCTGCTGCTGTTGCTGTTGATAACAGTTGCTGCTGCAGCCGCCGTCTCGGCCAGCCACCGGTCGCACCACCGCCGTCCTCCCGCCGGCGACGAGGCATGGGTCCCCCTTGTCTGACAGGTATACCACCCCACCCTTTAAATACGTATATACATAGTTATTTTATATATGTATGTATATATATATATATATATATATATATATTAATATATATATTATTATATGTATTTAGTTACATATTAATATTATAAATTACTGTATACAGTATATATATACACTATATTATTATATATTTAATATAAATATGTATATTTCTGTATATACATGTATATATATATCTATGTATATTTATATATATATTTATATATAAGTATTATATATATATTTATATTATGTAATTATTATTATATTATTATATTATATTATACAGTATATATATACAGTATGTATATATAATATAATATTATATATTATAAATATGTATATATATATGTATTTTTGCATTTTTTAATATATATATATATATATATATATATATATATATATATATATTTATGTATATAGTGATATATATATATAATTATATATATATTATAATTTATTATATATATATATTCAGTATATATATATATATAGTATACTATTATATATATTATATGTATATATATATGTATTTTATTTATATATATATACATATATTTATATATATGTATATATATGTATATATTTTATATGTATTATATTTATATATATGTAAATATATTATATATATATATATATATATATATATATATATATATATATATATATATATATATATATATGTATATGTATTTATATTTTATATATAGTATATATGTATGTATATATATATATATATATATATATATATATATATATATATATATATATATATATATATATATATATATATATATATATATATATATGTATATTATGTATATATATCTATATATGTACATATGTAAAGTTATATATATATATATATATATATATTCACTTTAATTATTATTATGATATTCTACTTATATGTATTATGTATTATATTAATTACTTATATATATAAATAATATTATAAATATATATATATATATATATATATATATATATATATATATATATATATATATATATATATATATATATATATATATATATATATATATATATATATATATATATATATATATATATATATATATATATATATATATATATATATATATATATATATATATTCTTTCATATTCTGTTTAAATATATGTATTATATTACTATATAGATATATACATATATTTAAGTATATAAAATATATGTGTAACATATATATTTTATTATTAATTCCCTTGCATTTAATTATTTATGTATATATTTAATTAGTATATAAATACTATATATAGCATATGCTTTAAATATATATTATATATTAATTATATATGATAATGTCTTTACATATATCTGTATTTAAGTATATATATATATATGTATATCTTATACTATTTAATATACACATCATTTAAATAATATTTACGAACCCTGTACATCTTGAACAGAGTATACCTACGACGCAGTCAGTGACCCCAGGTCACAGGACCCCTCAGACTTGACTGCGAGAACAGGTTTTCAACACACCCAAAACGTAGGCAAGTATACCTTGCCAAGATTTACTGTTTAAATTATATAAAGTTGTTATATGCTATTTCTCTTGAACTTCATATGACTGTGAGTGTCCGAGATTTATCTCGGGTACCGTCAACAAATACGTTGACAAGTAATGTAACTGTTTTAGACTTTAGCAGCCCTACCTAAAACAACTGCAAGGGTATCCTAATATCCTCCTAGACCCTAACACGGGTACAAGCAAAAAGGTTGCAATACATATTGGGATGCAAGTTTACGTACTCGATTAGCTACCGGTGCGTGTGACGTGCATCACGGCTTAGCACGAACTCAGAAAAATTCAGGAAAACTATGACTTGGCATTAGTTACATTGGGCGGGAAAGACAACTAGTAGGCGTATGGGACACCCCCCTCCTTGAATGTTATACCTTCGGATACCATGCTCCTCGGAGATGGCCGATTGCAGAGCTACCCATGTGTCTGGGGACATATGACACATATACTAGCCAGTCACCACGATTGGTGAATTAAGTCAGCATATGTCTAGCCTACACTTTCCCATACGTACTACAAGCTCTTTACTTTGCATTCACTTAGTTGGTTAGCACACCCTGTATTTATTTATTCAGTATTTACATATATGGCATATTTTTATGTATCTTATTATGTCCCACTGAGGACCTGGTTCCCTTCCAGATTTAGATGAGGCATTCTATCCCACAGTGTATGGACGTGGACAAGAGACTAGATATGCCACTAAGGAGGAGTTAGAAGAGCTGCCATCAGAATCTGCCTGATCTTAGTAGCTTGTTCACCTAGAGCTGGAGCTGCTTACCTAGATAGACGATACTCTAGTCTATCTTATTTTCAGCACTTTTATTATATTTTGTAGTGGGTTTGTTCCCACCTGACATTATCTGAGGTGTACTATAACATTTCAGACTTAGCATTATATATGTCAGCACTTATTTCTTGATATTTTGTGGATGAGATTAACATTTACCTGTATTAAACTTATAGTATTTTAGGACAGCGTAGCACATCTCTTTGGGACCATTAAATTGGGTAATCCCTTAGTGACGTGTCAGCTGGCCAATGCCACGTGGCCTAGTTCCATATATTTTGGGACTGGGGCGTGACAATGACAGAAGCTCTACGTGTCAGTGCTGCCAAGGCTTTGTTGTTCAAATTTTCCAAGTGTTCTAGCATTTCTTCTATGTATCGAATGGTCCAAGGAGTAAAGTGATTGACCGTAAATTTAGTGCCAACTGCTCACTTTGTGTGCCTAACTTCCAATAACTGTTCTAATGTTGATTGACTATAAATATGAGACCAATGTTGTCTCATACACACACACACAGACAGAGAGAGAATGACAGAAGCTTTGTGTGCCAGTGTTGCCATGGCTTTGTTATTCAAATTCTCCCAGTGTTCAAGTGTTCTAGCATTTCTTCTTTGTGTCCAGTGGTCCAAGAAGTAAAATGATCGACCATAGATCAGATCATATATGAATCATAGTTTGATGACATATAGTATATGTTCTCCTATTCTTAAGCCATCATCATTCTTGCCACTTTCTCATGTAATATGTTAGTAATTTTTCAAGAAAAGACAAAATAAACTAGCATCATAGATTTACCAAATGGCTGTATTTTATGCCACATCATTGTCGCTAATGGTTGTATTTTATACCTCGCCAATGGCTTCATTTTATGCACCTACAGCAAGTGAGCTGCAGAGTATCAGAAAGCTCCCCAAATGAACAAAAAAGCAAGAAAATAGCAGGCATTAAGTTGGGTTGTAGATTGCATAAGCAACAGCAACAGTAACAGGCTAATAGCAAGCAATAACAGTAGAAGCAGTAAAAAATAGCTAGCTCTAAAGCTCCCAAAATATTACAAATACCCCATGAAATAGCAAGTTTAGTTTAACAGCAACAGTAAATGTAAGAGCAAGTCTAGCACATGGCCTTTCAAAAATATTATAAATATTTTGTCTCCAACTAAAAGAGTGTATTCCCAAAATATTAACAGCAGCAGTTAATCAAACCTCGCTTGTTGATATTGATTCCACCGTTAACTTACCCAAATCTAAATGAAGAAGTTAAAACACATAATAAAAGATACAAAAATAATGCAATAAATAAGAAAATAAAAATTACCCATTTCAACTTTATACACGTTTTCAAACTCCTTTTCAACAATAGAGATTATAGGTCCATCAGAAGGCCTCTGTAACCAATCTTGACAACAAATAAGAGCTTAAATTTTTTTTGGAGTCAAGGAGCTCCTATATGAATCAATCACACGGCCACCCGTACTAAAAGCGGACTCGGACGCCACGGTAGATATGGGAACGACCAACACATCCCGAGCCATCTTCGAAAGGATTGAAAAACGAGGATAATTAAGCTTCCACCATCCCAAAATATTAAACTCGTCGCTCTCATCATCATCAACATTATTATCTATGGTGCTCTCATATAGATATCGATCAAACTCCGATTTAGTATCACCACCACCCAATTTTATCTTATGTTTCTTGAATTGAGCTTTCATAAACTTCTTCAATTGCAAGTTGTGCACCGGTTGATTTGCACTTAAAGGTTCAACTCTTTCACTATTAGTAGTAGTATCACCACTTTGAGGAGAGATTATGTTTTTGTACTCATTGAACATAAAGTAGGCAACACTTTTCACTTTCTTTTTTAGGGAATCGCTCTTCTTCGGACCATAGAGATGAAAAAGAGCATATTCTATGTATTCCAACTTATGTCGAGGATCAAGAATTAGTGTAATAAATATCACCATATTCATTTTCTCAATGTCCCCCCAATACTTTTGATATTTTTCTCTCATTTTGTCGGCCATAAAAGAAGTTAAAGTCATCACTCTCCTTTGAAGTGCGCAAAAGAATATCAATAGATGTGATTTCGTAACTTGCTTTTGGACGACCATCCAGATCAAGAATTTTTTTAAAATCTTTCCAATGCGGAGCTCTTTCCTTCGTAGGCTCTCTTGAAACCCGAAGCTCTGAATTTGGATTAGATAGAGGCCCATTTGCGGCTTGAAAACTAGTTGGTGGTTGAGGATCATCTTCTTGAGACATCTAAAACAAATTTTTTTTACTTTGAATATATGAAATATAAATAACAAATTTTAGTCCAAAATTAAGAAATATGCGCATTGCATGAATATGAAGTTGTTGCCATTGATTGGGTTGGTGCTAGACCTATTAAACATAACACAATTATATGAGTAACCTAAGTTACCTATGGCTATGCTGCCTAACCCTTACCCAATCCTAACCTACATAAACATCCCTTATCATATGTGCAGAATGTCCAGTACAGACACTGCAGAGTTATTGTACAAAAGTGCAGTGTCTTAGTCACTAGTCAGTATACCAAAATACAGAATCAGAGTGCAGATAGTCCCATTATAGAGTATAACACATATATATGAGATTCAGTTATAACACTGAAACCCAAGAGTGCAACAAAATTCACCTCTGAAACCCAGATATATGAGATTCAGTTATAACACAGATACAAAGTGAAAAAAAATTCACCCATGTTATCACTTTATAAAATTTTTAAGAGTGGGGTCACGACTTTGAGCCTCAAATATATTAGGTAAAAATAAAGTACACTAAATTAATATTATACTTGCAAGTTGCAAAGCCAACAAATTAATCAGTCCCTTAAGTTGTATGTATTCCATTTATCTAGTGTGTCTGCACATGATATAACATTATGAATTCTCTGCCACAGCTTTGAACAAGAAACATGAGAACATATACAACTCATCATTATTCAGTAAAGATGTAGCTGGGTTAAAAATATATATATATATATATATATAGTAATATTACATAATATAGTCCAATTACAGAGTGTAGAATCTAAAACTCCCCGTCCCATAACATTACAGAGTCAGAGTACCAAAAATAATGCATACATAGTGCATAATCTAAAAGTAACTCAAATCTAAAAGTAGCTCAAACATAATTTTTTTTAAACATTGTAATTTGTCATGCACCAGATCCAAATATAAGGAACTGAGCCATGTGACAATGGCCAACGGGTACACTTCGACGGGCATCCCAATCTAATGGACCCGACGGAGTGCAACTAAGCTGTAAAGTACAATGATAAAACCCAACAAATAACACATAGACAGTGAAACTAAATCTCATCCACAGACAACAGATATATAGAGCACATAGAGGAAATCATAACTACTATGTACAGAAGGGAAATAATACGAGAAATATATCATAGTACAAATACGAGAAGAGTCACACGGGAATAAATTCGCTAGTACAAATACTGAAATGAAGGAAAGCAGTAAGATAACTAGGAACGGTATCTGAAAGCTAGATAGTAATACCGTCCCAGGGTGACGTCACTACTAGCGATCAAACGAAGTCCTCGGGAATGATCCCGTCCTCTGCAACGGGTCCTGCAGCTGGATATGCACCCGGTCCATACTTCTCCGGGTAGTCCTCCTCGCCTAAGCCTGGAAGGGAACCAGGTCCTCAGAGGGATGTAACAAGGTACAAAAATAAAGTATTGCATAGTATAACAGAAAGAAACAAGTGCAATGTCGGTGTAATCTAGCATAACCACCTAAGTGAGACACAGTTTGAAGACAATATTCGATGCGTGTGCTGTCCAAAATAAAACTGTAGCTCCGGACACGAAGACACACGGGACGTACCGTAGCTCCGAGCAAAGAGTCACACGGGTGATACTACTACTCCGGATACAGGAACACTACATAAACAGAACATATACATATATATAGCGCATACAGAGGAGCCCAAACGTCTAGGTACTGTCTTTCCCTCCTAAAGCGGTCAACGAGTATTCGCTGGACCTGAACCTCTATCTAACAGTCTCGTCATACTGAAGTAACTATCAACGATCACGACCCTAAAGTCGTCCCAATTTTTAGTCATGCTGACAGTATCAGGATACGAGAAATCTGGTACGATGACGGTGTCTGAATGTGTCCTAGGGTTATGATGTAACCAAGTGTGTACATCAAGGTGTTGCGAACATCTATCAATCGTTACCAGACGTTACCGACGAACGTCTGCACCCGGTTATGACCCGGATGCGAAGTAACATTTCTGATCCAAAATGCGCACAATGCATATAATAAAATAATAGAAATCAGGTAACTGAAATACAGGGTGGCAAGGAACACTTGTCTGAATTCGGATGTGGAAGATGGGGCTCCGGTACAACGTCCAAGTCCGCGGATCCCGTAGTACCTTGAGACGAGATACAAGCTCAATCAATAAACTATCACGAGGCTAAAATAAGAGATAACACACGTCCATCATAGGCTTAAATCTTAGTTACCAGCTCACATAGACGCTAAGCTAGAGGGTTGACCAAGGTTGACTAAAGGTACGTTACATCTAATACGATCAATCACCAGTATAATATCATCAGAACAATCCTCAATTCCCTATATTTGTCATAGTGTTTTCCAGTAGTTCAAGCTTTGATCATCCTCAAATTTTACCCTGGTATTCACAGACGTTATCATGCACGTTTAAACATATCATCCTCAAATAATTATTATTTATTTAACCCTCAATTATAAAAAAACGTCAATTAATTATTTGAATACCACTTCCCAATTACCTAACTACTCCTCAAATAAATTCATTGTTAAATATTTGCTCTCAAGAATAACCAATGTTTTGATATCACACACCATTTTACAACAAATAAACCTGCTCCTCAATACCCATCACAATGCATATAATAAAAATGATAAAACCCTAAAATCTCATATGGCATACATAAACCCTAAACTTAATATATATCATTCACAACCCTAACCCTAACTAGGTTATATGTTACAAATAAATAATACTACACAAGGAGATGGGGGAGAGGTTACCTCGGTGGCGGCGTGTGGTGGCAGAGTTAACACTGCGGAGGTTGCTGGAAGGTGGGGTAGCCGCGGTGGTCGGCCGAAGCTCGTGGAGAAGGCAGAAGATGATCGTGGTAGTGGTGGTGCTGGCCGGATGGTCGAGGGTGGTGGAGTCGAGTTCTCGGTCGGAGGAGAACAGTGACGGTGGAGCTGCTCGGGTTGGCCGGGGGAGCAGTTGGCCGAGGGGGTTCTGGTGCAGTGGGGTGACGGTAGTGGTCGTGAAGGTGGTGGAGATTGAGGTGGTTCAAGGGTGATGGCCGGAGTGGAGGTTCGACAGCATGGTGGAGAAGACTGCGGAGGTTGTTGGTCGATGGCCGAGGGGGAGGTGGCCAGTTCGTGTAGCGCCCCGCTTCGCGTCGACGCTATGTACAAGTGAGATCGCCTTGCTTGCTTGAATGGAAGTCTTCTCGGAGAGTTCCCGACCGATTGATCAAAGTGAGTGGGCAGAACTGTATTCTCTGATTCTTGCACGACTTAATAATGAATCTGAGTTTTTGAATGCTTGTTTGCTTAAGAAGAAATATTTTCATAAGAAATGATAGAACCGACTCAGTATGCTAATAAGAGAACGCACATAGCTTGTCATTGAAACGAACCTGCTGCCTAACTAGAGAATATGTAATGCTTGTCAAAAATAAAATAGAACCATTGCTATGCTAAAGAGATATAAGAAATGTTGCATGCTTAGAAACACCGACACTGCTCAAACAAACCCGTGCCATGCTAAGAAGATAAGTAAATGAATCATTTGAATATGTCTCTGTGAATATGCTAAGAAGAGATAGTTATTGCATGTTAGAAATGAAATCAATCGTGCTTGTCAATATGTTTCGTTTGCCTGTTCTGCTATCGAACTGCTATAAGTGAAAATATGTTAGTGCATAGTCTAATAGTGCGCCCTGATGTTCCGTTCCTTCGGGTTCCAGGGGGGTGTGCTATTATATTGTGGAAAAGATGTGTTTGCTTGAGAAGAAGATTATAGTCTAATAGTCCACCCTGATGTTCCGTTCCTTCGGGTTCCAGGGGGGTGTGGCTATTAGATTGTTATGTGCTTGTGAATGTGAATGTTGCTTGTTATGCATTGGTCTCGGACAACTTGTGCACAAGGTAATAGTCTCTCGATCGAATCCTGGGGCACTGGGAATCGGTCGGTCCGGAAGAGATTGTGTATAGCACCCTGATATTCCGTTCCGAAAGGATCTAGGGGGGTGTTGTTGTCCATCAATGAGGAAACTCATGGACCGTCATATAGATAGGGCGCATGCTAGGTTTACCTTCTTGCATACCTATCATTTGTGACACCAGAAGATTGATTCATAAGTTTGTTCATAATGTGCATATTGTGGCTAACTTGTGTGTCTGCTACAGGGATAACCGTTCGGCTATGGGGTAAGAAATATGAGTTTATGCATAAGCATGCATGTTCATTTTGTCTGCATCATAGAGATACCTGTTAGTGCTTCATGCATTGTATCGGTCGGACAATGACTATTAGTGCAGAGCTGAACCTTGGCTACGGCTGCTTCGGCAGTAATGTGCAACCATATGTCACAGCTGCTAATAGTATCAGATAAAGGAGTCATTGGTTAGCTGGATTACCGCTACCAATCCTGAGTTTCTCGGGGACCGGCCTCTGAATGATAGTTCTGCTTGTGTGCTTGATATGTTTGCCTCGATTCGATATGATCATTCTGCTAGATAAAGCTTTGCCCCTAAGAGTTAGATTGTGATGCACAATACATGTTGCACACTATACGATAGAGCACTGTCCCGATCATATGCTTATAATTTGATATGCAAACTGTTTCAAAGTTATGTTTCAAAAGATGTAATATGACTCTGCTAGAACTGCATGAAATGAACTTAGGTAAAACTAGCAAGATCACTAGTAATGCAAATATTTTGCCACAAGTCTACTTAGTGTGGGTCTCAGGGGGTGTAGCTTCTGTTCAGTTGTTTATACTCACCAGTACTTGTATAAAGTACTGACCCACCAACAGTCTGCTTGTTCTCAGGTGCTCGTTAGTCTGAAGAAGCGATAGCCGTGCCTCATCCCAAGGAACCGAAAATCTGGAGTCGATGCCTTGAGCCGCATCGAGTTGTACCTGCTTCGGAGCTGCTTTCATATAGAGGGACATAATGTATGGAACGGTATCATTGTAATCGAGAGAAGAGTGCTTGAGCGATATGTAACCTCGGCCATGCGCCGCTTGTAACACTTGTGATTATCAATAAAAGAGCCTGTTTTCATATGCCATTGTGTTCTTTACTTTTCTGCAATGTGTGCCGCTGCTTCAGAATTGAATAGCTTACTTGCCCTTGTTCAAAGCTTTGGCCTTGTGCAAGTGCACTTTAGGCTTGCACGGCATCACGCCCGTGCGAGGACGATCGGTTCCGTAGGGACCAAAGCGAGGACTAACGGCCCTGCGGGACCGGGGCGTGACAGTTCATGGCAGCGGGATGGAGGAGACGCGATGGCAGTTAACCTGGGGGCGACGATAGTAGCTCGCCGGCGGGAGCGGGGGAGACGTGGTGGTTCGACAGTAGCGGTGGTGGTGGCAGCGTGAAGGTGACGGGATAGAGAAGGCTCATGGTGGCACATCGGGGTGTAGGTTTGCTGGCCGATGGGGGAGCTCGGCTGTGAAGGGTGTAGGTTTGGAGGTCGATGGTGGCGATGGTAGAAGTCGTGGATGGCCGGAGTAGGGGGAGGCCGGTCGGGTTGGAAGGAGAAGTGAAGAGGAAGAAGAAGAAGAAGAAGAAGAAGAAGAAGAAGAGAAAAGGAGGAGGAGTTTCGGCTGTGGATGTAGTAGGAAGAGGGAGAAGAGAGAGAGGGTGTTTTCTATGCTCCTTGGGATTAGGGTCGGCATTGGGAAAGGGAGGTAAAGAAGAGATTATATAGGTGAGTGTGTGGTGAGGATGAGTTTCAATTTTGAATGGTGGGTCCAGATTTCACATGAAAGAAATGTACATCCAAAGAGGAGAGAGAGAGGGTTGATTTAACCAGTCAAGAGAGGGATAGGAAGGTTTCTTCATTGGACTTAGCCAATAGGGTGGTGACACCTATCACTACATTTGCAAATAAGCCCCTTAACTTTTGGGTATTTGCACATGCATAAAAAATAATGGGAATTTGGTGTGGGAAGTGGTATTTGGTGTTATATAGGGTGAGGGCGTGTTGTGTGTTATGTATGGGCTGGGTATTGGGTTAAATTGAGGTTAAGTTGGGATTAGTCAAAGTTGGTATCCCCAATTTAATTAAAATAAAATATCATGTGCTCTTAAATTAAATGGGGGCACATGGGGTCTAAATTAGGAGTGACACAAATATTATGAATGGTGTAGGCTTGGTGTCAGTCTTGGACCCTTTAATTGGTCCGGCTAAACGGGTTGAGTTTGTGTCTCAAAATTGATGGCAACGACAAAGGTACGTGACACAGGTTTAAAGAATAGATTTCGGGACTGGGAAGTTGTGCAATTAAATTAGAGCACAAGGGATTGTGTTTGTGAGTGACGAAAAAGTAAAGCACCTAGGTTGGCTTGTCAAGTCAAGAGTGCAACAATTAGATATAAATTATGGGCTATTGTTGGGCTCCCGATATTGCAACAACGGTAGGGTGCACCAAGGGTTAAATAAAGAACCAGACACGGCAACACAAATTCTAAACCTCAAACACCTGATGCTAAACCAAAATTTCTAACCAAAACCAGTCTACCTATAATAATAATTGAGGGGGTTTACATCCTTCCCAACTTAGAAAAATTTTGTCCCCAAAATTAAAAGTAAAGCATGAATAATAGCTACAAGAATTTAAAAGTAAACTGGTAATCGAATGCAATACATAAATTCGTACCTCGGTCCTTAAATAAATACGGAAAGTGCTGTCGAATGGAATCCTCGCGCTCCCAGGTAGACTCACCTGGCGAATGATGCTTCTATGTAACCCTGACCAGTCGAATAGTCTGACCCCTCAAAATCTTCTCACTGCGATCGAGTATCCCCACTGGCTGCTCTGCATATGATAAACTGGACCCGACTGTAATCTCCGAATGATCAAGCACGTGGCTAGGGACTGCCACGTATCTCCTCAACTATGATACGTTAAATACGTCGTGCACTCCTTCTAATGACGGAGGCAATGCAAGATGATAAGCCACTTTGCTAACTTGTTCCAAGATGTCAAAAGGTCAAATGTACCTCGGAATCAGCTTGCCTCTGTCCTCGAATCAGATGGTACCACGAGTGGACGATATCTTCAAAAATATATGGTCACCTTTCTTGAACTCCAAAGGTCTGCGGTGCGCATCTGCCCAATGCTTCTGTCTGTACTGTACTACACGCAGGAGGCTCTGAATCTGCTTTACTTTCTCCACTGTCTATGTCACCAACTCTGGACTAAGTATCTGACTCTCTCCCACGTCACTCCAATATACTGGTGACCTACACTTCCTGCCATACAGTGCCTCATAAGGTGCCATCTATATCCTGGCCTGGTAGCTGTTGTTGTAGGAGAATTCCACCCAGTGAAGATGGTCCTCCCAAGGTAGTGCCGCCAAAGCTTTAGTATAAATAGATTGATTTATGATGCCTTAGATCAAGAGAAAAATTGATCCAAAGATTGGAAAATAATCAGTTTCTAAAACAATATATAAACTGTTCCAAACCTCCATAATTATGGTCGATTTTCTCCCAAAATATTAATTATTTAAAAATCTACTTAAACAGTATTTTAGATTATTTTTATACGCTTTTAATCTCTGTGAAATCGAATTCCAAAACCAAGAAAAACTTGTTTTCTAAAATCCAAAATTTTCTGATACAGGGTACATCCCGCCAAACGAGACGACTTAGTCGTGTGTGGATTACACCGAAAGACGCGTATCATCAACGCGGACATGTAGACTTTTACGGAACTTGATTGGACGTGTGTGCATGCCGAAATTAACCCATATCCGTCAAAAAATACCGTATCGGCCTTTTTCGAAATTGTGAAACTATTTCGTGTGTGTTTGTCATTTCGCAACAAAACTTTAGCCATCGGATTCGCGGCATTATGCTGGTCCTGTGACTCAAGTTTGGTTCGATTCTAAGAATGTTGACGAAATATCATTTCGTGGGCCCCACGGTCCCACTTAACAGGTAATTTCATGATCGGCTCACCGAAAATCAGTTCTGAAAATTCTTTTGGGTTTATTTTATCAGTCTGGAATCGTTTACACTAAGTTTGCCAAATTTGGAGAACTATGTCTCCGACATATTTTTTGGTGCAAAGTGGGCCACATTTGGACCCCACTTTGACCCAAAACTGTTATTTTAGCCCTTATATCAAATCGAACTTATTGGTAGTCAATCCCAACTATTTTTTATATTTTGGACATATTAGTGAGGTCTGTTGCAGCATCCGGAGACTTTCGTGCTGATTCTACCTCTTTGGGAGTAGTTAACGTATCGAGCTCGCCACCTAGACTTTGCCATACCATTATCCTGAATCTAGGCAAATATACCTTGCCATGATGACTGTCTATTTACATTTTGTACAGCATATTATATTTATGTTACTTATTTATTTAGTTATTTTCTATAAAAAATGCACGTCCAAGATAGACTTGGGTGCAATGGAGGATTGCGGCATCTTTATTTTATTCATTATGCATATTGACCTAGAGTTATGTGACCACCCTATATTTGTGAGTTATTTTCATATCTCCATGACCTTGACACGTACTTTGTACATACACGATTATGTGATACGCATGAGAGGGCACAGATCCTCGTATTCGGGTTGCTCTCGATGCATAAGGGACGTGTGTCGGCTTAGTCATATTTATTGTGTTAATATGTATTCATTGGACTTAGTGGTGAGAAATTGGATGTGTCGTGTCAGGGATACAATCTGGATAGTCGTTTGGGGGTGGGGAGGCTATACACGAGTCGTTTGGGCTACTTTATAATTTCCTTTATGGACCCGTACCTCCGCTGGAGACGCGAGGTTTATGATCCTATATTTACTTGGCGGCCTCTGATGTCCGTGACGTTATGCACGTGGCCCCTAGATCTCTAAGGGAACTATGCCCATCTTATTTTTTTTAGCCAAACAACCCATTCGTGCGAAGGTTATCCTCAATTGCATTCACGTAGCTTAGTTAGTTTACCCAGTACATGTCTATATTCAGTTTATGATTGACATGCTTCCATATATCTTGTTACGTCCCTCTGAAGACCTTGTCCCTTGTCAGTTTTGCAACATAGACCATTATGGAGCCTGCTTGTCATGCCCCACTCCCAAAATACGTAGGACTAGGAATACGTAAGCATGCCAGCCGTATGTATATGGAGACTCTAATATATGGAAATCATAACACATACGTACGCTGTATTATGAACAATAATTCACAAGTGGTATATAATTATCATAAGTCACATGTCATAATTAAATCTCATCCACAAAATCAAATAGAAATAAATAACCAATCTACTATATAACTGAGTCTCAATATAAAGTATCAAAGAATGATAGTCGGGTGGAAACAAATCCACTGCCAAACTATAATATAAGAGAGACTACATAAGAACATCTAATGAACAATGAGACTCGAAGAGAAGACCTTCTCGAAAGATAACGAAGTAGCAAGTCCTGATCCGTGCTCCTGCGAATAGTCATGGTCGTCTAAACCAGACAAGGGACCAGGTCCCCAGAGGGACGTAACAAGATACAAAAAGTTTTTGCCAATTGAATACAGTAAAATATGCATAATAGACAGAAAATATATATGTACGCTGTACCAGACAATCTATATGAATATGCAAAATGAGGACAACTTTTTTGACGTATGGGCATGGGTAGGATACTCTATCTAATCTCACAACTCACACACACGTCAGGAATATCAAAAATCGACATACCTCAAGGGTAGCGACCAGCGCGACACCAGAAATCGACATACCTCGAGGGTAGCGACCAGCACGACACAACTATCGTAGTGCGTGCTAGTTACTACAGTTTACTATAGTGGTTATAGCTCATACGTCTACTGATTGTCCTCCCCTCCCATGATACTATGTGTCAAGTGTGTGTCAACATATATATAGTGTATAATTATGACTGAAAGATAATATACATGCAATGAATATATAAGAATATAATAAGCATGCAAAGTACTATAAGTAATTTGGCAAGGTATCTTGCCTGGCAAGAAGACTGCAAAGTGTAAGCGTCCAGACGTCAGGCACAATGGATCAGAAACTATGACATCAGAATGAACGTCTCTGGATGCTGAAATAAATATTACCAACTTTCTCAGAATAAGCAAGATAGCTAGAAAACACTACCATTTCGTCCAATTTGGATACATGGGCAAAACGATAATTTTGGGTCAAAGCGGGGTCCACAAGTGGCCCACTTTGTACCAAAATATGTGCCAGGGGTAAAGGTCTCTGAATGGGACAAATTATAGGTTAAACAAATTCTAAACGTCAATACTGACTCAACGGTATATCCAATTTTGAATTCCGATGAGCCGAACACAAATTTGCTCTATAAGTCAACCATAGGGCCCGCAAATAGGCGGCTTGGTCAACTGTCTCAGAATCGGATAAAACTTGGGTCATAGGACTAGCGTGATACCATGAATCCAATGGCACAAGTTTCGTAGCATTCCGACGAGCGTAGACTAAATGGTGCGGTGTTTTACAAAAGTCGCGATACGGAGCCTTTTTACGGATACAGAGTGATTCTGACGCGCACACACGTCCAAATCAGTTTTTGCGAAAGTCCACACGTCAGGACATACCATACGTGTTTTTTGGTGCAATTGGTACGCAACGAGGTGGTTCCGTTTGGCGGGGCGCGCTCCGTATCACAAATTTTATCAATTTAAAATTAAGTTTTTCTAGATTTTTAACCTAATTTAATTCTGATCCTAACACATAATAAAATAAAGTAATTAACAGGGTTTGATCTCGGTTATATGGACTTCACACAGAAAAAGGTAGATCTCGATTTGGATATCTACGTTGGAAGATATCGGCCTCGGAACATAGGTCGATGGGACAGTTTTCAGTGGTTTAAAAACATGGTTTTTTCTCAACTTGGTATCGATTTTTCCCTAGTTTTTATCGTTGTTCGATTGAAAGTAATTTACAGGATTTAGAGAGGGATAAGTGATGATCATACCGGTAAAGACGGATTCGAATTTGGTCGAGCGAGGAGGTGAGAAACAACGCGTAAATGAGGGGTCTTCGCTGTCAATTTCTGCTGCGGATACCCGCGGGGTTGCGCAGCGGACGGCGGCTGCGGCGATCGCCGGCGGAGTGCGGTTGCTTGGGGGCGGCGCGGTGGTCGTGGGGGTCTGCGCAGGTAAGATTTAGGGTTAGGGTTTGGGATCAAATCATTATATATAGATATCGAGAGAGGAAGCGGGGTATGGGAAACTTGGGCCGCGCGGGTGAGTGAAGTTGTGAGCGGGTGGTTTTATTTTGTTGCTGCTGCGGCTGTTAGTTTAGGGGGGGGGGATTAGCTTAGGAATTAGGTTTTATTGGTTTAAGTGTTTTAGGATTATTAGTTTTCTTTTTCTTTTTCTTTTCTTTTCTATTTCTTTTCTTTTCTTTTTCTTTTTCTTTTTTTTCTTTTTGTTTTATTACCATTATTAGTATAATTATTATTATAACTAAAATTATTATTATTATTATAACTATTACTTATTATTATTACGACTATATATTATTTATATATATATTTAAGGTATATAAAAAATACATTTGTACCCAAATTAAATTCTAAAAAAAACTATCACTCTTCTACCAATATTCCTATAATAAAAATAGTAGTTTTTATGCAATAATTCTAAATGATTATCTATCTAGGTAATTAAATCAATAAATCATATTTTCAAATTAACTAAAAAATAATATAAATAAATTCAATAATTAATTAATTAAATATAATATTTAAAAATATGGGGTTTTATACTATTTGGAGTTACTGATGTGTGTTACCTTGTTATGAGGGCATTGGTACCCGGTACTGTTATCATTTCTACCGCAGTTTTTTTATTATTTCTCGTTACTTATTTCTGCTGATATAACTTAGTTTTTATAGACTCGTATTTTTTCTCGAGTCTATTCGAGTTGGTGTGTTATTGGCGACTGACTTTAGCACATGTAGCTCATTCTTGATGTTCTATGTTCTTGTGGATTGAGATAAGTTATATTTTACAGTAATATTTAGATTAATACAACATACGCATGTATTATGGTTTCCATATATTGGAGTTTCCATATATATACGGCTGGCATATTTACGTATTCTTAGTCCTACGTATTTTGGGACTGGGGCGTGACAAAGAATCAATCAATATTATATTCGATGAACTCAACACTCAAGTACAAAACGACAGCGACGATGAAGATAATCGAACCATAACCAACAAGGCTCCTGAAGTTATAATCGACACAAGTTATCTGAAAAGTCTGCCCAAGAGATTGAGATTCTCTACAGATCATCCAGAGGACTTGGTAATAGGTGATGTATCAAAAGGTGTAAGTACATATTCTTCAAATAGAGATACCATTGCAAATATTGATTTTATTTCTCAAATAGAACCAAAGAATGTAGGAGAAGCTTTTGCTGATGAATTTTTGATTTCTGCTATGCAAGAGGAACTCAACCAATTTGAACGTAATCAAGTTTGGAAACTTATTCCCAGACCTAATGATTATCCGATCATTGGTACTAAATATATATTTTGAAATAAATTAAATGAGGATGGTTCAATCACACGCAACAAGCATATCCCGTAGCTCAAGGTTACAACCAAGAGGGAGACATTGACTACGATGAGATCTATGCTCCAGTTGCTAGACTCGAATATATCCAAATGCTTTGTGCTTTTACTAGTTTTATAACTTTAAACTTTTTCAAATGGATGTTAAAAGTGATTTTCTAAATGGTTTTATAAAAGAGAAAGTTTTTGTTAAGCAACCCCCTGGCTTTGAAGATTTAAATATCCTGAGTACGTATTCAAGCTACGAAAGGCTCTTTATGGACTCAAACAAGCCCCTTGTGCTTGGTATGAGCGCCTCAGCTCCTTTATACTTGGAAATAGTTTTTCAAAAGAAGATGTTGATACTACCCTTTTTTATAAAATTTACCAATAGTTCTTTGTTATTAGTGCAAATATATGTAGATGATATCATATTTGGATCTACTAATGAGATGCTATGTAACGAGTTTGCTAAGTGCATGTAGAGTGAATTTGAGATGAGCATGATGGAAGAACTAATATTCTTCCTAGGATTGCAAATCAAGCAAGATTCACAAGGAACATTCATCAATCAGGCTAAGTACATGAAGGATTTGCTCAAAAAGTTTGACATGGATAATGCAAAGTCTATCGAAACTCCAAAGGCAACATCAACTAAGCTTGACCTTGATAAGAGTGGTAAACCTACAGACATATGTAAGTATCGAGGTATTATTGGTAGCTTGTTATACCTAACTGCTAGTCGCCCTGACATTATGTTTGTCATACGTCTTTGTGTTAGATATCAGGCTAATCTTAAGAAATCACATTTGTGCGCAGTCAAGCGTATCTTTCGATACCTTAAAGGGACTTTCTCAACATGATTATGGTATCCCAAAACTACGTCCTTTGACCTTACTGGTTACTCGGATATTGATTTTTCTGGATGCAAAGTCGATAAAATAAGTACCAGCAACACTTGTCATTTCCTAGAAAATTCTTTAGTCTCATGGTTTAGTAAGAAGCAAAATTCTGTTGTATTATCAACAACTGAGGCTGAGTATATCGCTGTAGGATGTTGTTGTGCTCAAATTTTGTGGATGAAGCAAACCCTAGAAGACTTTAATCTGCACTACAAGAATATTTCTATTCTCTGTGATAACACTAGCACTATTAATCTCACTAAAAATTCAATATGCCATTCACGCACTAAGCACATAAAAATTAGACATCATTTTCTAAGGGATCATCAATAACACAGAGATATTTGTCTAGAATATATTGACACAGAACATCAATTAGCAATCATCTTTACTAAACCTTTAGCTGGAGATCATTTCAACTTTATATGTCGAGAATTAGGTCTTCTCGATTCAGATAAAATACAAGGAGATATGGTGCTTTAAATTCTTATTCAGTTTAAGTGTTTCAAAGCTTGATTATTTTGGTTACAAGCCGAAATGGCCCTTCTGTCAACAAGGTGTAAATAACCTTAAGCGACAGTGTATTTAAGTATCTTCGGACCACCGTTAGCTGGGATCCGGCCCCTACAGCTACTCTGAGATAATCTAATCTCTTGAGAACTTATGACCTGATAAAGCCTTTCACGACCCGATTCCGTAGAATCGTTGGGGCATCCCCCGAATCATGATGCCGTGCGGGCCTGGGGTTGCGCCCGCACAAGGCTTAAGTATTTTGCATAATGAGCACATATTCAGAGTACGCAGATAAATTGAAACACAAGTTGAAACATGAAAAAATTCTCTATATTGATAATGAACATCTATTACAAACTCTTGAATGAGTCAGCTAATATGTCGCACGAGCTTATAAAAGAGTTGACTCAAAATGAGATAGCAGTCCTGTACATTATATCCCTTTACTAAACTTCAAAAGATATAGACCTTCAGGCTGGAGGATAGCTTTGCCACGGAGCTGCATTTGTGTATGAAGAGTTGCAAGCTCCTGCTTTCAAAATACTTCAAAGGGCGCGGTAAAAATTCGCCAACAGCTGGACTGGATCGGGAAGACGACTTCGGCTCCTCGCTCGGTTCGCCTTGGTGCGGAGAACCTGTTTCAACGAGGGTCAGCATGTCGGAACATACTGGTGAAGGCGAGCTAGCCGAACTATACCAATCAACACGTTATTTTAATGAAGCATGCATATTTTGTGGGTTTCTATCTTGCCTTAGTTCATTTACAAGTAATCAGCATATAGAATTTAATGAAATGAACATGCCACCGTTCGGTAGATTTTACCTGGCGGTCTGAATTACCTGCACAATACTTACCATGCCTTCCCTGCCACGAAGATACAAGTTAGTATGCAACATATTTAAATATACACGATGATCACTAGCGTGGTGCCATAACGGACATAGTCAAGGACAGGGATAACATGCAACGAGAACACGACAAGCACACGATGCGTTGTAAGCCATCCCCTCCAGCACACGATGACTACACACGAGTTTTGCCCGGACCGGAACGGTGCCAGTGTCCCAGCGACCGTCCGCAGAACTTACCCTTGTGCACAAGTTGTCCATAATCGAACAATACGTTTTCTTAACAATCGGTTTACGCCTTCGAGGCAACACGAGCACAAGACATATCCATAATTGTTAAACATTTATGCACTACAGGCAACACGAGTACGAGACATATATTTGCACGAGACAAGCAACAGTTCATGATTTATTTTCCAAACTAACAAGCATGCAGTTTAGTATCCGTTCATGAAGTTATTGACAAGCATATGAACCAAGTCTAATCTCTTTTATCTTGGTTTCTTTTAGTTATTACTTGGTATCGTTTGATCGGGGCAAAGAAGAATGCATATTTATTAGATGTGAAGACTGGAAGCAGGGCTAGCTAATCGGGTTGGTAGCCACTCACTTAGATTATTGGAAGGGAGAAGGAAAGAGGTGCTTCACGACTCCGCTCGCAAGCCGCCTACTGCTCGTTCACCTGCATCACGAACAGCTCGATTCAATACCTCTTCCACTTTTCCAATCTCGGAATTGAAGTGCAGTTCAATGAACGAAAAAATGAAAACCATCGAAACCGTTCAAGGAAAACAAGCAAATCCCAAAACCAACTCAAAGCATGAAAGCAACAAGCGACATCGAAAATCGAGACAATAAAAGATAGCAGCGGAGAGGTCCCTCCTGACTCTGCCGCTAAGTCAATCCCGGGGGCACGGTCCACTGAATATGGGAATCGATTCCGAAGAAACAAATCCATAACGAGGACGAGTTCTTAATTCAATATATCCCGATCGAATGATACCGACTTGTGTTTCTTAGCCGCGCTCTCCGTACCGGGAGAACGGGGCACTACATCCTACCCAACTAATTGGAAGTTTCGTCCCGAAACTTAAGAATATAGTCTACCTCTATGGAACATTATGCCGAGGACGACGATCAGGAAGGTTCGGACAGGAATTGATGGCATGGCCTGTTCGTCCACAAGCGAGGCATAACCCAAGTCTTTTACGGCAATCTTTCCTAATGTGCCCATGCCTTTTGCAGAAGTGACACGTTTTGTTCCAGTCCCCATTCTGCTGATCTCCATTATTCGGGCACTTTGTTACATTGTTTCCTCTATCGTCACTTTGGCGTTTGTGACTGGATGTATGCACAGCGCCGGTAGAAACGTGAGGATAGTGTGGTTCAAGCGGCAGGGCGTGATTCATGACTTCACGTATTGTACGATACTGATGAACGACTATGTGCACATTGATGGCAGGGCGTAGTCCACCTTCAAACCTTTTTGCTCGACTCGCTACATCAGGTAAATAGGCCCTAGCAAATTTGGAGAGACGGTTGAATTCGACGGAGTACTGTTTAACTGTCATGCTGCCTTGCCTCAGTTGTACGAACTCGTTCTCTATTTGACGTTGTACTGGAGGGGGTATAAACTCCTCTTCGAACGCGGCAGGAAAAGTCGTCCACGAGATCGCCTCCTCTCCGTGATCAAATTGAGGAGATCGTCGATGCACGTCCCACCAATCGTGCGCGTTGAGGCGGAGCTGTAGTTGCGCGCAGGCGACGCATTTTTCTTCGGGGATCTCTAGCAGAGCGAAGTGATCTTCAAGTTCGGCCAACCAATCTAGAGCTACGACTGTGTCCTCAGTCCCGTTGAATGGGGTGTTACAGACTTTCTTGAAGTGGCCAAAGTCGAAGGCAGTCACGTCCCTCGCCCTTGGAATTTGCGGTGTCTCTACTTCAAGCGCGGGCTGTTCCGCCGGAGTCGATGCTGTTGCGGCAGAATGGTTGGAAGCCAAAGTCAGAACGATCTGTTGCAGGGCATCCACCTGCTTCTGCTGGACTGAGAATCGAGCTTCTATATTGTCTTGAAACTTGAGCTGACTCTCTTCCGCCCGCTTCTTGGCCCGTTCATAGCGAGCCTCGTCCCTTTGTTGGTTTGCCTCCAACATTCGCAATATTTGCTAGATGGGATCGATGCTTGGCACGGCTCGCTGGCTCTCTGAACTTTCCGAAGTGCCCGAACTACTTCCTTGGCCTTGCATTTCGTCCGGTGTTTGCGCTGCAGATTGCGCTGGAGCCATTCCTTCAAAAGAAGGTAAATTACATTAGGATCATAATCTATTATGGACTTATTGCATGAACGTATCTCATTTTGGCCTAGCGAGTTCAAGAGTTCGTACAGGAATTTGATCGTTAAAGGAACTTTTCCAGCACGAAGTCTAAGGAACTTGAATCTGTGCTCTAATACCACTATGTCACGACCCGATTCCGTAGAATCGTTGGGGCGTCCCCCGAATCATGCGGGCCTGGGGTTGCGCCCGCACAAGGCTTAAGTATTTTGCATAACGAGCACATATTCAGAGTACGCAGATAAATTGAAACACAAGTTAAAACATGGAAAAGTTCTCTTTATTGATAATGAACATCTATTACAAACTCTTGAACGAGTCAGCTAATATGCCGCACGGGCTTACAAAAGAGTTGACTCAAAATGAGATAGCAGTCCTGTACATTATATCCCTTTACTAAACTTCAAAAGATATAGACCTCCAGGCTGGAGGATAGCTTTGCCACGGAGCTGCATTTGTGTATGAAGAGTTGCAATCTCCTGCCTTCAAAATACTTCAAGGGGCGCGGTGAAGATGCGCCAACAGCTGGACTGGATCGGAAAGACGACTTCGGCTCCTCGCTCGGTTCGCCTTGGTGCGGAGAACCTGTTTCAACGAGGGTCAGCATGTCGAAACATACTGGTGAAGGCGAGCTAGCCGAACTATACCAATCAACACGTTGTTTTAATGAAGCATGCATATTTTGTGGGTTTCTATCTTGCCTTAGTTCATTTACAAGTAAGCAGCATATAGAATTTACTGAAATAAACATGCCACCGTTCGATGGATTTTACCTGCCCGTCTGAATTACCTGCACAATACTTACCATGCCTTCCCTGCCACGAAGACACAAGTTAGTATGCAACAGGTTTAAATATACATGATGATCACTGGCGTGGTGCCATAACGGACATAGTCAAGGACAGGGATAGCATGCAACGAGAACACGACAAGCACACGATGCGTTGTAAGCCATCCCCTCCAGCACACGATGACTACACACGAGTTCCGCCCGGACCGGAACGTTGCCAGTGCCCCAGCGACCGTCCGCAAAACTTACCCTTGTGCACAAGTTGTCCATGATCGAAAAATACGTTTTCTTAACAATCGTTTTACGCCTTCGAGGCAACACGAGCACAAGACATATCCATAATTGTTAAACATTTATGCACTACAGGCAACACGAGTACGAGACATGTATTTGCACGAGACAAGCAACAGTTCATGATTTATTTTCTAAACGAACAAGCATGCAGTTTAGTATCCGTTCATGAAGTTATTGACAAGCATATGAACCAAGTCTAATCTCTTTTATCTTGGTTTCTTTTAGTTATTATTTGGTATCGTTTGATCGGGGCAAAGAAGAATGCAGATTTATTAGATGTGAAGACTGGAAGCAGGGCTAGCTAATCGGGTTGGTAGCCACTCACTTAGATTGTTGGAAGGGAGAAGGAAAGAGGCGCTTCACGACTCCGCTCGCAAGCCGCCTACCGCTCGTTCACCTGCATCACGAACAGCTCGATTCAATACCTCTTCCACTTTTCCAATCTCGGAATTGAAGTACAGTTCAATGAACGAAAACAATGAAAACCATCGAAACCGTTCAAGGAAAACAAGCAAATCCCAAAACTAACTCAAAGCACGAAAGCAACAAGCGACATCGAAAATCGAGGCAATAAAAGATAGCAGCGGAGAGGTCCCTCCTGACTCTGCCGCTAAGTCGATCCCGGGGGCATGGTCCACTGAATATGGGAATCGATTCCGAAGAAACAAATCCATAACGAGGACGAGTTCTTAATTCAATCTATCCCGATCGAACGATACCGACTTGTGTTTCTTAGCCGCGCTCTCCGCACCGGGAGAATGGGGCGCTACAAAGCCCATTTAGCACTTATTATTCTTTATTTATATCAAGTCAAGAAAAGCAAAATTATCGATTAGAGTTGTATTGTAATTCTAAGTAATAATGAGAACAGAATTCAGACCGAACTTGGACCGAACTCGGTTATCATTACTCCAGAATATTCTTTTGGTAACCAACTTCCTAATGAAGGATTTTGTTGGTTTATTTATACATTTTTTCGTGGCTAAACCTTCGGACCAGCGAAAAACTTTCCCCTCCTCCATAAAAACCCTAGTTTTTCTTCCTATTTTCTCTTCCCTCTCTTAACCCTTTCCCTTTAAGGCTCCTAAGAGAAAGTTAGAACCCCTTTCTGATTCTCTATTTTGTCCCATTATGCCAAACATCGAGAAATTTGATGGTTTCATCTATAGAAATCTAGAAAACTCTATTGAATGGTTTAATAATTTTTTCCAAACACACAATCTATTTTGGTCATCATATTGATTTTCTCCACTATAATGACTACCTACCCATTCTTCAAAAATTCTAACTTGAAGAACTTGTTGCAACCGGTTACCGTATTTTTTCTGAATGTTTTCTTCATGTTTTATTCCAACTTAGCATACAATAATGACACCATCACTTCTAGAGTACGCGATATTCATATTGAATTCGATGCGAATGATTTGGGTAAAATCTTAACAATCCAGCTGAAGGTAGACCCCTCGTCAACATTATGCAAGTTCAATTTGAACACGACTTGACTCTAGAATCTTTCAAAAATATTCTATGTGCCCCTCATAACTGTCCACCTGAAAAATTTTATGCTCGCTATTTAAATGGTTATTTCTTTAAAATGCACCACATTATCTTTTTTATATTTCTACCTAAGAAGACTTACTAAGATAAAGTCTCTTACTTAGAAATGTCTGCTTTATACCATCTACATTTCTCTATTCATTTTAATGTTTCCCAGACCATCATCTCTCAAATAGTTCAATGTCGCAAGAAAGAGTATCAATTACTTTACGCCATGTACTTGCCAACCATTTTCAGCTACTTTAATATATCTCTTGACACTTGTTCACATCTTGATGAACCTTTATCGCTTAATCGAGTTTGTATGATTGAGCCAACCTTACTTCTACCTTATAACTCGTCCTCCAACTCCAACACACATCCTGCTGATTCTCCTCCTACTGCTACTGAGCCACCACAAACTTTAGAATCTATCTTTACTATGTTGCGTGATCTCTTCAAAATAGAAGACAAAAGCTTTCGTGCTTTTGATCACTGCCAAACTCTTCAGACATAGGTTCTTGGTAACACCTTGATAGATATCCAGTATACCCCCACTCAGCACCCAGTTAGACCATTTCCGATTCTTGGAAATCTCAACCAACCAGGATTTTGCATTGATCATTCTTATGTTCAGAGATACTTTGATCCAGTCGATGCCTTCTTTGATCCAAATAGAACAACTGAACCTGATGATGAAGATGATAACCAATAGACACTATAATGGGATTTTGATGCTTTGTGCTTAGTTTGGTTGATCTACTATGATGTTCTTAGTACACATCATTTATCTTTATTGTATGATTTTGTTTTGAGAACTACTTTTTCAATAAAAGCAATGGGTTTCACTATTTGCCATTAACTATTGGTTCTTCTTCTTCTTCTTCTTCTTATTATTATTATTATTTTATTCTCTATATATTTCACTCTATTATTTCCTTGTCATACAAAATATCTCACCAATTTCGGGGGAGCATGCTATTTCGATCAAATGACAACGGGGGAGAAGAATACAAATTGATACTGTACTGGAAAAAGAATAACATGATACTTGGAAAAGAAGATTACTTGACTTAGACTTAGAAGTTGACTTCACTGTATCAAATCGCTCCATAAGTTGCGGGGGAGCCATACACGCTCAAGACTTGCAGTATCATTCATAGTTTGTCAATTATCAAAATGGGAAAGATTGTTGGCTCATCCGGTCTCAGTCAACTTAATTTTGATAATTAACTAAACTATGTTTCGATATGTCGCAATATGATACAATCTGAAGACTCAACACTGCTGCTAGACATGTTGATTGTACTGCATCATTCAAATATAATCTTTCACTTTATTTGAGTTTAGGACTTATGTACATCGAGTCACACTGGCATAACCCAAGTCCATTCAAATAAACCATCGAACTTATCCACCAACCCAGTCCACATTCAAACCCAAACCTTATTAGAATAGGCAACCGAACTCGGACCGAACTCGGTCACCTATTTAGTATGAAATCATCCAGTTGTTAAATCCCTGATTTCTTGGCCCAACGTTCAAAATTTTGAATTAAATTCAATCTGAACTCTGGCCGAATTCGGTTTGCTATCACCCTATAAATATGATTGAATTTTCACATTCCAACTCATCCAATCAACTCATTCATTCTACATCTTTCAATCCTTTAGTGAGGATGCCATTGAGCCTTAACTTTTTCAACTTTCTGGCCTTCTAAAGTGACAAGTGCGGTATCGGTTTAGAAGCCTACAAGAGTTGTAAGAGCTTGGCTCAACCAGTTTCCTCTCTCTTGTTGTGAAGTTGCGAGCCTTCGGATTAAAATTCGTGGTTGTAAAGAAGTGGCAAGCCTTCGGATCAAAACTTGTGATTCAATATTGATGATTATAGTAGATACAACTCTGAGCAAGAGTTCTCGGGACTGGACCAGTCCTCTCAGAGGAAAACCAGTATACATCGCGGTGTTTGCGTTTGCTCTCTCTTTACTTTACTGTTTTACATACTTTACTATTATTATTAGCTGCCTTCACTTAGCTTAATTTTTAATTGAGTAGATTATTCCGCTGCACTCTATTCACCTTCCTCTAGAGTTGTCCTACGACCCTTCATGTTTTTGGTTTCTGTTCATCTATTTTTTATCAGTCTCGGAACTAACAATCCAATAGGTATTCATCTTGACGTTATTTGCGATTGCTGTCAGTTTGCATATATGGAGGACAAAGATCATCTTTTTGTTAAAGGGGGAAGCGGCTATTATCTTTGGACTTCTTTTGAAAGCTTGATAGGTTTATTAATGGTGGTCTCTTGCTCCACTACGAGCCTTCGGACCGTCCAGACATTTCGAAACAATAATGCAACATGAAGAACCATAAGCACAAATTCAAAACTACATTCCTTTCTGCATACGCGTCGTTAATTCTAGACAACATTGACTTTAGTCGAAGCAAAACTTCTTGTTTCCAAAGGCACGATCAGCGTATGTGCCCACTATTTTCGTAGATCCTGCTAAAACATATTCTCTAGTCTTTGCTCTTCCCTCGTGCAACAGGAGAAGTTCGTGTCCATACTTGGATTACAAATGCATCCAACCAGCACCTGATCTTTATTGACAAGTTTATGTCTATACATTTGTTCATTACTATGTTATCCTTAGATAATAGCTCCATCTCTATATTTTTATGTTGTTGGCTGTACTGTATATTCTTTTCTCTTCACTACGGAAGATCAACAAAATAAATATAAAGTCAACTCTTGATAGGAATTAAGAGCTATTAGAAGATTATTCTAGAGATCCAATATGAGGGTCATTAATGGCTAAAAGAATTTGGTCACTTCAAATGAAGGAAATATAAGCAAGCATAAACAGCAGAAGTGTTATATCTTCAATGGATATACTCTATTTTCCCCAACAATTGGGCGGTCCTTTTCAAAGTTTTTGTATTTTGATTGCTAGAGATGTTTTATTCCACATCTTTTGACTATCCAGAAACTGTCCTAGTTGTCATGTCCATGATAACATATTTAGCCAAGTGCAGATATCTTGGTGTACTACCATTGTAAGTGCTGTTGTACTATGTTTCTCAGCGCAATATTGCCTTGGGTAAGATCCTTGAGAGTTATTTGGATTTTAACAGATATTCATTTCTAAAAAAATGGTACTACAAGATTTTTTTTTTTTTTTTTTCGATTTCTCCTGAAAAAATATTAGGAAGACCTTCCACAGTACAAGAGGATCCGAAAGAATCCACTTTCACTGTAATTGTTGGCATGCCCCACTATGTTGTGAAGTGAAGGCATTAGGTGCCTTGCTATAGGATCATTTTCGTTGAAAAAATGCCTTATGCAATTTAATTGTAGAGTGCTACCATCGGATGGTTTTAGAGGAAAATATTTAACTTCATTAATTTGTTCTTAGTTCATGTTATACCAGGCATCCAAAACTATTATTGTTTGTCTTAAATAGGATCTTCTTGTTGGAGTGGATATGGTTCCCAACCTATGTGAAAAAAATATCCCCGGAGAAGGATTGAGTATTTCTACATATAATAGGAATACCTCAATTTATTTAGATTGGATATTCCTAAATATAATAGAAATATCTCAATGGATTTGGATTGGATATTCCTAGATGTAATAGGAATATCTTAATGGATTTTGATTTGGATTGGATATTCCTATATATAATAAGAATGCTAGTTGTGGGTTTGGGGCTATATATAGGTGTCTCCTGGCCCTAAAATACATCAATCTCTCTAAAATAAAAATAAAAATAAAAATAAAAACATAGCAATAAGGAGAGAAAAAGAGGCAAGAGTGCCATTGCAACATTGGAGAGGAGAAAGAAATATTGGAGGCCGTTTCGAAGAAGGAGATCAGTTTCGGGGTTGGACTCCGATCGTCCCGTGATTTTTTTCGCAAGGGTTTTCCACGTCAAAAATTTCTGTGTCTGCGATTTGTGTTTGGTATTTTTGGTTTGTGCGTTTTGCTCGGTTCTCTCGCAGGTACTCTCTGGTTTGGGGAACGGTTTTCGCACTTTCGTTTCCAACAAGTGGTATTAAAGCCAGGTTCTGGAATTTCAGAAGAGTGTCAGGAGTTGACAGGCAAACTAGGGAGGAGAGATAGAAGCGAAGCAGGTGCGCATGGTAAACCTGAACGGTACCAACTATCATTACTGGAGGAGCAAGATGAAGGATCTGCTATTTGTTAAGAAGCTGCATTTGCCGGTATTTGCTTCCGAGAGATCCAGTGACAAATCCGAAGAGGACTAAAATTTTGAGCATATACAGGTGTGTGGGTACATCAAGCAGTTCATTGACGAGAAGGTGTACAACCACGTTGCCAGTATTGAGCACGCGAGGACACTATGGGATAAGATGTAATCTTTGTATGCGAAGAAAACCAGAGTAAATAAATTATTCCTGATCCGGATGATGATGGGTTTGCAGTAGAAAGATGAGGCGTCTATTACGGATCACTTGAGTGAGTTCCAGGGTGTGGTTGGCCAGCTATCCTTGATGGAAGTCAAGTTCGACGACGAGGTTCAGAGACTATGGCTGCTGTGTACATTGTCAGACTTGTGGGAGACCGTACGAGTGTCTATGATCGCTTCTACTCCGGAAGGCGTGGTCAGTCTGGAGTTTTCGGGGTACTGAATGAAGAGATGCAGAGACGTTCTCAAGGCACTTCATCCACATCCCCCTCAGAGGCACTTATTTCAGATAATCCATGGAAGGGGTAAAAACAGGGGTCCAGGCGGTGGCAGAAACAAAAGCAGGGGAAGGTCCAAGGGTCGGTATGAGGACTCGGAGTGTTACCATTGTGGCAAGAAGGGCCACATCAAGCAGAACTGTTTCACTTAGAAGAGAGAGAAAAAGGGAGACAAGGGAAAGCAAAGTAAGAACACTGCAGTGGCGATCTCAACACATGGAGGCGACGTGATCATTGTAGGTGATGAGGTAGTTATGAACCTCTCATTCGATGACAACTCTTGGCTGGTGGACTCAGGTGCTTCAGTGCATGTATCTCACAACAGGGTACTATTTGCTACATACACAACAGATGACCGTGGAGTGTTGAAGATGGACAATGGAGATATGGTGAAGGCGGTTGCAGTTGGAGATGTGCATTTGAGGACAAAGACGTGCATTTCTTATTCTCAAAGATGTCCGTCATGTCCCTGATATCCGTTTTAACCTGGTATTGGTTGAAAGGTTGGATGACGAGGGTTTCTTCAGTCTCTTCGAGAATAATCAGTGGAAGCTTTCCAGAGGTTCGATGGTGATTGCCAGAGAAAGCAAGAGGTCCAGACTCTACAATATGGAAGGAAGCACAAAGGGGGCACAAGAGGTTAACGCGACTACTGATGCATCTACCGAGTTATGGCACAAACGTCTCAGCCATATCAGTGAGAAGGGGATAAGCTACTTGGTGAATAGGAAAGTAATTCTAGGACTAAAATCTACAAAGTTGGAGAAGTGCACGTACTGTTTGGCTGAAAAGAAAAATAAGATATCTTTCCAAAGTTACCCAAGTTCAGGGAAGCCGGCGTTGCTCGAGTTGATTCACTCGGATGTTTGCATGAAGGTAAAATCCATTGGCGGTGCTTCTTATTTTATAACATTTATTGATGACTATTCTAGGAAGGTTTGGGTCTATGCCTTAAAGACCAATGATCAGGTGTTGCCCACTTTCAAGGAGTTTTAGGCCTCTGTTGAAAGAAAGACGGACAAGAAGCTACTTTATGTTCGGTCGGACAATGGCAGCGAGTATATCGGTCACTTTGATGCTTATTGCAGAGAGCAAGGGATACGACACCAGAAGACTCCACCAAAGATATCACAGCTCAACAATATAGCGGAGTGGATGAACAAGACGCTAATGGAGAGGGTACGATGTTTGCTGTCAGAAGCAAACTTGCCAGGCAGCTATTGGGGTGAGGCACTTTATACAACTGCTTATGTTATTAATTTATCTTCTAGTTCTCCTTTGCAAGATGATGTGCCTAACAAAGTATGGTACAGTAAAGAGCCGTCATACAATCACCTACGAGTATTTTTTTATAAGGCCTTCGTACATATACCAAAGGACGACATATCCAAACATTAGCCAAAGACGAGACGGTACGCCTTTGTTGGCTACGTTCGGGATGAGTTTGGCTATAAACTCTATGATCCAGTAGAAAAAAATCTCTACAGAAGCAAAGATATGGTATTCGTCGAGGATCAGACCATAACCAATACTCAGGATTTCGGGATACCTTCTAAGGCTGAGGAATTGCCTGAGTTAGAGTCATTTCGCTTCTAGTAGTTTCCAGAGGATATTAAAGAGGATCCAGTTATGGAGGAGCCAGTATATGGAGTTGCTCCCAACCTTGATCATCAGCCTGCTAATGGTGGTCAGGATGACCCTCAGAAGGATGAGCATGCCAAGGAGGCAGTTCCTGAAGGGGAGGAGGCTATAGATATACAACCAGCAACAATGGTTCTTTTGAGGATGAGCGATAGAGAGCGTCGACCATCTACGAGATACTCATCGGGTGTGTCACGCCCCAGTCCCAAAATATCGAGGTATTAGACACGTGGCAATGGCCAGCAGCACACACCGATGGGCAAACCCAATTTAATGGACCCATCAGGATGCACTTAAGCTGTAATACAACAATAAGGGTCTAGATATACTAATCTCATCCAAAGAAATATGAATACAATAATATCAGAATCATAAAGCAAGATCAATCTTAATAAAATATAAACTCAGGAAATAACCCGATAATGAGTCTGATACATCTGTCAAGATACAAGAATAAAGATAACCACAGCAAATACTGAGTATGGAACAGTATATACTCAGAAGATACCCTCAGGGATCATTCGTCTATTGGATCTAGTACTGCTTCAGTGTCTGCACCTGCTCCTGCTCCTACTAATGCTCATGTCCCGTATACCTCAGGGTGGATCTCCTCTGCTAATCCTGGGGACATAATCCGGATCCAGGTCCTCAGGGGACATAGCAAGGTACAAAATAACTCATGCCAAAATAAATGCAGTGAAATAGGAAATAAAATAAACAGAGTAAATATGTAACCATCTATGTGAAATGCAAGTGAGAGCATCACTAGTACTCAGGCTGAGACCACTACAAGCTCTGTGTCGGGGAGCCGGTAGCAGTGATATCATGTGGTTGTCTAGCTCGGAGAGGGACTAAGACGCCGGCATAATATAGTCAACCTATAGCCTGTGTGACTCTCCCCACCCAATGAAATCATACGTCTCATGTCCACAACGTCTCATGTCCATCCCACGCAGGATCATATCTAATGCAACCAGTCATGTAATATCTAAGCAAAAGAATATGTCATGTAACATGTATCCTATACAGAATCACCATGAATATCTCAGGAAGACTCTGTCTCATGAATAGTGTCAAGTGTCCTGGGTTATGATGTACTTGATAAGACAAGTACGAGAATGCAAAGGGTCACGATATCCATCTCTAGATGATGTTACACAACTCCGCGTACGGGATTGACACCCGACTATTAATCAGACGCTAAGTAAAGTCACACGGTCCTAGGTCAAGCATGTACAAGATATAAATAAATCAAGAAAATATGTAACAAGAACTGCAATGTTGGCAAGGTACACTTACTTGGGGTTCTGGCTCCAACTGTAGCTCTGGTCTCAGTGAGATTTGCTGGTACTCCTCCGATTGCTAAAATAAACATCAACAACAGGCTCAAAAAATATCAAATAGCTAGAAACGCCTGTCCTTGAGTCCAATTTGGACACAGGGGCAAAAATGACAGTTCCTGGCCAGAGCGGGGTCTACATGTGGGCCGCTTTGCACCGAAAAATGTGTCAGGAATAAAGGTCTCTAAATTTGTCAAACTTAGTGTCAACAAGTTCAGAACGATAATATGAACCCAACGGAACTTTCAGAATTGGATTCCGATGAGCCGATCACAAAATTGCCCGTCAAGTGGAGCCGCGGGGCCCACGATACGCGATTTTGTCAACGTTCTCAGAATCGAACCAAACTTGGGTCACAGGACCAGCGTATTACTACGAGTCCGATGGCACAAGTTTTATTTCGATCCGACGTGTGCACACAAAGTTACAACGTATTTCAGAACAGGCGGATACGGGGCGTTGTCGGCGGATATGCGTTGATTCCGGTGTGCACGCACATCCAAATCAACTTCTGCGAAATCCTCCACGTCCGTATCGACGGTGCACACCTTTCAGTGAAGACCGCACGCGACCAAGTCGTCCCGTTTGGCGGGGCGCACTCAGTTTCGGGGAAAAATGGAATATTATTTTTCCTGTTTTTGGATCGTAGTTTGCGATCACCACAGGACGCGACGCACCGAGCGGGTTACACGGGCATCGAGAGGGTTTCACAGCCTACGCGTCACAACTGACGGAACAAAAAATGGAGCAACGAGAAGAGAGAACGGGTTACCTAAACAGGGCTCCGTGGAACTGGGTTTCTCGTATCCGCGAGTCGTCTTGACACGACACGACATAGTGCGACATGGCACAGTGTCCTGTGTCCGGGCTAGGTTCTCGATCGACGGCTGCACATGGCTGAGGGAGGCGGAGGCGGATCGGCTTCGCTGGTGGTAGCTCAGGCGGCTCAGGAGGAGCTGCGGGACGCTCGGGGACGGCGCCGGTGGCTCGAGGCGGCGTTGGACGGCTGGTGGAACTCGGGAGACGGGTGCTGGAGGGGCTCCGGCGAGGCTCGAGGTCTGCTCGGTCGGGGACGATGAGTGGTGGACGGGGAGAGATAGCCAAAAATGGCAGAGGGGAGTGGGCGGTGGAACAAGCGGAGGCAGAGGGGTTTGACGGGGACGGAGGCTGGGCAGCGGAGGCGAGGGGAGAAGGTGGAGGCGGCTCTCGGAGGGTGACGGTGAGGAGAGGGTGGAGCTGGGCGGTCGAGGGGAGAGGGCTTTCGACGGAAAAGACTGTGGAGGGGATTAGGGCTCAGGCGGGTCTCGAGGGTGATGGTGGTGGAGCGGGGAGAGGGTCGAGGTCGTCGGGGAAGACGGCTTAGGGGTCTGGGAGTTCTGGTCGAGGCGCGGCTCAGGAAGAGGGACGGAGGAGAGGGCGACGCTGGGCGGAGGAGACGGCGAGGCTAGGGTTCCGGCATCGAGGCGGGGGGAGGAAGGGGATTTAATAGGTGCCTGAACAGTAAAGGCGGTGGGAATTCGAGTAGGGTTCCGATTAGGGTTAACGGGTTTGGGGCGGGTCGGTCAGCGGGTAGCGGGTTAGACCCGGATCCATTAAGTTTAAGTACGGGTTCGGGTAGTCGGGTTTCGGGTCGGGTTTAGATCCGACCCGACCCGACCCGCTAAGGTTGGGTTCGGTTCAGTTGAACCGGGTCTGGGTTGGTTTGGTTCAATTGAACCGGGTTTATTTTTAGGGTTTAATTCGGTTTATTTAGACTTAGTTTTTAGGGCTTTAAAAATGCTTCTGGGGTCTAATAAATTTTCGAAAAATTACCCTATGTCTAGTTTTTTATTTCACACCCCAAAAAATTATTTTTATAATATTTTATTATTAATTAACAATAATTAAAAATCATTTAATATTAAAATACCTTACTTTTAATTACAGAAAAATCCCAAAAATTACAGAAAATTATGAAAAAATCCAAATTAAAAATTCCTGAAAAATTAGGGGGTTTACTGGGTGATTATGTGCTATTGAATTACGGGGGAGAACCTAAAAGTTTCGTAGAGACTATGGAAGGCGATCACAGGTAGGAGTAGATGGAGGCCATGCAGGAGAAGATGAGTTCCTTGGAGGCCAACTCTACTTATGATCTGGTGCGGTTGCCAAAGGCCAAAAAGGCTTTGAAGAATCGATGGGTGTAGACAGATGATGCTACTCGCCCTCGATAGGAAGCAAGGCTGGTAGTTAAAGGCTACGATCAGCGAAAAGGCATAGATTATGATAAGATCTTTTCGTCAGTCGTCAAGCAATCATCTATACGGGTGGTGCTAGCATTGGCAGCCAGTTTTGACTTGGAGGTCGAACAAATGGACGTTAAGTCGACATTCCTCCACGTCAATCTTGAGTAAGATTTCTACATGGAGCAGCCAGAGGAATTATGTGAGAAGGGCAAGTCACATTTGGTCTGTCGGTTGAGGAAGAGCTTGTATAGTCTAAAACAGGCTCCAGACAGTAGTATAGAAAGTTTGAGTCATTTATGGGAGAGCATCGCTATGCATGGACAACGTCAGATCATTATATTTTTATGAGGTACTTCACCGAGAATAATTTTATCAATTTGTTGCTTTATGTTGATGACATGTTATTGGTGGGTCAGAATGCCACCAGGATAGCAGAATTGAAGCGCCAACTGGATGCGGCATTCCCTATGAAGGATTTGGGTACAACAAAGACTATTCTTAGGATGGAGATCAGCCGAGAGAGAGAGAAAGAGAGAGTCCAAGCTGCTGCACTTGTCCCAAAAGAAGTACATTCAATGGGTACTTTAATGTTTCGTGATGGTCGTGTCGAAGAAAGTGAGTAACTACCTTACGGCTCACTTTAAGTTTACTGAGGAGCAGTGTCCATCTATCGAGGACAAGAAGGAAGATATAGAGTGAGTTCCATATGTCTCAGCCGTGGGGAGTCTTATGTATGCTATGGTATGTATGAGGCCAGATATTGCTCACGCAGTCGACACCGTTAGCAGGTACACTTCCAATCCTGGAAGGGTACATTGGATTGGGGTCAAGTAGATTCTACGATATCTTTGGGGTACTGCCGATTGGAGACTTTTATTTGGTGGTGACGAGCCGAAGCTGGTTGGATATACCGACGCTGATATGGCTGGAGATATAGAGACGAGGCGATTGACTTCGGGCTATGTGATGATGTTTGTTGGTAGAGCAGTATCGTGGCATTCGCGTTTACATAAGTATGTTGCCTTATCGACGACAGAGGCAGAATACATTACGATGACGGAGACTTGTAAGGAGTTACTGTGGATGAAGAAGCTGCTGCAGGAAATTAGGCTAAAGCAGGAGCAGTATTATTTGCTTTGCGATAGTCAGAGTGCTATTCACCTTGTGAAGAACCAGACATTTCATAGCCGGTCCAAGCACATTGATACCCGGTATGATTGGATATGGGATATGTTTGACAAGAAGAAAGCGACACTTGAGAAGGTTTATACAGATAACAACGGATCAGATATGTTCACAAAGGTTCTACTAAGAAAAAAGTTTGAGTACTGCAGGCGGATCGTCGGGATGACGACCCCCTCCATATAGTTGTGAAGGAGAAGATTTGTTGGAGTCGGTGGGGATCCTAACCTATGTAAAAAATACCCAGAGTAGGATTGAGTATTTCTACATATAATAGGAATACCTCAATTTATTTGGATTGGATATTACTAAATATAATAGAAATATCTCAATGAATTTAGATTTGGATTGGATATTCCTATATATAATAGGAATGCTAGTTATGGGTTTGAGGATATATATAGGTGTCTCCTAGCCCTAAAATACATCAATCTCTCTAAAATAAAAATAAAAGCATATCAACAAGGAGAGAAAAGGAGGCAAGAGTGACATTGCAAAATTGGAGAAGAGAAAGAAGGATTGGAGGCCATTTCGAAGAAGGAGATCAGTTTTGGGGTTGGACTTCGATCGTCCCGTAGTTTTTCCCGCAAGGGTTTTCCACGTCAAAAATCTCTGTGTCTGTGATTTGTGTTTGGCATTTTTGGTTTATGCGTTTTGCTCAGTTCTCTCGCAGGTACTCTCTAGTTTGGGGAACAATTTTCAAATTTTCTTCCCAACACTTGTGTAATTACAGACTGCTTTACTAAGATAATCTCTCAATTAGCAGGTATACCAGATAACTTGTGGGAAGAAGACGCGCTTACAGTTAACTACCTTTAAATAAGGTGTCCCACAAGAAAAATGATAAGACCTATATAAATTAAGAAAAATACCTCAAAATGAGGGGATATTTTGCAAAAGTGACAATTTCTTTACCAAAAAAGATTAAGATAGGTCATAAGACAAGAAATTAATTATTTTAATTCATATTCACCAATAATATAGATAACATCAATTCAGATGTTAATTGCAATTGCAGCATTACAAAATCTTAAAATACATCAAATAGATATAAATACTCCCTTTCTAAATAGTGACTTAGAGGAAGAAATCTACATGAATCAACCAGAAAGATTCATAGTAGCAGGTAAAGAAAGACATGTGTGCAAAAATAAATACCTAAACAGTGGCACCAAAAGTTTGACAATGTAATGATGTCAAGAGGATTCAAAATTAATGAGTGTGACATACTCGAAATCCACAAGTAGATATGTATTTATACTTAGAGATGCAACAATCATGGAAGTTCTCAAAACAAATGTGCATAGCCAGATCAACTATGAAATCTGAATTTATAGTTCTGGATAAAGCAAGTGAAGAAGCAGAGTGTTTCAAAACTTCTTGGAGGATATTCCAATATGGCCAAAATTTGTACCAGCAATTTGTATACGTTGTGATAGTCAATCTGCTATCGGTAGGGCATAAAGTCATATTTATGACAGTAAATCAAGACACATCAGGAGACGTCACAATACCATTAGACAATTTCTCTCCAATAGCATAATCATGATTGATTATATAAATTCAAAGAAAAACCTTGTGGATCCACCAACTAAATGTTTGACAATTAAGAGAGCAAGTTTATAAGTCATCGAGGGGAATGGACTTGAAGTCTATGATAAAAAAAAATTCCTAAAGAAAAACCCAACCTAGTTGACTGGAGATCCCAAGATCTAGGTTCAAAGGGACAACCTAATTATGTAAAATTCTGAAATGACACTGACGAGTATTTTATTACTCTTACCATTCTCTAGGATGACAGATAACAGTGTCATCTGCAAAGAATACTATGGTAATATTTACTTTTAATGATTCCTATGACTTGAAATTCAAGTGAAGTATAATATGATACTCTTATTAGGAAGTCACTTATGTGAGTGCGGAAGTGGGGTCGCTTCTATGAGAATTATAAGGCTGAATTATTTAAGAACACTCATAAAATCAGGCATATGTTCATGACCAAAATAAATAAATAGAAGCAATCTTGGTCGAAAATGAGTTGTGTGATATTTATTGATTCAAGTTTACAACAATAACTGAACAGTTCAAGACATCATGTTTACTGGATGGCTAGTAAACTCGATAAATATTCACAGGGAATGTTCAAGGCCAAAATCTACCTATCCTGATATAATAACTTTCTAAATGATCTCTCTCTCTCTCTCTCTCTCTCTCTCTCTGTTTGCATTGAGTCTGCATTTTTGTTTGTATTCTTGCACAGTCAAATATTCATTCATGTAGAGATTTTTGGAAAAGTGAATGAATAAATTGACTTGAAAATTTAATTAAAAATATTTTAATTAATTTTTTAATGGGTGTCTGTTCAAAAGGGTGTATCCTTTCCAAATAGTGTGTGTCACGCCCTAGTCCCAAAATACGTAGGACTAGGACACGTAAGCATGCCAGCCGCATAGATATGGCAACTCCAATATATGGAAACCAAATCCACACGTACGCTGTAATATGAATATCAAATCCACAAGTGGTATAAATGTAATACAAGTCACAGGGTATAATCTAAATCCCATCCACCAAAATCATATAGAAATAAATAACCAGTATCTATGAAACTAGATCGCAATAAGAAGTATCTAAGGATGATAGTTGGATGGAAACAAATCCACTACCAACTCGAATATAAGAGCAATTACAATATGAGTACAACACAATAACACTATATAAGTATACCAGCTAGCAATCACTGCTCGGAGAGAAGACATCCACGAAGCATATAGAACCATCCAAATCTGCGCTCCTGCAAATACTCAAGAACAGATACACCTGGTAGGGGACCAGGTCCTCAGAGGGACATAACAAGATACTTAAACACATGCCAATAAAGTACTGAAATAAATATCCAAAGGGGTCGTCTAACCGTCTAAGTGAATACAGTTAAGAACAACTTTCCCAACGCGTGGGCTATCTGGCTAAAATGGGATTGGCATAGTTCTCTTGGAGATCCAGGGGCCTACAAAGGCACGGCGCCCTTCGAACGCCGGAGGCCCGCCTGATAATAATATAATATATAGTGGTCATCATGACCGTGCATCTCTGGCGGAGCGTACGGGTTACACAAGGAAAGTGCAACGGAGCCCACACGCCTTACTTGTTGTTCTTCCCACCCCATGATCTAAGCATGTCACATCCATGACACGATAATACCTCTAATAACTGCCAAGTCTACTAGCATGCAAAGTTTCTAACATCAGTTATTCCTGACGCACGGCCCACACGTACAGAAGGCCAACCTGCACGCAAGTCCGTGATCTACATGAGACTCACAACTCGTGTAACAACTGTGTCACGGCCCATGAACCTAATGATGATACATGATAATGGGATAGTCTCGTAAACAGGTCAATGCAAATACATAAATAAAAATATATCGCGACGTCACCGTCGCGCATATTTTATATAACAGTTAAAATTTATGAAAAGACAGAAAATAATGATGCATGCAACATATGGAATATAAATAACAGTACAATGGCAAGGTATACTTGCCTGGCAAGGAAGCTGCAATGTACCAATAACCTGCTCCAGAAATCGCGCAGAACAAATCCCATATCCTATGTACAGATACGATAATATAATACAATAAAATTATTAGTCATTATACTGGCACACACACAACAATATTTATACTGGACTCAGGGGTACACTAGGGTGGCACTAGTCATCTAACACAGTCAATCACGCGTTGGATTACGCGGGTGTCGGGTCTTTAAGTATTGTACGAAATCAGTCAGTCAACTGACAGGTCTCTATGCCCGTGCGTTAATGTACGCAAGGCAGGTAATTCACAAGTTCTTAGGGTCAACAGGGTCAAAGGCAAATACGGGATGGTCCACGGTGTCCTAGGGTCATACAGTTTAAAAATATATATATAGTCCTAATTATCAATTAGCATTTACTTACATATATTTTCATATAATTATATAATAATATAGCCAGCAATTTATTTACATAACTAATGGTATACATATAGTAAATATGTGCATAAATATATATACCAACTAATAATATGCTAATGACTAACCAAATATATATATATATACACTAAATTGAACGGTATACGCGTACGTGTGCGTACACGGGTTGGGTTCGCCGACTCAGGTTCAGGTATCAGCTAGCAGTCATAAGCAATACACATGTCCTAATAACATATACACCAGCACACATAAAAGAAGCAGACAGACAGGTTCATACCTCGGAGTACGTGCACGGGTATGACTGTGCGATTGACGACGATGACGACAAGATGCGATGATGATGAAGTGATGATGATGATGCTGATACGACAATGACGAGATGCCGATGATGCGATGATGATGATGGAATGATGGGGGTTTTACATGGTGGTGAAGACGAGGGTAATGAGGTGGGTGATGGTTATGAGCATGTTGATGATGTGGACGATGGTAATGACAAGGACGATGACAAGGATGGAGATGTGAGCGATGGTGATGAAGGTAATGAAGATGACGAGGCTGATGATGTGTAAGGTGGTGGTGATAGATAATATGGTGATAATGGTGTCGATGCTACGACGATGAGAATGACGTCGATGGCTACGATGATGGTGGGGATGACGACGACGACAACAAGGATGAGATGGTGAGGAGATGGGAGGATGATGGTAATGGTGATGAGATGGTGATGTTTCACCGGATTTCGGCCAGTGGGGGTTCAGCCAGCAGGAGGGGGTCATGCACGGGGAGAGGGAAGGCTGTTATGTTGATGGGGAACTGGCTGGAGATGGGGGCGTGTGGTGGTGACTGGCCGAGGGGGTGGAGGCAGGCTCGAGGGGAGAAGATGGAAGAGGAGGGAAGAGAATGGCCAGACGGAGCTCCGACTTCTCAGGTGAAGCACGATGGAGGGGGAAGGCTGGGCTGCTCGAGAGGATGATGGGAACGGTGGTGGTCGCGTGGATCCGGCGGGTGGTCCTCCGGTTGATGTTGAAATTGTGGGTGGTGGTAATGCTACAAGGCGGAGAAGGGAGGCTGCAAGGGGGGTCGGGTGCAGCGTTGGAAGCAGGCGGGGGTGCGGAGCCGGAGTGGCTGTGCACGCCTGGCCGGAACGGGGGATGGCTGCACCGCGAAACTGTAGTGGGGTGCTGCAGGCCGGGGACGCACGGTGCTGCAGTCCGCCGGAGTTGCAGAGGGGAGGAGACAGTCGGGTCGAGTCGGATGGGTGGCTCGGGGGAAGAAGATGTAGGCCAAGGGAGTTGGTTGGCCGGACTGGGCGGCTGGGGTGGCTCTCCGGCGAGGGGATGAGGGAGATGGCCGCGGCGGAGGAAGATGGCCGGCGGTCATTGAGGAAGGAGGTGAACAGGAGGAGAGGCACATGGTCGGCTAGGAAAAAGTTAGGGATGGGTTTTGATGTAAAATAAGAATAATAAAGAAAAGGGGATGAAGAGATGTTTATATACATGTGGTGGTGTTTGACCTAAAGCTTGGTTTGACTTGGTCAACATCTCTAGGAATTGTGCCTTGGGCTCACATGGGAATGTTTGGAAGGGCTATAATTGCAGGGTTTAAAATACAAGGATGGGTTTAAAATACCAGGGCGATATTGCGCGTTTGCACATCCGAAAAATTATGGGAAAAATTCCTATGGAGGGGAAAAATAAATTTCCTCGCGCATTGCCCAATGGTGAGGACACCTTAATGCATTTTTGCATAAAAGCCCCCAAAAATTGGAAAATTGCATAAAGGCAGAAAATTCAATTTAATTAATTAAATCGAACGTGCACGATGCTCTAGAATTAATTAGGGGTACATAGGGTTAAATTTAGGCGGCCACAATTGTCAAGGGCGTAGAGGGTGCAGTGTAGAATATTAATAAAATCCGGGTTGTACAAAACGGTCAAGATGGTGTCTCCAATTTCGATTAGGACGCACAAGGGTACAAAATTAGATTTTATTTATAATTAATAAATAACGTCCGCGACGTTTATTGTGCGGCTAAAATATATTATCCGAGAGCAATATTATAAGTTGCACATGGATCAGAATAGTAGGCGAGCATGTCTAGGATGAGGTTGTGAAGTTCGTAGAAAGGCAACGACTAGTGAGGTGCTCCAATTATCGAAGCAACGGTAAGGTACGCTACGTGTCATAATTGTTTCGTACTTAAATTAAATGTCGTGTTTTAATTCTAATTGGGTTCAAACTAGCCCTAATTCTACTATATAAGCCAAGTAAACCTAATTTTGGGTGAGGGGTTTACAATCTACCCAACTTAAAATAATTTTGTCCTCGAAATTAAGACTAGGGTAGGGTTTCTCTATCTAACCTTACTTGATTACAGTCTATAGGATTCTCCTTAAGTTAGCATTGCAGTTTCTATCCAACTTAGAATTTACCCATCTATCATCTAAGGCTATACATCTAAGAAAGCTATGCCTCAAATTATTTAATCATGCTATTTAATCCTTAACCATATCATCTATGATATTCCCTTAGTCATTTATAAAAGATAGTCACCAATAATGCGATTGGCATGCGGGGTATATCTAGTACTATCTATATATCAAACTTATACCAAGCAAGATGTTTCATCTTTCTGAAATAAGGAAAAACGTGGATCAATAATAAAGAGTTCAAGGGAGAGGTAATAGAATGCAAGTATGGGGATCAAGGCGCTTTAAAGAATTCGATTGAGGATTGTCAAAGCAGTTGTGGATTGGAATCCTATCGTCTAATGCTAGCATTCAATTAATGTCATTCAGTTACACTACCTCGATGGGTCAAGTGGACTATGTGATTCTAGGTTGTGAGACATACTACCCAACTTAAAAGAATTAAACTAATACTGTGAGAGTCTTAAGAGGATCCTACAAATGATCTTGCACGTGTAAATAGAGCAGAAACTCTTATTAGGGTGTATGAGGAAAGATCTTGGTACTATTAGGGTCTCCTATTGCATTATATAGGTAAGGGTCACCTTAAGTCTTAATCATAGTGCTCATAGAACAAGTGTCAATAGTAAAGATAGAAGAGTTACTGGCCGTCAAAGGAAAAGAGAATATAACCTACATTGAGGTAGGGTACATGTTACGTGATCTACAACTAGGGGTAATCATCACAATCTAATTGAACAACTCAACTATCAGGCTCTAGCTACAAGCCACACAATTCAAAATTCAAGATTACAACTATAACTTTAGCAAACTATATATCCTATCATAGAATACAATCACTTGGTCTATAATTAGAGGTGTCAAGTGGCACGAGTTGAAAGATGAAGAAAGAAAGAAGATAATTTAATCGTCGCGCATTTAGCGAACGTTGAGGCCGCAGAGGAACAATATGTGAAATTTAAAAATAGGGCTCTAGATAGCATCATGGTCTTCCAAGGGGGAGTGGTATGCTAGTTTATATGTTCGAGGTATGATCAAGGAAAAGTGTTGATTACATTCCTCTAGGCTTCCTAAGATGTTGTCTACTAATAATAAGATAATGATCTAAGTTTACCGTTCTCCAATACTATATAACTATGAAGGTTAGGTTCAGTCCAAATTTAATTTTTTTGGTTTTCTATTGGTTCCCCAATACATTATGGTAAACTTCTAACTAACTCTAGTAGTGTCTATACTACTCTCAAGTATTCGTAATACATCAAGCGTAATGGTAAACCATTCTATAGATAAGAAATTCTAGGGTTCACTAGATATTCTAAACTTAGTGATGTGTCTATATTCTTGTTGTATTCTTAATAGGTGTGCTACCCTAATTATCATCCTAATAACAGGGGTTCCTATATTCTAGCAGAAGATTATACCCAAGAACTATTAGGGAAGTACAGAATTCAAGCAGGATACAATTGTTCAAATAGAACAGATTAGAAGAAAGATGAATCATAGTCAATTGTGGATGAGATCCTATGCTCTAGTCCTAGGTGCAGGCTTGTTCGGTACAGTAACATAACCGAGACAATATGCTCTCGACCTGCATGGGCCACCACAAAAACATGTCACGCCCCAGTCCTAAAATACGTAGGACTAGGACACGTAAGCATGCCAGCCGCATAGATATGGCAACTCCAATATATGGAAACCAAATCCACACGTACGCTGTAATATGAATATCAAATCCACAAGTGGTATAAATATAATACAAGTCACAGGGTATAATCTAAATCTCATCCACCAAAATCATATAAAAATAAATAACCAGTATCTATGAAACTAGATCTCAATAAGAAGTATCTAAGGATGATAGTTGGATGGAAACAAATCCACTACCAACTCGAATATAAGAGCAATTACAATATGAGTACAACACAATAACACTATATAAGTATACCAGCTAGCAATCACTGCTCGGAGAGAAGACATCCATGAAGCATATAAAACCATCCAAATCTGCGCTCCTGCAAATACTCAAGAACAGATACATCTGGCAGAGGATCAGGTCCTCAGAGGGACATAACAAGATACTTAAACACATGCCAATAAAGTACTAAAATAAATATCCAAAGGGGTCGTCTAACCGTCTAAGTGAATACAGTTAAGAACAACTTTTCGAACGCGTGGGCTATCTGGCTAAAATAGGATTGGAGATCCAAGGGCCTACAAAGGCACGGCGCCCTTCGAACGCCGGAGGCCCGCCTGATAATAATATAATATATAGTGGTCATCATGACCGCGCATCTCCGGCGGAGCGTACGGGTTACACAAGGAAAGTGCAACGGAGCCCACACGCCTTACTTGTTGTTCTCCCCACCCCATGCTCTAAGCATGTCATATCCATGACACGATAATACCTCTAATAACTGCCAAGTCTACTAGCATGCTAAGTTTCTAACAGCAGTTATTCCTGACGCACGGCCCACACGTACAGGAGGCCAACCTGCACGTAAGTTCGTGATCTACATGAGACTCACAACTCATGTAACAACTATGTCACGGCCCATGAACCTAATGATGATACATGATAATGGGGTAGTCTCGTAAACAGGTCAATGAAATACATAAATAAAAACATATCGCGACGTCACCGTCGTGCGCATTTTATATAACAGTTAAAATATATGAAAAGACAGAAAATAACGATGCATGCAACATATGGAATATAAATAACAGTAAAATGGCAAGGTATACTTGCCTGGCAAGGAAGCTGCAATGTACCAATAATCTGTTCCAGAAATTGGGCAGAACAAATCCCATATCCTATGTACAGATACGATAATATAATACAATAAAATCATTAGTCATTACACTAGCACACACACAACAATATTTATACTGGACTCAGGGGTACACTAGGGTGGCAATAGTCATCTAACAAGGTCAATCACGCGTTGGATTACGCGGGTGTCGGGTCTTTAAGTATTGTACGAAATCAGTCAGTCAACTGACAGGTCTCTATGCCCGTGCGTTAATGTACGCAAGGCAGGTAATTCACAAGTTCTTAGGGTCAACAGGGTCAAAGGCAAATACGGGATGGTCCACGGTGTCCTAGGGTCATACAGTTTAAAAATATATATATAGTCCTAATTATCAATTAGCATTTACTTACATATATTTTCATATAATTATATAATAATATAGCCAGCAATTTATTTACATAACTAATGGTATACATATAGAAAATATGTGCATAAATATATATACCAACTAATAATATGCTAATGACTAACCAAATATATATATATATATATATATATATATATATATATATATATATATATATATATATATATATATATATATATATATATACTAAATTGAACGGTATACGCGTACGCGTGCGTACACGGGTTGGGTTCGCCGACTCAGGGTCAGGTATCAGCTAGCAGTCATAAGCAATACACATGTCCTAATAACATATACACCAGCACACATAAAAGAAGCAGACAGACAGGTTCATACCTCAGAGTACGTGCACGGGTACGACGGTGCGATTGACGATGATGACGACGAGATGCGATGATGATGAAGTGATGATGATGATGCTGATACGACAATGACGAGATGCCGATGATGCGATGATGATGATGGAATAATGGGGGTTTTATATGGTGGTGAAGACGAGGGTAATGATGTGGGTGATGGTTATGAGCATATTGATGATGTGGACGATGGTAATGACAAGGACGATGACAAGGATGGAGATATGAGCGATGTTGATGAAGGTAATAAAGATGACGAGGCTGATGATGTGCAAGGTGGTGGTGATAGATAATATGGTGATAATGGTGTCGATGCTACGACGATGAGAATGACATCGATGGCTACGATGATGGTGGGGATGACGACGACGACAACAAGGATGAGATGGTGAGGAGATGGGAGGATGGTGGTAATGGTGATGAGATGGTGATGTTTCACCGGATTCCGGCCAGTGGGGGTTCAGCCAGCAGGAGGGGGTCGTGCACGGGGAGAGGGAAGGCTGCTGTGTTGATGGGGAACTGGCCGGAGATGGGGGCGTGTGGTGGTGACTGGCGGAGGGGGTGGAGGCAGGCTCGAGGGGAGGAGATGGAAGAGAAGGAAAGAGAATGGCCGGACGGAGCTCCGGCTTCTCAGGTGAAGCACGATGGAGGGGGAAGGCTGGGTTGCTCGAGACGATGATGGGAACGGTGGTGGTCGCGTGGATCCGGCGGGTGGTCCTCCAGTTGATGTTGAAATCGTGGGTGGTGGTAATGCTGCAGGCGGAGAAGGGAGGCTGCAAGGGGGGTCGGGTGCAGCGTTGGCAGCAGTCGGGGGTGCGGATCCGGAGTGGCTGTGCACGCCTGGCCGGAACGGGGGATGGCTGCACCGCGAAACTGTAGTGGGGTGCTGCAGGCCGGGGACACGCGGTGCTGCAGTCCGTCGGAGTTGCAGAGGGGAGGAGACAGTCGGGTCGAGTCGGATGGGTGGCTCGGGGGAAGAAGATGCAGGCCAAGGGAGTGGGTTGGCCGGACTGGGCGGCTGGGGTGGCTCTCCGGCGAGGGGACGAGGGAGATGGCCACGGCGGAGGAAGATGGCCGGCGGTCATTGAGGAAGGAGGTGAACAGGAGGAGAGGCACATGGTCGGCTAGGAAAAAGTTAGGGATGGGTTTTGATGTAAAATAAGAATAATAAAGAAAAGGGGATGAAGAGATGTTTATATACATGTGGTGGGTGTTTGACCTAAAGCTTGGTTTGACTTGGTAAACATCTCTAGGAATTGGGCCTTGGGCTCACATGGGAATGTTTGGAAGGGCTATAATTGCAGGGTTTAAAATACAAGGATGGGTTTAAAATACCAGGGCGATGTTGCGCGTTTGCACATCCGAAAAATTATGGAAAAAATTCCTATAGAGAGGAAAAATAAATTTCCTCGCGCATTGCCCAATGGTGAGGACACCTTAATGCGTTTTTGCATAAAAGCCCCCCAAAATTGGAAAATTACACAAAGGCAGAAAATTCGATTTAATTAATTAAATCGAACGCGCACGATGCTCTAGAATTAATTAGGGGTACATAGGGTTAAATTTAGGCGGCCACAATTGTCAGGGGCGTAGAGGGTGCAGTGTAGAATATTAATAAAATCTGGGATATACAAAACGGTCAAGATGGTGTCTCTAATTTCGATTAGGACGCACAAGGGTCCAAAATTGGATTTTATTTATAATTAATAAATAACGTCCGCGACGTTTATTGTGCGGCTAAAATATATTATCCGAGAGCAATATTATAAGTTGCACATGGGTCAGAATAGTAGGCGAGCATGTCTAGGATGAGGTTGTGAAGTTCGTAGAAAGGCAACGGCTAGTGAGGTGCTCCAATTATCGAAGCAACGGTAAGGTGCGCTACGTGTCATAATTGTTTCGTACTTAAATTAAATGCCGTGTTCTAATTCTAATTGGGTTCAAACTAGCCCTAATTCTACTATATAAGCCAAGTAAACCTAATTTTGGGTGAGGGGGTTTACAGTGTGTCTCTTGACACTTTGTGTCTTTTTATCCTTTATAAAAAGGTGAGTCTTATTAGTGCTTAATTTACTTATTTCACACATCGAGCATTAAGTCCAAGAGAGAGACAACCATCATTATTTTATTAGTTCATATGGTGTGAAGTGCCGCTACCGGAGGAGGAGTATCGTTGTATCCCCGGGAGACAATCGCCGCTAAACCATAAGCACCTGAGCGGGACGAATATTTTCTTAAGGACATTCAACCAAGTTTGAGTCTCGGTCTCGATCAGATCATTTATTTATATTTTATTTTTAGATTCTAAAATACAAAGTTAAAATTATTTTTACTAATATTTTTTTTATAGAATTATTGGGAAGAACAACATGTTCCATTAAATTTTAGATTGTCTAAGATGGACTCCCTTACCTGATCCCTGACATGGGCAACCGGCCAACCCTTCCTCTCTCTTGCACATGATTCAATTCAATCCATTAATCATGTAAACACCAGAAGCACGCAACACCTCCACACAAATTAGAGCTACTAAATTGACAAAGAAAATCAATATTGAATCATGTTGGAAATCAAGTCTGCTGAAGGGGGGTAGAGTTCGGTCCAAACTTGGTCCCTGGCCAAGTTTTGGCCGAATTCGGTGTGGTGTATTCCAGAACCTTTTTGTGAGGATCGAACCAAACTCGGTCTAAGTTCAGTGTCGGTGTCAGCTGCTCGAGTTTTGGAATTTTTATGTTATATTTTGGACCGTTTATATAATAGTGGACTGCTGAATCTTATGGTTGGCTATTTTTAGGGTTTTCTAACCCTAAAATAGGTTTTTTATCCTATAAATATGGAGGAGGGTGGAGGCACAAAGTAGAAGCACAAGTTGGAGATTTAGGGTGCTCGTCCATAGAAAATCTAAGAGAAAGCCTGTGCTTTTCTCTTAGGACTTCGCCATCCAAGACAGAAGAAAGAAGGAGATCTAATCGAGGAGTCGTCAACTTTGGTTTAGAAGATTGCTACGGGTTGGTAAGTGATTTCAATTATAATATTCTGCTTTTTTCTTGAGTGTGGTGAGGGGGTTGAACCTATTAGGGCAAAGGATTTTAACATTAGTTATTTTACAATCTTGTAATTTTATCTTAGTTATAAAGGTTGAGATTTTTCCAGGTAACGTAGTCACCATCATATACTTGTCTTCATCTGTGCTTGGTGTTCGTAGATTGGTTGGTCATCTTAGGTGGGTTGGCAAACGCTTCTACACCGCGCTCAACACGTGTTATCAGAGCGCACGTATTTTCAACACGTAATATTAGAGCCAGGTTCTTCTCGAGAGGGAAGGTACAACTATATCTATGGAGCAGATGAACACTCATATGATCACCCTCACAGGGAAAAACTAGACTATTTGGAAGCCAAGGATGGAGAATCTACTCTGGTGTAAGAACTTGCATGGTCCGTTGGAGGGTGACAACACAAAGCCGACGGACAAAGGTATTGATGACTGAAAATGACTGGATCAAAAGGTTGTTGGATTCATTCATCAATGGCTGGATGACTCGATATTTTATCATGTGTCTATGGAGAGTTCTGCAAAAGCATTATGGGAGAAGCTATATTAATTATACGAAAAAAAGAAGGCTGGCAACATGACATTTATGATTCGCCAACTCGTCAACTCGTAGTGCACGGAGGGTGCATTGGTGGCACAATAATAAACGAGATTCAGGTCATCATCAATTAACTGTCTGCGATAAAGATGGTGATTGAGGATGAGCTTTAGGCCCTTATGCTTTTGAGTTCTCTATCAAAAGCTGGAAGATGTTGGTGGTGTCGATGAGCAACTCTGCTCCTGATGGAGTTATCACGATGGAGGCAGTCAAAAGCAGCTTGTTGAACGAGGAGATCCGAAGTAAGCAAGTGAAATCATCGTAGGAGTCTGCTCTAATGGCTTCCTACGAGAAGTGTAAAATCCCCTTCCTAAAAATCGTATATACCCTTTATTTATTAATTATTAATTAAATTATAGTAATTAGGTCTAAATAGGAGAAATAGATTTTTAATAATTTTTATTTTAGGTGTTCGGGCACTTAGATGACTTATGGGACCATCAGAAATTTTTCGAAATTTATTCCATGTAGAAGACCCCTTGAGCAGTTGCTAGCCTAATGGTGTGCATTACCCTAATCTATAAATTTTCTTATGAGTATATATATAATATATATGTATACACAAATATATATATATATATATATATATATATATATATATATATATATATATATATATATATATATATATATATATTTAGAAAGGAAAAGGAAAGAAAGAAAAAGAAATAATTAAATAAAGCTTAACTAATAATAATAATAATAATAATAACAATGTTTATTTCTATTCCTTAGCAAATTGCTAAGGAGTACACTTCAGCAGCTAACTTGCTGCAACTTATTACCATCCAAGCAAATTTGCTATTCCCATCCTTAGCATTAGTTGCTGTGACCCGCCCAACCCCTGTAGCAATTGCATCACAGACCCGACCCCCCCTTTGGCCGAACCACCCTATTCCCTCTCTCTCCCTATTATATAATATATATATATATATATATATATATATATATATATATATATATATATTTATCTTTTAAAAACTCTAACCTAAATCTCCAGACCCTCCTCTTCCCATCTAGAGCCGTCACCGCAGCCAGAGAAGCCCCACCAAGCCGTCCAAACCATCCCGACGACTCCGACCTCGCGCACTGCAGATTCCCACACGAGGCACCTTCGCTCCGGAATTGTTTTCCGTCGACTCGCTCGACCAAACGCCGTTCCGTCTTCACCGGTATGCTCACCCCTTAACCCTCTTCCATATTTGTATTATAGCCAACCTCGGAAAACGTGTACCCCTAGGCAAAAAACAGCGTCCAAAGTGGGCGCGAGCAGACCCAATTCTGGGATCGTAGAAAACTACGGTGACCACCCATATTGCCGAGTTCGTATCTCCCACCACAGAGATCCGAATTTGGTGATTCTTTTTGATACATGTAGAACACTTGACCTAGTTTATTTTCTGTTAAATAACCCTATATTATTAGTTGCTGTGGACATAGTTAAATTCGTCACAAAACTGTGCGCACCTACTTTTTCCAGATTTCCAAAGGTTGGAAAACGGAGCGCGCCCCGCCAAACGGGACCGCCCAGCTGTGTACCAAGTGTACCGAATGGTGCACGCAGCGTAACCGGACACGTAAAAATTTGTGGTGACTGATTCGGACGTGTGTGCGCGCCGGAATCAGGCCGTATCCGCGGACACACCCCGTGTCGTAACTTTTGTGGAACTCGCGCGTATTTTGTGCACGCTTGTCAGATTACGACAAAACTTGCGCTACTGGACTCGTGGTAACGCGCTGTTCCTGTGACCCAATTTTCCCGTAATTCTGAGACGGTTGACCAAATCGCCAATTGGCGGGCCCCATAGTTGACTTTTTGGACAAAATTTTGTTCGGCCCATCAGAATCCACATTTGGACATACCGTTGGGTTTGTATTGACATTTAGAGTTGTTTGACCTATAGTTTGTCCCATTTAGAGACTGTTACCCTCGGTACGCTTTTCGGTGCAAAGTGGGCCACACGTGGACCCTACTTTTGCCCGAAATTACCGTTTTGCCCCTGTGTCCAAATTGGATGAAAGGGATATACTTTTTAGCTATTTTGCTCATTCCAAAAATGTTGGTGATGTTTATTTCAGCATCCGGAGACGTTTGTTCGGAGTCCTTAGTTCCAGGTTCCGTGTCCTTGACATTTGGGCGCGTACACTTTACAGATTTCTTGCCAGGCAAGTATACCTTGCCATTGTACTGTATTTACATTCCATATGAGGCATGCATGTTTATTTTCTGCTTATTTAGTTCATTTATTTTAACTGCTATATAAACTGCGCGTCCAAGGAAACTTGGGTGCAACGACGGTGTCGTCGTACTATATTTTTATTTATGTATATGCATTAGACCTACTTTATGAGACTACCCCATCTTCATGAGGCATTTATGTTTCATTGGCCATGAAACTATTCTTACACGAGTGTGAGTCACATGTAGGACACGGACTTGCGTACTCGGCTGGCCACCGGTACGTATAGGTCGTGCGACGGAAAGGGATAACTGCCAATAGAAACTTTGTATGCTAGTAGACCTGGCGGTTATTAGAGGTATTATCGTGTCATGGACATGACATGCTTAGAGCATTGGGTGGGGAGAACAACAAGTAAGGCATTTGGGCTCCTTTGCACTTTCCTTGTGTAACCCGTACGCTCCGCCGGAGATGCGCGGTCATGATGACCACTATATATTATATATTATCAGGCGGGCCTCCGGCGTTCGAAAGTCGTCGTGCCTTTGTAGGCCCCTGGATCTCCAAGAGAACCATGCCAATCCTATTTTAGCCAGATAGCCCACTTGGTGGAAAGTTGTTCTCAAACTGCATTCACATAGATGGTTAGGCGACCCCAATGGATGTTTATTTTCAGTACTTTATTGGCATGTTTATATGTATCTTGTTACGTCCCTCTGAGGACCTGGTCCTTTTCCCAGATATAGATGAGCAGGAGTACCCGCAGGAGTATGGACCTGGACCTGACACTTCCTATCAGTCTGAGACGATCTCACCTTCTGATTATATGTGATTCATTGCAGCTGTTTAGAGATTCTAGTTGCTATTCTTTTTCGAGACATTTATTCTTATATTAGAGCTTATTCTCTTCTCTCCTTAGTAGTTATTATAGTCGATTTGCAGTAGATTTGTTTCCACCCGACTATCACACTTTGAGATTACTATTTTGAGACTGCTTCTTTGATATTCAGTTATTGATTTCCATTATTCTATTATTTGTGCTGTGGATGAGATATAGAACTGCGTGTGACTTGTTGTGACATATATTACCACAGTGGATTGGATATTCATGTACAGCATACGTGTGTATATGGTTTCCATATATTGGAGTTCGTATACATACGGCTGGCGTGTTACGTATTCCTAGTCCTACGTATTTTGGGACTGGGGCGTGACATATTTTTGTGGTGGCCCATGCAGGTCCAAGAATATATTGTCTCGGTTACGTAACTGTACCGAACAAGCCTGCGTATAGGAATAGAGTATAAGGATCTCATCTACGCTTGATTAAAATTCATCCTTCCTATTTAATACTTGCATCCTGTTTGATTCCTGTACTTTTTCTAATCGTTTCGTACATCAACTGCAGAGAGATGGATATGCAAAATGGATATACTGCCGCCAATGGCGACACAACTTCTGGAGTCAATGGTCAGACTCAAGGAGGGACCCCAACGATTCCTAGACTTCCGGGGCCAGATGGACAGACTCACACCCCAGTTCCATCTGATCTTCCCGCTTAACCTATTGGGAACCTTCCACCTGTCCCAGTACCACAAGATGGCCAAGCGCAGATGTTCCAATTCTTTCATATGATGACACAGAAACAGAGGCAGCAGGCAGCCGAGCAGAGGCAAGAATTTTTGGCAGCACTGGAGAGGATGGCTGCACAGGCTACTGTACCAGCCCAAGCACTAGCTCCAGTACCTCGAGCTAGGGTTGGATCAGTAAAGGATTTTGTTCAGATGGGTGTAAGGCAGTACAAGGGCACTGAGAGCCCGGAGGAGACTACCAACTGGATCACTCACACGCAGAAGCTACTGGAGGCATCGCAGTTACCTACGGACTTATGGATGACGGGTGTACGGACGCTTCTAGATGGTAATGCTCATCACTGGTGGAAATCCATGGAGCGCCAGTTGGGTACTTACTAGACTTGGGAGCAGTTCTTGGAATGCTTTGAGGGAAAGTACTTTCCGGACACTGTCAGGGACACCTTGTATGATCAGTTTCTTCACTTAGAGCAAGGGAACCAAACAGTGGACGAGTATGATGCCGAGTTTAGTCGACTCAGCAAATATGGCGCTGTTTTGATACCAAATGACTTGGCTAAGGCTAAGAGATTTTATCGAGGACTGACCCAGAAGCTACAACATTATACAAGCTCGCAGTCCCGAGTCTCTTATGCTGAACTACTGATAGAGGCCAGATTTCAGGAAACCATTAGCAGAGGAAAAGGAGGTCAGCTGAGGACACAACAAGGATCAGCAAGGATACAGCAGGGACCAGCCATGACACAACAGGGAGGACCTATCAGACGTCCCTTGGCACAGCAGCATCAGCAACACAGAGCCGGACCATACCAGAATCCAGAGAAGCCCTACTGCAATTATTGTGGGAAACGCGGACATATATCGAGAGATTGTCGGACTCGCTTGAGTCAGTGTATGAGATGTGGCTCTGGACAACACATGGCGAGATACTGCCCAATGCAGACATCGACACTCCCACCACCAGTTCAGAGACTAGTGCTTCCAGCACCGAAGCCAGCCCAGCAGATGACTGGACATGGAGCACCTCGATCCCCAGCAGCAGGAGGATTTCAGAGAGGACCACCGCTACCCACTCAGGAGGAGCAGTATATGAGGACCGAAAATGGACAGCCGCAGAGGAACGGACGAGCTTTTGCATTGGAGGTAGATGACATGGATCATGAGGTGGATGTCATAGCAGGTATTACCCTTGCTTTTACTTTTCCTGCTGTGACATTATTTGATACGGGAGCCACCCACTTATTCATATCATCTAGTTTTATTGCCAAACATAATATTGCTTCTACACCATTATCTAGTTGCGTTAGGATTCTAACCGGAGGAGGAGTTGTACCAGTTAGTCAAGTTTGTAGATCGGGCCCTATAGTGATACGTGGCAGAGAGATGAACGCCCAACTCTTAGTCCTTCCTATGCCATCTTTTGATATTGTGCTTGGAATGGACTGGCTAAGCAAGTACCATGCTTTCTTCGATTGCTTTGGAGGAAGCATTCTTTTTAAGATACCAGGCCAGCCTGAACTTGAGTTTGTCCGAGGATCCACAGAAATTCTTGATGGTATGCAGCTCGCAATGGACGATGCAGCTCGCAAGGAGGGCTGCTATCATTGTGGCAAAATGGATTATATCAAGAGGAACTGCATGAAGCTCAAAGCTGAGAAGGCCAAAGGCAAGGATGATCAGGAGAATCTCATGGCTATGGGAGATCTCATCATCGTAGCAACCGACACAGAGGTGTCATGCCCCGATCTTCCATAGAAAATTGGCCGTCCCGGCTGGGCGTAAATTACTGTGCCAGGGCTCCAGCGGGACGATCGCTTGACCCCCCTGGAAGCTGATGCCGCACGAGCGATAGCCACGCCCGTGCAAGGCCAAGGTCCGAATAGACGATAAGATGTCTAAGCCACAGAGTTGCACAGATAGTCTGAGTGTAGCAGAATTATAAATACGCAAGCGATTGATAACAAGTTCATAGAGTCTTCAATAGCAGAAGGATTTGATAACACAAGTATAGAAGAAAAATAAGCTCTTGATTGATATTGAACAAGTGTTACAAGCGACGTTAGGCCGAGATTACAAGTCGCTCAAGCCTCTCTCTCTTGAAACGGTAAAATCGTGCCAAGTGGCTATATTTGTTGAATAATTTCATCGGCGATGTTCCAACATTATGTCTTGTATATGTGCTTCAGTTCCAGACACAATATTCCAAGGCTTCAAAGTGAACTCCATGCCTTAGCACACACGAAGAAGGCATTCGTACCGAACGAGGTTTTTTCGCACCCTGCAAGAAAACTAGTGGATTATCAGTACATGAATGCACGGGTGGGAAGGCTTCTCGTCCGTTCGATAAATCCAAACACGTTATATAGGTTTAATGTACCAACTATAAAGTTATCTTTCTAATGTTGTCTTAAGATCTGTTTTATGGCAATGATGAATAGCCTAACTCGTGTGGAAGTGCGTCGTACGATATACAAGTAACACGACGAGACTTACCGACTTACCATTTGTCCTTCCCTATCCAAGGAAAACCAAGTTACTTTAAGCATGAACATTTATAATGAAAACCAGGGGCAATAGCATATGCAAACAAGTATTGTGAGTGAGATTATGTTTCGGGTGCACGAGTTATACGGGTTATCCAGAAGTATTACATAATAGATTCAATTGTTCAAATATGTATAAGTATGTTAAATTTATATCCGTTCAAGTATTTCAGTTTATTGGATACGATGTAATGACTCGTACGTGGATTACTGCTAAGCGAAGATATTTTATCTATATGAACAGGAGGGTCGTTGGCGCACCATTCTATCATAACAGGAGAGACCGGACTCTTCCAACGGTGATGGTGTAGTGCTAAAAACTTGAGGCACAGACACCATCCCGTTGAAGCTCGAGGAGTCCCTATATGATTTCTCCTAGGCCGGTACGATCTTGGTGCCCCAAAGATCGTTCGAGAAATCCATAATACCTCGTGCACGAGTTGTCCACGACTATGCAAGTCTTGAGTTTCAGATTTAAGGGATTCATGACATAACATATTAATTCTTGATTCACTTAGCCATTGGATGATGCATAGTCTCTTGGGAGGAGATGGGTGTAGCGATAAGGGCGCATACACCATCTCGCCCGCTCGAGAGAGAATACCAAGGATTCGAATACCTGAATGAGTCTTGCTCCATGAGCTGTGATTCTTTCTTTACTTGACATTATGCAATCCCCTGGTTCAAGAATTGCCTTGCCGACCTAATAGTCCCGGATACTTTTGGGTTCATATTTGTACGGAACGACTATTAGATAGTCCTCCGATGAATTAGATGAATGCAAGGCAAGATAATTTTCACTTGATTGTATAATAAATTATGTAACAAGCATTGAAATGAGACAACGAGTACAAGTTAACTTATAAGTAGGCAAGCATTGCATTTATATTGAACATAAGCATTCACGTTGGCACGGTCTATGGGTAAAGCGAGGAGTGAAATTGTAAAAGGACATACCGAGCGATATAATCTAGGAATGTGCAGTATAATCAACTGAAGCAGTGCACTATGAAATTATATAATGATCTACACAAGGTATAGCGGTGTCTACTTGCACAAGGCAAGGGTAGCATACGAGGGTTCATTTATAAGCAAAGTTTTATTTTCATGTTCTAACACAAGCAATACAAGTTGGGATTATTCCCTTAGCTAGGTGCATTGTAATCTTTATTAGTATACATGGGTTAATTCACCTAGCGACTAGAATGTATCATCCATATTTTAAGTATGCTGGCTAAGCAAAGACAAGTTCATTGTAGCCACCTACCTTAATAATAATTTGCCTCGGTCGAGCGATACTCCGAGCGAGCCTTTGAAAGTCTAACTCCGAACTCTTGAAGGACAAAGTCTAGAAATATTTTGCCTCAAACGAGTCTTCTCACTGAGCAAAGCGGGTCGGATCATTGCACTTTTTCTATTTGATTTGCATGTCCGTTTGAACGGAATGGATCGCCACATTATACACCACTCAGAAAAAGTCTCATCCTCGAGACTTCCTGAGTGCAAGCTATTTTAACGCATTTTTGAATCTATCCTGAGCGTAGCAATCGGTACCACTAGATCCGTTCGAACATATTTTCCTACTCGTTCCATGTTACTGTGTCGCGTGTTTGCTGGATCGGTCTCATTGAAAGACTATCATTGAATCAAGGTTCTGACCGCTCTCTATCACGCCTAACCTCGGAACATATATTGCTTAACACGGGGTACGTTATAATCCATTTTTGAATAACGATCTAAGGCTGAGGCAAACTTATACAAGTTGTTATACTTGTCCATGTGGGTCTAACATATTCACTTGCACTAGCATTCGAGATCAGCATATCGTGAGTCTGGATCGTGCACATATTCAAAGCGTCCTTCAAACATATGCATGTCAACCAACTTAGCTATAGCGGAGTCTTTGCACTCGAGTTCAATATATCACTGGATCTTGGATTGTGCATAAGTTCAAGGCGTCCCTCAAACATATACATTCAACCAAATTTAGAGATAGTAAAATCGGATAAGCTACTTGCAAAATTTCAAGGGTTCTCATTTTGCCATCAAAATTTAAATTCATCAAATCATATAATCATGAAGTAAATCCATATTGTTATTTCACAAAAGTTTCAAAATTCTAAAACATCATATTCCTAAAAATCTTCAAATAATAATCAAATTCCATTCTTATCACAATCTTCTCCAAAAATTTAATAACTAAATACAAAAATTTAATATTCAATCCTCTAATTGAAATCTAATCAATGCATATTTATAAAAAAAAAAAAAAATCTCATCCAAAAAGTTTAAATCTCAAACACTAATCCATTAATCATCTTACTCCTCTAATTTAAGTCCAATCGATGCGTATTTATAAAATTTAAATCCACATCTATCTAAGTATACCTATATATTCACAGTCTCTAACACACAAGATACACACAAATACACCAATTGTCTACAATCCTCAATTGTGTACTAAAATTTGCACTGCCCGGATTACTTGCACTATTACTTCCAATAATTTCTATCCATATTAACTAATACGCCAATATAATATTATCACACAAGGTACTTACTGTTACTAGCACATTGCTCAACTAATCCTTGATATAGAAATATTAGCACTATTGGTATAGTAACACTAGCTTCATCATTAGATCACCTCATCACACTTATTAGAACTCATGATCACTTGCACCTTTTGTAATACTTCTATAATACACATGTTTTACCTCATTCTTAAGGCAGGCATATGGTTCCATATTTTGATTGATGTATACGTATCTTCTCTTAAATCTTTTACAGGCTGATACACTAATCAGTGATACACTTCATACCCTTTCATGACCAATCTCGATATTTCTCATCCCGTGGCATCTCATTAATACCCTTTATGCATATACATTTCTTTACTCTCGACACACCCAAGTAATCAACCATCAAATTGAATATCATGCTCCATTAATTTTTAGCGCAAATTCCTTGATAATTAATTGTTTACATAGATCATCCAACTTTATGAATTCACAACTATCCAAGACTGGCATGCTGGCTTGATACTAACTTTTGGAACCATCTGATACTATTTTCTACTCCTTCTACTTATAGTACCAATACCAACTACAATGACACCTATTATAGAACTATTGCTACAAGGCACTACGCTATGGGTTAACTCTATATTGATACCTACTGCTCACATGTCCAACTAGGAAACACTTACAAAATCACAAGTCATACTCAGTCAACACTGACAGACATAATTGCAAGTCACCAATTATCACACTAACAAGGATCCTTAAAGAATATGGCTCTAAAAGAAACTGGGTTAAGGACTGAAGATATTTCTACTGCTAGCAACAAAAAGAAGCGATGGAACAAAGTCCTGTAATAACAGAAGTAGATAAGTATTGAGACAATACTTTAAGAACCAATTTAAGATAAAACCTGATAATCATACACGTTTGTCCGAAATCATGACACTCAGAATCCTCGCCACGCCAGTAAGCATAGCTGCGATGAACGATAGATTCCATAACTTAGGTATGCAACTCTATAATCATGTCGTCTAGAATCCTCGCTGTGCCGACTAGTATAGCTGCGAGAAATTCTAAATTTCATAACTAAGATATATACATCTGAAGTCAGGTACCTACGTTTCCGACATGCCAGCTAATATGGCTGCGATAAATTCTAGGCTCCATAACCAAAGCAGACGTTTTACCTTTCTCACTGTCCTCATCAACATATGTCATCAGATGATACCATAAATTTTAGTCCGTAAAATTTATCTCGATATGAAATCAAACTTAACAACGACACCAAGAATTAAATTTAATAATCCGATCAACAAGAATCCAATTCGATAACAACAAGTGTGAACGGACGAAAATAAGGAAAAATTTTTAAATTGGAAATTATAATAAGATTCTCAAGGGTCGTCCCAGGAATCTCTCAAATAATTGTGATTGAGTATCCTCTCTCATCCTAGTATCCTATATCCTATCGTAGGCACGCAGTAGTACAACTAAGACGTCGCACTACCACGACATCGTACAACTTGCGAAGTCTGACCTACATGGGCCACCACTAAAAATGTGTTACGACCCACACCCAGAATTTGGGGCACGAGTACGTGGGTACGTCCATCCTACGCCGCAACATCGGTGGTAGAACACTGTCTAGGTCAATACACTATCTAAACAATCTTTCACGAGTATCCAACTCCATAAGGAGACATAGATACACAATATAATCAGGAATACTCAATCACAGAAACTGGAGCACGATGAGATATCGAGAAAAATAAATGAAATACAACACAAGTCTAAAATAACAGAAATAATCTAACCTGCAATCCATAACATCCAAATCTCCAAGTATGCTGGAAACAAGTCCTCTAAGTCATAGTCTGAAAAAATATTTCCAGTCAGGATGGAACGAAGTACATCTCCAATAGCAGTTCAATTAATTGAAAAAGACTATAAACAGTTATAGTAAGTAATACATGATGATCAAGAAAAATAAATGAGTCAGAGAAATACATACAGTCACAGTTAAAGTAAGAAACAAGACAAGATATGCATGAAGAATCAAGAAAATACTGTATATAAGACTGTGAATAGATGAGAAATGAACTAGATAGATAAGATGTGTGTCCAGCAAGTATCATGTGAGTCCAGCAAGTGTAATGTGAAGCCAGTAAGAAAATACTAACTAGTGTATTTTGAAATACCGCTTTCGATATGTAAACGGCTAGGGGGTAAGTACGGCTCACCGCACACTTGGTGTACGGCTGCTATCATTCCTGATTAAACCATAGGAGGTGATTCCAGTGATTCCAGATTTGGGAATATTTACATGTCTACTCGAGTATTTTTCCGTCCCGACTAGTACAAGTAAATCTAAGACCCAACACGTAAATCAATTATGAGTCCAGCCAGAAACATGAGTGATGCCTGTAGTGAGTCCTGATGTGATGCCAGTAGGTGATTCCAGAAATAAAGGCCAGAAACATGAAATATACGTATCGCAAGTAAATAAATCCAGAAATACTAGTCAGTGTATCTAAGTGTCGAGAAACCAGGTAAAACAATATTATAGACCAGAATCATAGAAATTATCAATTAATGGAAACTATCAGAGAATGTACTCGCCTGTGGTCCTGAGCGGGCGATACCAATAACCTGATTCCGAAGTCTTGTCTGAATAATCTAACAATCCTATAGACATCATTTAATAATAATATTACATCAGTTGATATACTAACACACAATCATAAATATACTGAACTCAAGTCTACGCTAGGTATGACATTGGTCAAATAGGGTCAAGTGCGCGTCTAATTGCGCGGGTGTCGCGTCTGTAATTGCTGTGCATAACAGAGTCAGTTTATACGGGTCTTGCCAGTACGTCAGTGTACATATGGCAGTCTACTAACAATTCACATGGTCACAGGTCAATGTAAATATGGGATCTCCATAATTATACTAGGTCACCTAGTACATATATAATTATACATAGTCTTCACTGGCATATAACATTAATACTTATAATATATATATATATATATATATATATATGTATATGTATACCAATTAATTACACATATAATATATATATGTATATACACTAATTGAATTCATACTACATATATATATGTATACATATATATGCCAATTATATACATGTCAAGCATATACTAATGGAATACATATACAATACATATACATATGTATATATATACTAATTGAGTTCATATACTATATATATATATGTATATATATACCAATTATATACATACTAACATATACTAATGAATAACTAAATATACATACGTACAAAATCATGAAGGAGGGCAGGAATGCACCTGCGCGGGCGTGCACGTGCACGAGATCGACGATGACAACGACGATGGTGACGATGATGATAACTACGATGATGACGATGACGATGACGATGATGACGATTGAGGTGAAGATGCTGATAATGGTGATGGTGTTGATGACGATGACGATGTTGATGATTATGACTACGACGACGATGATGATGATGATGGTAACGGTGAGGATGATTGAGGTGAACAGGGATGGTCGGAGTGGAGGGGCTCGACGAGGAGGAGTGGTGAAAGAGAACGGCGAGGGGGAGAGCTGCTGGACGGTGGTGGTGGCTGGGAACAGTGGCCGGAGTAGAGGTTGAGGGAAGGAGGTCGAGGTCATAATGGTGGTGGTGGAAGAGATCCGGTGGAGGAGGGATGCTCGGTCGGGTCGACTGTAGGAACAGGGTGACCACGGGGACTGTTCAGCGTACGCGGCGGGACTAGCTCCAGCGGGTGCGGTGGCTCGGCGGTGGGTTTGCTCGTGGACAGAGGAGAAGACATGGTGGAAGTCGGGGCGCTGTTGCTTCGGCGGGAACGTCGACGAGGGAGAGATTGACAGGAGGGTCGGGGACGAACGGAATAGGAGGTCGTACAGGCCGGCGGGTTGGTCGTCGTGTGGAGGCGGGGATGGCAGCAGGTTATCGAAGTAAGCGGAGGAGCTGTGCTCGAGATGGAGAGGGGCAGGCGGAGCTCCGGTGCTCAGGCGGGGTCGAGGGTTGAAGGAAGGGGATGAATGAACAGGGAATAGGGGAAGAAAGTCGGCTGGGAGAAAGTTCTTTAGGGAATAAGAAAAAGAAAAGGAAAAGTAAAAGAAAGAATATACATATATACACATGTAAGGGGGGTTGGTTTGACCTAGAAAAGTTTGACTTGGTCAACATTTGGAAAAGGGTTCTCATGTAGGATTTCAAGGGCTATGATTTCCTAGATTCAAAATGGATGGCTAGGATTGCATTTGGTTCAAAGTTTGGAGGAGGAGGTTGATGTTGAATTACACACTCCCAAAAATTATGGAAAAATTCACACGAAGGAGAAATGGATTTTTTCATGTGTTGTGTCCAACGGGATGGACATCTTAATGCACTTTTGCATAAAAGTGTCCAACAATTGGAAAATTATATAAAGTTGGGTTTATGGTTTAATTTAATTAAAATTGATGTAAATGGTGTTCTATAATTAATTGGAAGTACATGGGATTAAAATTAGGTGGGACACAAGTGTCATGAGCGTAGAGAACTCAGAGTAGAATATTGCCCTAATTTGGGTTGCACAAAATGGGTCAAGATTGTGTCTCCAATTTTGATTGGAACGCACAAGGTTACAAAGTTAAATTTATATCGAATTAAATATAAATATTCGCGACAAATATTGTGCGACTAAAATAAAGCACAAGAGAGCATAATTATGAGTTATACAAAGTTCAGAATGAAAGGCGGGCACGTCTAGGACAAGGGTGTAAAATTTGTTGGAGGGCAAAAGCTTGGGTAGCGGTCTAAATATCGAAGCAACAGTAAGGCACAACCATTAAATAAAATTACGGTAATTAATTATAACCTCCATAATTAAATTTAAAAAAGCTAATTAAAATCCATGATCTTATAATTCGGTCCGGGCTTCATCTAGTGGGCTTCTAGGTCAAGTCTACTAACTCATGCAAATTTCAAGAACGCTATATATATATATATATATATATATATATATATATATATATATATATATATACACATATCATGCAATTATTTAAAATAAATACACGCAATATTATAATATATAAAATAACAAAATTACCCCTATTTTGGAATGTGGTAGCGATAAAAATCACCAGAAATTGTCATATGTGCGCCCTTGTGGCCATAACTCTTTACTGACTTATAATTTTATGAGACCGTCGATTCCAGAATTCATGTAGCGCTAAAATCTATAGAATTTTACATACAAATCTAGGATTTGAGTTGGTTGACTTTTTGGTCAACAGATTGTCTCGATTTGCGTGCCACGAATCACAAATTCGTAAAGTTGACTTTTTTGGACCAAAATTAGGGTTTAACAATAAAATCAGATTATAATAAGATTAAAGTACTATTTTAGGTTATTTTATTCAGAGTTAAAATAGATTAAAATGACAGAAACTATTCATCCACTTTTGTAACCTAACTTGTTTAATTTATATAACGGGTAGATTGGACGCCGCCTTGAGTTGGGACTTCATCCTTTTCAGACCAGGCAAGATACCTTGCCAAATTACTTACAGTACTTTGCATGCTTATTATATTTTTATATATTTATTGCATATGTGTTTTCTTTCAGTCATAATTATATACTATATATATGTTGACACACACTTGATGTAACACCCCGTTCCGCTCAAGCGGACTGCCGTTTCAAACGGCAATAGTGCAGCTGTCCCGACCCGCTTTGCCTCAAAGAGAATGCAAAGAATATCCAGACTTGTCCCTATAGGAATTCAGCTTAGGCTTTCAGAGGCTCGATCGACGTATCGCTCTACCGAGGCGAATCATCGCTAAGGTGGGTGGCTACGGTAAACTTTTTTTTGCTTAGCAAGCACACATAAAATCTGGAATATTCATGCTAGTCACTAGGTGATTCACCCCCTGCATGCTAATAAATCCAACGCACCTAGCTAAGGGAATAATCCCAACTCATATTGCTTGCCAGAACATGGAAATGAAATACTGCTTATATATGTTCAGACCCTCGCATGCTAAGTCCCTAACGGTTTTATCCCTCGGCTAACCTTCGGGTCCGAGCAACGTGCCTGCTTATGTCCCTTAGAAATGCATGCTTGTCTGCTTGTACATTGCCTCGACTCAATGCTTGTAACGTAGGCTATGCCAACACCCTGTTATACAAAACATTGTTCAAGAAAGATTATAAGAAAAGAACCAGGCATGCCTCTTGTCTTGTACTATTGTTGCCTCAACAACATGCCTCTTGTACTCTTATCTTGTACTCTTGTCTTATACTCTTGTTGCCCCAACTATAAATAAGGATAACTTAACCAAGGCCCCGTTCGATCATGGACAACCAGTGCACTGGGTAACGGTCTCGCGGGCGATGCTGGGGCACTAGCATCGACCCGGTCCGGGCAAGACATATTGTTCTTAGTCTCTTGTTCGGCGGAATGGCTTGCAGCGCCTCTTGTACTTAGTTGCAAACCATTCTCGTCAAGACTATACCGTCCATTAGTCTCTTGTTCGGCGGAATGGCTTGCAGTGCCTCTTGTTCTTTGTTGCAAACCATCTCGTCAAAGACTATACCGTCCATTATGGTATACGCTAGTGATCGCCTTGTAATAAACTTGTTGCATGTTTGCTTGTAAATGAAAGATAAACAAATTAACTGAACACCTGAACGATCATGTTAAAATGACCATCGTGTTTGCATATGCTATGCCTCATGAATGCTTATACTTGCCCGTTCTTGAATTAACAATGTTTGCCTTGGACAGGGAAGGTAAAATGGTAAGTTGGTAAGTCTCGCCGTGTTTTCTCTCATGTCGTACGGCGCACTGCCCGACACGTTAGGCTATTCAATATCTTGCATGAAACTGATCCTAAGGAAACTAGAAAGACAACTTAATAGTTGTGCACGGAACTTATATTACGTGTTTGGATTTGCCGAGCGGGCGAGTAGCTTCCCCACCAGTGCATTCAATGTACTGATAATCCACCAGTCTGTATGCAGGGTGCGGGAGAACCTCGTTCGGTGCGGATGCCTCCTTCGTGCGTGCTAAGGCCAGGAGTTCCCTCTGAAGCCTTGCAACGGTGCATCCGGAACAGAAGCACATATATAAGACATAATGTTGGAACATAGCCCGAACTCGCCTGTACAATTATTCCACAGTTGTAGCCACTTGGTACGCTTTTACTGTTTCAGAGAGAGAGGCTTGAGCGACTTGTAATCTCGGCTATACGCTGCCTGTAATACATGTTTATATCAATAAAAGAGTTGATTTACTTCAAACTTGTGTTTCAATGCTTTCGCTATATTGTCGACTCAGTGAACCTGTTACCAAATCGCTATGCGTTCATGACTCCGCTGCACTCGGACAATCTGTGCGACTCTGTGGCTTAGAACTCTTACCGCCAGCCAATGAATCACGGCCTTGCACGGGCGCGGTTCACGCTCGTGCGGCATCACGCCCGGATGGGTCAAGCGATCGTTCCGCGGGAGCACTGGCGAGGGTGATTCTCGCCTACCGGGAACGGCCAATTTGCCTGCGGGAGATCGGGGCGTAACATAGTGGTATCAGAGCCTGGCTTCTACGCCTTTGGACTTCGATTCGAATATCTTTGTTTTGAAAGCTCGTTCGTGGGTTATGTGCACGCTCTCTCTCAATGCCTCGATGGAATATTCCAACAATAAGTCTAAATACTTTAAAATACGTTTTGAATGATATGGTATGCTTACTTGTTTGCTGTTGTGCTGCGAGTGGCCTTTGTGCCAACCTGTGCGGACCTTCGAGAGTATCGCTAGTAGCTTGTCCGATTTTTACTAACTCTAAGTTTGGTTGAATGCATCTATTCGAGGGACGCCTTGAACTAGTGCACCATCCAAGACTTAAGAAAAGGTAAAACTCGAGTGCTAAGACTTCGCTATCACTAAGCTAGTTGACGTGTTCATGCTAGAAGTGCACTTCGAAAGTGCACACGATCCAGTCTAAGCGATATGCTGATTTCGACGCTTGTGCAAGTGAAAATCCCAATGAAACAAGTACAACGACTTGTCTAGGATTGCCTCAACCCTAGATTACTGCTTGTCCTTAGTAAGTCTCGAGGACGAGACTTTTTCTAAGTTGGTTAGGATGTAACACCTCGTTCCGCTCAAGCGGACTGCCGTTTCAAATGGCAATAGTGCAGCTGTCCCGACCCGCTTTGCCTCAAAGAGAATACAAAGGATATCCAGACTTGTCCCTACAGAAATTCAGCTTAGGCTTTCAGAGGCTCGCTCGACGTATCGCTCTACCGAGGCGAATCATCGCTAAGGTGGGTGGCTACGGTGAACTTGTCTTTGCTTAGCCAGCACACATAAAATCTGGAATATTCATGCTAGTCGCTAGGTGATTCACCCCCTGCATGCTAATAAATCCAACGCACCTAGCTAAGAGAATAATCCCAACTCATATTGCTTGCTAGAACATGGAAATGAAATACTGCTTATATATGTTCAGACCCTCGCATGCTAAGTCCCTAACGGTTTTATCCCTCGGCTAACCTTCGGATCCGAGCAACGTGCCTGCTTATGTCCCTTAGAAATGCATGCTTGTCTGCTTGTACATTGCCTTGACTCAATGCTTGTAATGTAGGCTATGCCAACACCCTGTTATACAAAACATTATTCAAGAAAGATTATAAGAAAAGAACCAGGCATGCCTCTTGTCTTGTACTATTGTTGCCTCAATAACATGCCTCTTGTACTCTTGTCTTGTACTCTTGTCTTATACTCTTGTTGCCCCAACTATTAGAAAGGATAACTTAACCAAGGCCCCGTTCGATCATGGACAACCAGTACACTGGGTAACGGTCTCGCGGGCGATGCTGGGTACTAGCATCGACCCGGTCCGGGCGAGACATATTGTTCTTAGTCTCTTGTTCGGCGGAATGGCTTGCAGCGCCTCTTGTACTTCGTTGCAAACCATTCTCGTCAAGACTATACCATCCATTAGTCTATTGTTCGGCGGAATGGCTTGCAGCTCCTCTTGTTCTTTGTTGCAAACCATCTCGTCAAAGACTATACCGTCCAATATGGTATACGCCAGTGATCGCCTTGTAATAAACTTGTTGCATGTTTGCTTGTAAATGAAAGATAAATAAATTAACTGAACACCTGAACGATCATGTTAAAACGACCCTCGTGTTTGCATATGCTATGCCTCCTGAATGCTTATACTTGCCCGTGCTTGAATTAACAATGTTTGCCTTGGACAGGGAAGGTAAAATGGTAAGTTGATAAGTCTCGCCGTATTTCCTCTCATGTCGTACGGCGCACTGCCCGACACGTTAGGCTATTCAATATCTTGCATGAAACTGATCCTAAGGCAACTAGAAAGACAACTTAATAGTTGTGCACGGAACTTATATTACGTGTTTGGATTTGTCGAGCGGGCGAGTAGCTTCCCCACCAGTGCATTCAATGTACTGATAATCCACCAGTCTGTATGAAGGGTGCGGGAGAACCTCGTTCGGTGCGGATGCCTCCTTCGTGCGTGCTAAGGCCAGGAGTTCCCTCTGAATCCTTGCAACGGTGCCTCCGGAACAGAAGCACATATATAAGACATAATGTTGGAACATAGCCCGAACTCGCCTGTACAATCATTCCACAGTTGTAGCCACTTGGTACGCTTTTACTATTTCAGAGAGAGAGGCTTGAGCGACTTGTAATCTTGGCTATACGCCGCCTGTAATACATGTTTATATCAATAAAAGAGTTGCTTTACTTCAAACTTGTGTTTCAATGCTTTCGCTATATTGTCGACTCAGTGAACCTGTTACCAAATTGCTATGCGTTCATGACTCCGCTGCACTCGGATAATCTGTGCGACTCTGTGGCTTAGAACTCTTACCACCAGCCAATGAATCACGGCCTTGCACGGGCGCGGTTCACGCTCGTACGGCATCACGCCCGGATGGGTCAAGCGATCGTTCCGCGGGAGCGCTGGCGAGGGTGATTCTCGCCTACCGGGAACGGCCGATTTGCCTGCGGGAGATCGGGGCATGACATAGTGGTATCAGAGCCTGGCTTCTACGCCTTTGGACTTCGATTCGAATATCTCTGTTTCGAAAGCTTGTTCGTGGGTTATGTGCACGCTCTTTCTCAATGCCTCGATGGAATATTCCAACAATAAGTCTAAATACTTTCAAAATACGTTTTGAATGATATGGTATGCTTGCTTGTTTGCTGTTGTGCTGCGAGTGGCCTTTGTGCCAACCTGTGCGGACCTTCGAGAGTATTGCTAGTAGCTTGTCCAATTTTTACTAACTCTAAGTTTGGTTGAATGCATCTATTCGAGGGACGCCTTGAACTAGTCCACCATCCAAGACTTAAGAAAAGGTGAAACTCGAGTGCTAAGACTTCGCTATCACTAAGCTGGTTGACGTGTTCATGCTAGAAGTGCACTTCGAAAGTGCGCACGAACCAGTCTAAGCGATATGGTGATTTCAACGCTTGTGCAAGTAAAAATCCCAATGAAACAAGTACAACGACTTGTCTAGGATTGCCTCAACCCTAGATTACTGCTTGTCCTTAGTAAGTCTCGAGGACGAGACTTTTTTTAAGTTGGGTAGGATGTAACACCCCGTTCCGTTCAAGCGGACTGCCGTTTCAAACGGCAATAGTGCAGCTGTCCCGACCCGCTTTGCCTCAAAGAGAATGTAAAGGATATCCAGACTTGTCCCTACAGGAATTCAGCTTAGGCTTTTAGAGGCTCGCTCGACGTATCGCTCTACCGAGGTGAATCATCGCTAAGGTGGGTGGCTACGGTGAACTTGTCTTTGCTTAGCCAGCAAACATAAAATCTAGAATATTCATGCTAGTCGCTAGGTGATTCACCCCCTGCATGCTAATAAATCCAACGCACCTAGCTAAGGGAATAATCTCAACTCATATTGCTTGCTAGAACATGGAAATGAAATACTGCTTATATATGTTCAGACCCTCGGATGCTAAGTCCCTAACGGTTTTATCCCTCGACTAACCTTCGGGTCCGAGCAACGTGCCTGCTTATGTCCCTTAAAAACTCATGCTTGTCTGCTTGTACATTGCCTCGACTCAATGCTTGTAACGTAGGCTATGCCAACACCCTGTTATATAAAACATTGTTCAAGAAAGATTATAAGAAAAGAACCAGGCATGCCTCTTGTCTTGTACTATTGTTTCCTCAACAGCATGCCTCTTGTACTCTTGTCTTGTACTCTTGTTGCCCCAACTATAAGAAAGGATAACTTAACCAAGGCCCTGTTCGATCATGGACAACCAGTGCACTGGGTAACGGTCTCGCGGGCGATGCTGGGGCACTGGCATCAACCCGGTCCGGGCGAGACATATTATTCTTAGTCTCTTGTTCGGCGGAATGGCTTGCAGCGCCTCTTGTACTTCGTTGCAAACCATTCTCGTCAAGACTATACTGTCCATTAGTCTCTTGTTCGGCGGAATGGCTTACAGCACCTCTTGTTCTTTGTTGCAAACCATCTCGTCAAAGACTATACCGTCCATTATGGTATACGCCAGTGATCGCCTTGTAATAAACTTGTTGCATGTTTGCTTGTAAATGAAAGATAAACAAATTAACTGAACACCTGAACGATCATGTTAAAATGACCATCGTGTTTGCATATGCTATGCCTCCTGAATGCTTATACTTGCCCGTGCTTGAATTAACAATGTTTGCCTTAGACAGGGAAGGTAAAATGGTAAGTTGGTAAGTCTCGTCGTGTTTCCTCTCATGTCGCACGACGTACTGCCCGACACGTTAGGCTATTCAATATCTTGCATGAAACTGATCCTAAGGCAACTAGAAAGACAACTTAATAGTTGTGCACGGAACTTATATTACGTATTTGGATTTGTCGAGCGGGCGAGTAGCTTCCCCACCAGTGCATTCATTGTACAGATAATCCACTAGTCTGTATGCAGGGTGCGGGAGAACCTCGTTCGATGCGGATGCCTCCTTCGTGCGTGCTAAGGCCAGGAGTTCCCTCTGAAGCCTTGCAACGGTGCCTCCGAAACAGAAGCACATATATAAGACATAATATTGGAACATAGCCCAAACTTGCCTGTACAATCATTCCACAGTTGTAGCCACTTGGCACGCTTTTACTGTTTCAGAGAGAGAGGCTTGGGCGACTTATAATCTCGGCTATACGCCGCCTGTAACACATGTTTATATCAATAAAAGAGTTGCTTTACTTCAAACTTGTGTTTCAATGCTTCCGCTATATTGTCGACTCAATGAACCTGTTACCAAATTGCTATGCATTCATGACTCCGCTGCACTCGGACAATCTGTGCGACTCTGTGGCTTAGAACTCTTACCGCCAGCCAATGAATTACGGCCTTGTACGGGCGCGATTCACGCTCGTGCGGCATCACGCCCGGATGGGTCAAGCGATCGTTCCGCGGGAGCGCTGGCGAGGGTGATTCCCGCCTAGAGGGAACGGCCGATTTGCCTGCGGAAGATCGGGGCGTGATACTTGACATATAGTATCATGGGAGGAAAGGACAATCAGTAGGCGTATAGGCTATAACCACTCTGGTAAACCGTAGTAACTAGCATGCACTATGGTAGTCGTGTCTGATGGTCGCTACCCTCGCGGTATGACGGCTGATGATGTCCCTGACGTGTGTGTGAGTTATGAGATTAGATAGAGTAGCCTACCCATGCCCATACGTCAAAAAGTTGTCCTCATTATGTATTCATATAGATTGTCTTGTACAACGTACTTATATATTTTCTACCTATTATGCATGCTTACTGTATTCAAATTGGCATGCTTTTATGTATCTTGTTACGTCCCTCTGAGGACCTGGTCCCTTTCCAAGTGTAGACGATCTTGACTATTCGCAGGAGCACGGATCTTGCTACTTATCTCTTTCGAGGAGGTCTTCTCTTCGAGTCTCATTATTCATTAGATGTACTTATGTGGTTTCTCTTATATTCTAGTTGGTAGTAGATTTGTCTCCACCCAACTACTTGTTCTTATCAAGCATTTTATACTTGATTCAGTTATATAGCTGATTGGTTATTTGATTCTGTGGATGAGATCTAGTTATGCCCTATGATTTGTGATAATATATATATATACCACATATGAGTTAATATTCATATTACAGCATACGTGTGTATTATGGTATCCATATATTGGAGTTGCCATATACATACGACTGGCATGCTTACGTATTCCTAGTCCTACGTATTTTGGGACTGGGATATGACATGTTTTTGTGGTGGCCCATGCAGGTCGAGAGTATATTGTCTTGGTTACATTACTTTACCAAGCAAGCTTGCAAATAGGATTAGAGTATAGGATCTCATCCATATTTGACTATGACTCACCTTTCTTCTGGTCTGTTCTATTTAGATAATTACATCCTGCTTGATTCATGTGCTTCCCTAATAGTTTCTTGAGTATAGCCTTCTTCTAGAATATAGGAATTCTTGTTATTAGGATGATAATTAGGGTAATATTTCTACTAAGAATACAACTAGAATATTGATACATCACTAGGTTTAGAATACCTAATGAACCCTAGCATCCCTTACCTGTAGGTTAATTGACCACTATCCCTTGATATATTTATGAATGACTTGAGAGTAGTATAGACACGACTAGAGTTAGTAAGAAATTTGACAATATTATTTGACCCTAGTATTGAGGAACCAATAGAAATCCAAGATTGAACATTATGACTAAACCTAACTTTCATAGTGAGATAATATTAGAACTATAAATTTAGATCATTGTCTTGATATTAGCAGAACAATACCTTAGGAAGCCAAGAGGAAAGAATATAACACTTCCCTTGATCATACCTCGAACACAGAGATTAGTATACCACCTTTCCCTAGAAAATATGATATTATCAAGAGTCTCTCTATTTAATTTCATATCTTGTTCCTCCGAAACCTTAACGCTCGCTATTGATGCGGCGACTAAAATTTTTTTTCATCTTTCAATTCGTGCCACCTAACCCTTCTGATTGTAGGCCAAGTGATTTTCTTTTTGTTAGGATACATAGTTTGGTAGGATTGTAGTTTGTTAATCTTAAATTATGTGATTAGTAATTAAAACTTGATAGTTGAGTTGTTCATTTAGATTGTGATTTTATAATTATCCTTTAGTTTCAAATCACGTAATTTGTACTTTCACTCGTCATAATCCAGCGTACCTATATTTTCTGTACTACCTCGACTTATGCTGCTATTACAGCCTAGTTTTGCAAGCTTATTCTTTTATCAAGCTTGTTCATGACATATGTATTATTGGGGGCCCACACTAATACATTGTCTAAATCAGAATCAGTGTATTATGGTCTGATCAACCTTAGTGCGCTTGGTTCGCTCTTTGCATGACTACTTTACGTTGATTGAGATATAGTTGACTCAACTTGTTAGACAAATATACTTGCCCTCTAGACTGGTCAGAGCATATCACGTCAGGTACATAACCGTTCTGATGTGAACATGCGAATAGAAATTTACCAAAATAAGATTTTAATCCACAACTACCTTGGCCACTCCCTTTTGAATTCTTTAATTGCTTTGAACCCCGTACTTGTATTCTATTACCTCCTTCTTGAATTCTTTATTGTTGATTTTCGTCTTCCTCTATTTTGAAAAGATGAACGGTCGTGCTTGGTATAAGTTTGACACACGAAGAGTACTAGATATACCCCATAGGCCAATCACATTACTTAGTGACTATCTTTTATAATTAAGGGCATAAAATATGTGAGATATTTTGTGGATTGAATAACACGATTAAATAATTTGAGGAGTTTTTCTTAAATGTATAGCCTATGTGATAGATCGGTAAATTCTAAGTTGGGTAGAAGTTACATTGTCAACTTGAGGTAAAAAAATTTAGATTTTAATCAAGTGAGATTAGATTGAGAGATTTAAGTCATTTTAATTTTGAGAATTTTTAGAAGAATAATTTAGATTATGATGATTTAACTTTAAAGATAAGAATGCCTTATAGAATAAATTTTAAAACCTTGATAATCCAGACCAAATATTTATAATTTGAGCATATGATTTAAATTTTGAATATTGGAGATTTAAATTAAAAATTTAAATCTTGAGAAAAAAATAGAACTCTAAACATGAACATTGATGGATTGAATTCAAAATTTTATAATTTGATGATTTTAATTAAAAGTTGAATTTTGATTGTTGGATCACCTATTTGAAATGTTGATAATAGAAATTGAATTTAAAATTTGAAGAGTCCAAAATTCTTAAGTTGAAATATAGGAATAAGATTTGATTAGAATTATTTCAAATCTATATGAGATTATGATAGTTAAAAATTGTGATATAAAATTTGATGTGGGTTATTTAATCTTTAAGATGTCATATAGATTTGAATTAATTTGGATGTTAATTATTTAAAAATCTAAAAGGAATTATGATAGGTTAAATTTTGATTTAAACAGTGATTATTTTAATTTTGAAGAGATTGTGACGGACTTGAATAAATTTTGTCATTTAAATTTTTTTAGAAGATTGCGGTTGACTTGTCTTAGATACAAATGTGAAAGATTTAATAAATTATTCCTTATTTTTAATTTCGAGAACAAAATTTTTGTAAGTTGGATAAATTGTAAACCCCCTCACCCAAAATAGGTATTTTGTATATATTTTATATTATTACATTTATTATAGATTATTTTAAATATTGAAAATTTTTAGAGTATTCTCTTAGTTAATTAAAAAATAAATTATTTTGATATATTTACTTGTATAAATATTTATTTAGAATAATTTTTAGGCTATTTTAGATTTTTGGAGATTTTTCTAGAATTTTTGGGTAATTAAAACATAGGAAACGTAAATTTTTAGGACTTTCATGATTTACTATGAGACCATACTTGCATATTGTTCCTATCAAATATTTATTTTAGGTTAAAATATTTAATTATATTTTTATGTAATTTATTTAGAATTTTAAGAATTTTTTTTATATTTTTGAAATTATTTAGGATTTATTTGGATATATAGTCTTAATATTAGATATATGATAATTTAGTGTTAATAGATATTAATAAGATTATATATAAATTATTTGTATTGTCTTTAATTCTATTTAAGATTATAAATTATTGAGATAAACTCAAACTCTATTTTAAATTAATTCAAATCCTGAGCCTACTAGGAAAGCAACTTTATGCACATCCTATCCTTATTTAAACTGATACTAATCATATCCAAATTAACCAATCCTAGTCGTATTCAATTAAGTAGTCTCCACCATTATAAATATCTATTAAACTTATAGAATAAACTCTTCTTTCATATTTTTCTTCCCCAAACTCCTCTCTTTTTCGTCCAAAAATAGTTAAAATTTGTCATAAATTCAGCCTCATTTTTTAGTAGTTATGACGACTTAAAAATACAATATCTCCTATCTCCGGACTCCAAACGCGCTCTAGTTTTTTTTGTTAAAACCATATCAAGGTTAATTTTCTGAATATATAAATTATTTTAATAATATATGAACCTATTTTTCCAGAAAATTCTAAAAGTGCCAACTGTCTGAAATCAGACGCGTTTCCGTATTTTCGAGATTTCGGGAGATCCCGAATTTGGAATTACTAACCGTTTAAAGTTTCAAAAAGTTGACATGATAAAATTATATAAAATAATATTTCCAGAATTTAACATGTAATTTTAATTTACTGTAAAATTTGTGCAACGTAGACGTAAATAGAAAATTATCAAAAATTGTCATCTGTGCGCCCTTGTGGCCATAACTCTTTACCGACTTGTGATTTTATGAAACCGTCGATTCTAAAATTTATGTAGCGCTAAAATCTATAGGATTTTACACACAAATCTAGGATTTGAGTTGGTTGACTTTTTAGTCAACGGATTGCCTCGATTTGTGTGCCACGGATCACAAATCCGTAAAGTTGACTTTCTTTGGACCAAAATTAGGATTTAACAATAAAATCAGATTATTATAAGATTAAAATACTATTTTAGGTTATTTTATTCAGAGTTAAAATAGATTAAAATGGTAGAAACTATTCACCCACTTTTGTAACCTAACTTGTTTAATTTATGTGACGGGTAGATCGGACGCTGCCTTGAGTTGAGACTTCATCCTTTTCAGACCAGGCAAGATATCTTGCCAAATTACTTACAGTACTTTGCATGCTTATTATATTTTTATATATTTATTGCATATGTGTTTTCTTTCAGTCATAATTATATACTATATATGTTGACACACACTTGATACATAGTATCATGGGAGGAGAGGACAATCAATAGGCGTATGGGCTATAACCACTCTGGTAAACCGTAGTAACTAGCACGCACTATGGTAGTCGTGTCCGATGGTCGCTACCCTCGCGGTATGTCGGCTGATGGTGTCACGATGGTCGCTACCCTCGCGGTATGACGGCTGATGATGTCCCTGACGTGTGTGTGTGAGTTGTGAGATTATATAGAGTAGCCTACCCATGGCCATACGTCAAAAAGTTATCCTCATTATGCATTCATATAGATTGTCTTGTACAGCGTACTTATATATTTTTTACCTATTATGCATGCTTACTGTATTCAAATTGGCTTGCTTTTATGTATCTTGTTACGTTCCTCTGAGGACCTGGTCCCTTTCCAGGTGTAGAGATCTTGACTATTCGCAGGAGCACGGATCAGGACTTGCTACTTATCTCTTTCGAGGAGGTCTTCTCTTCGAGTCTTATTTTTTATTAGATGTACTTATGTGGTTTCTCTTATATTCTAGTTGGTAGTGGATTTGTCTCCACCCAACTACTTGTTCTTATCAAGCATTTTATACTTGATTCAGTTATATAGTTGATTGGTTATTTGATTCTGTGGATGAGATCTAGTTATGTCCTGCGACTTATATATATATATATATACCACATGTAAGTTAATATTCATATTACAGCGTATGTATTAAGGTATCCATATATTGGAGTTCCTATATACATACGGCTGACATACTTACGTATTCCTAGTCCTACGTATTTTGGGACTGGGGCATGACATCACCTCTGAGCTATCGTCTCCATATCCTCCCCCGAGAGTCTGCCATGTCCTTCGCACCTCTAAGCAAACCTTTCAGGTTGGTTATCGATTATCACGTCCACAGTACCTCTGATATCGATCGTCGTCTCAACTTATCACATGTACTTAAATTTAAGTACGCCAATGGTGTTAAGTCCACAAAACTTGCCATCTCTGGCAAGGCCAAGTTTAAACTTATTACTTGCACTCTCGTGAGTAAGAAGTAATAAGTCCACCACAAATTTTCTAGTAGGATTTGCCATATTTTTTGTACCTCTGAGCAAACCTTTCGGGTTGTCTATCAATCATCACGTCCACAGTACCTCTGATATCGATCGCCGTCTCAACTTATCACATGTACTTAAATTTAAGTACGCTAATGGTTTTAAGTCCACCAAACTTGCCACCTTTGGCAAAGCCTATTTTGAACTTATTACTTGCACCCTAGTACCCAGGAAGTAATAAGTCAACCGGAGATTCCCCGACGGGATATCCTTAAAAAGCCTCGGTATTGTACTACATTCATATTACCTCTAGTACGATACCCGAAGCAGACACAAATGAATAGCTAAAAAGATAAGGTAACTTTTACTTTTCTCTGCAAGGAGATATTAAAAGCAAAACTATATTTTTGGGGATTATTAAGACCCAAGCCCGAGGGCAAAATGAAGGTACAAAAAAGGCAAAAAACTACTGGTGCTATGAGTCGGAGCATTACTCTGCTATCCGCTCATGGAGACGAGCAATATGGCCTTTCAGGCACCTCCGAGCCCGGCGCTCAACTTCTTGGGCCATAACCTCCAGATCCTCTTAGTAAGCATAGGACTCGTGTCTGTCCTCTAGCTGTTGTACCAGAACCTCAATGTCAGCCGTGTTCTGTGCTATTTGGTTCGCCTCGGTACGGATGGCCTCATCTTCTTGCTGGAACTCCTGCTGCCTATTTTCTATTATGTCAAGCTCAGATTGGAGCTGTCTAATCTGCTCGTTCAAGTCCTTTTTTCGAGAGAGACACTCCTCTCTGAGATCGCCCAGCCGGTCGTGCCTCTTCCGCAAAATTCAAGGATTACGCTGCAAGCACTCCATAGACGAAGCAAAGAAGGCCTACTCTGTCTCCACCTTCCTTGATATATTCATGAGAGAACAACATTCCCATGTTTGTCTGCTGATAGTGCTGCAGCTCTGTCAGGCATTTCTCTACCTCCTATATTTTGTGGCCCAGAAAGTTGGTCATCTGCTTAAAGCCAGGTATACCCCTCAGAGAATGGACCTGGCTTCCAGCAAAGTGCCTTACGCAGGCGAAAGATTTGTTGTGCTCCAACACACCTTCGATCCCCTTCTTCAAGAACATGTGGAAGCTTTGGATAGAAAGTTTGACGGTCTCGTCAATCTCCTCTAATGTAGCCAAAGTCAAGGACGACAAGATTGAAGATGAGACCACGGGCGCGGCAGGCGGCACAATGGTGCTAAAAAACCACGAAGGCAAAACAATAGTAGAGGATTATCCAGCGGTCCTGTCGGCGAGCCAATCTTTCATGGACGACCTAAGAGCCTGGATGCCCGGTAACTGAGCCGCAGATTCTGGAGTATTACCAAGACTGGGAACAGAAGTAGCAGGGTACCTCGCCACCTCGGCTTCCTCCAGTGTGCCATCCTTAGATCGTGTTGTAACAACTTCGGGAGGTGGCACAGCAACCTCATCATGACGGTTCACCACCTTACTATACAGAGAAGCTTCAGTTATGGAGTCCCGGGAAGCAACAGCTGGAGGAACAGTTATCGCACCCGAAGAACCCGTAATGTCTGAAGAGTTCTGGATAGACCACGTAGGGTGTCTTCCGTCTCCAAAAAAATAGGGAAAGATCTAGACCTCCTTTGAACAAGCCTACCACCTTGTTCTTCTTTGACATCTTCCTCGATGGCCACATCCACAGTCTGCAAGGGAAAGATAGGGCCTGTGAACCAGAGCAAGCAGTAATCAGCTTTTCTCGAAGAATCGAGAGTTAAAGGCAGAAAATATGATCTCCCGTCAGGTTATAAAATAACGTACCAGAGGGAGGCGGCCTAGATTGTAACTCATCCAGCGATGTCATAGCCATCCCCATGGCTTCTATGTCATCCACGGGTATATGCTCCAAAGGGGTATAAGGCTGCTCCGCCGAATGCGCATCCAAGTCCCGAGCCCCCAAAGCCTCAGGTGCTAGTTCTGAGAAACCTGCGTCGAACTCCGAAGGAGATTCCTCCTCTGGTTCAGCGTAGGAAACCACCTAAGCGATTGTTTGCCAAGGACGGCCCCTTCTCTCTTGCACCGGCAAACGGTCGAACAGACCAGAGAAAAGATATTCATAAAGAGGACCGAGAAGGATCAAACTAAGAGGGCTTATGGATACCGCCATAGCATCTAATGGAGTCCTGCTTTAGGAACCATTAGTGCGAGGGGTCCTACCTCTCCGCTTGTATGAGACTTTGACTTTGTCGCAGGTCTTGTCCCTGCGACCACTTCAGTCCTCGCTTTATTTGAGTAGCGAGCATGTGGAGCCCTTGCTTTCGACTTACGCTTAGCTGGCAAAGAATCATCGGAAGGATATATCGTCACCTCCTCCCCAGTGGATGTCTCTAACTCTACAAGTAGGGGCCTAGCAAACCCCTTGCCTTTCTTGGGCGTTCGATAACCCTTGACGTCAGATGGCATCAACATAGTACCTTCAATATAGCTCATTTCTAAGTCAAAGCTGGACGGCGAAGCATTGATCGAGTAATAATACCTCGCAGCCGTATACAGGATTCTGGGATCGGCACCAGCTATTAGTAATCAGAATATAACCTATGTGTGCGTGGAATTATAGTAACTCCATGCCCAGGCTCCGTCAAATAGACTCCCTCGATGACCAAGGGAGGCACTCGGATGGCCCAGCAAAAATTGATTATACCCGAACTGGCGGGCAAACCGGCTCGGTCGGTACGGCTCCACGAAGACCACGTCCTGATTCTGGTACACTAGGTGGGAAGGATGAATGGCCTAGAGACAACGGAAATGCTACTCCGACAGGGTCCGAGTTCCTACCCCAGCATCCTTGTGAATCAAATTCCTTTCCTCGTCAGAAAACTCAGGTTCGATCGTAGAAAAAGACCAGCCTGACAAGAAGGCCAGCTCCCTCCTACAGGTAGGGACAGATTCACAAGCCCACTTCATATTCCGATAACTGCGAATCCAGGCATCATCCTCCACCATATCTTTATCAGGTCCTGGATGCATCAGGAAGTCATGGTGCAAGAGAAGCCAGTCCATCAGGTAGTGAAAAGGGAGTTCAACCATGTTAAAATGCCCTTTACTAGGATGAGCTTCCAGCTTCTGAGAAAAGGATCGAAGACCAATGTGTATGCTGCAAACCATAGCCGGTAGGAAAGCCAGCTTGAGGCCAAAAGCCAACTGCACGACATGGAGGATTAGGTTGCCACTGACTCTATCTATCGACCCAGAGCCGCCAGAAACTACGAAAGTACGCAGCCAAAGCATCAGGTATCCTGCCAATACGGCCTTGGCGGATAGCCTGTGGGTGTCTACATAAAAGTTGTAAACCCCCTCACCCAAAATAGGTATTTTGTGTATATTTTATATTATTATATTTATTATAGATTATTTTAAATATTAAATTTCTTTAGAGTATTCTCTTAGTTAATTAGAAAATAAATTTCTTGATATATTTACTTAAATAAATATTTATTAAGAATCATTTTTAGGCTATTTTAGATTTTTGGAGATTTTTCTAGAATTTTTGGGTAATTAAAACATAGGAAACATAAATTTTTAGGACTTCCATGATTTATTATGAGACCATACTTGCATATAATTTCTAGGAAAATTTTATTTTAGGTTAAAATATTTCATTATATTTTTTTATAATTTATTTAGAATTTAAGAAATTTATTTAGATTTTTGAAATTATTTAGGATTTATTTGGATATATATAGTCTTAATATTAGATAGATGTTAATTTAGTGTTAGTAGATATTAATAAGATTATATATAAATTATTTGTGTTATCTTTAATTCTATTTAAGATTATAAATTATTGAGATAAACTCAAACTCTATTTTAAATTAATTCAAATCCTGAGCCTACTAGGAAAGCAACTTCATGCATATTCTATCCTTGTTTAAACTGATCCTAATCATATCCAAATTAGCCAATCCTAGTCGTATTCAATTAATTATTTCTCACCATTATAAATACCTATTAGACTTATGCAATAAACTCATATTTTATATTTTTTATCCCCAAACTCCTCTCTTTTTTATCCAAAAATAGTCAAAATTCGTCATAAATTCAGCCTCATTCTCTAGTAGTTATGACGACTTAAAAGACGATATCTCCTAGCTCCGGACTCCAAACGAGCTCCAATTTTTTTTGTTAGAACCATATCAAATTTAGTTTTCTGAATATATAAATTATATTAATAATTTATGAACCTATTTTTCCAAAAAATTCTAAAAGTGTCAGTTGTCGAAAATCAGATGCATTTTTGTGTTTTCTAGATTTCGGGAGATCCCTAACTCGGAATTATGAGCCGTTTGAAGTTTCAAAAATTTGACATGATGAAATTCCATAAAATTATTTTTCTTGAATTTAACATGCAAGTTTAGTCTACTGTAAAATTCGTGCAACGTAGATGTAAATAGAAAATCATCGAAAACTGTTATCTATGCGCCCTTGTGGCCATAATTCTTTACCGACTTTTGATTTTATGAAACCGTAGATTCTGAAAATCATGTAGTGCTAAAACTATTAGAATCAACACACAAATTCAGGATTTGAGTTGGTTGACTTTTTGGTCAACAGATTGCCTCGATTTGCGTGCCACGGATCACAAATCCGTAAAGTTGACTTTCTTTGGACCAAAATTAGGATTTAATAATAAAATTAGATTATAGTAAGATTAAAATAATATTTTTGGTTATTTTATTCAGAGTTAAAATAGATTAAAATGGCAAAAACTATTCACCCACTTTTGTAACCTAACTTGTTTAATTTATGTGACGGGTAGATTGGACGACGCCTTGAGTTGGAAATTCATTCTTTATCAGACCAGGTAAGTATACCTTGCCAAATTGCTTATAGTACTTCGCATGCTTATTATATTTTCATATATTCATTAGATGTGTGTTTTTTTCAGTCATAATTATATATTATATATGTTGACACACATTTGACACATAGTATCATGGGAGAGGAGGACAATTAGTAAGCGTATGGGCTATAACCACTATGGTAAATCGTAGTAACTAGCACGCACTATGGTAGTTGTGTCGTGCTGGTCGCTACCATCGCAGTATATCAATTTCTGGTGTTGCGTTGGTCGCTACCCTCACGATATGTCAATTTCTGATGTTCCTGACGTGTGTGTGAGTTGTGAGATTAGATAGAGTAGCCTACCCATGCCTATACGTCAAAAAGTTATTCTCATTATGCATTCATATAGATTGTCTTGTACAGCGTACTTATATATTTTCTGTCTATTATGCATGTTTTACTGTATTCAATTGGTATGCTTCTATGTATCTTGGTACGTTCCTCTGAGGACCTGGTCCCTTGCCAGTTATAGACGACCAGGAGTATCCGCAGGAGTACGAGCCAGGACTTGACGCATTATTTTCAGCTGAGGAGGTCTTACCTTCTGAGCATCTTTGATTATCTCTAGCGATGGATCTCTTAGCTGATACACTTATATCATCATCTTATTTTATATTAGAGATTTACCCTCATCTCTCATTTTGGTATGGATATAGTCTTTGGTAGTGGATTTGTCTCCACCCGACTATCATTTTTGGATTATTTAGACTCATTATTCTGGTTTAGTTATTTCTTTACTATGACTTGTTTTGTGGATGAGATTAGTATTTCTGTGACTTGTGATAATATATACCACATGTGAGTTAATATTCATATTACAGCGTACGTGTGTATTATGGTATCCATATATTGGAGTTGCCATATACATATGGCTGGCATGCTTACGTATTCCTAGTCCTACGTATTTTGGGACTGGGAAGTGATATATTTTTGTGGTAGCCCATGCAGGTCGAGAGCATATTATCTCGGTTACGTTACTGTACCGAGCAAGCCTGCGCATAAGATTAGAGTGTAGGATCTCATCCACTTATTTAATAATCTTCCTTGATTTCATTTTGCACTCTTATTTGATAGCTTGTATTGAATCTTGCTTGATCCTTTCACAAAGTTAATCTTATCTTTTCTTTTGTGCTTGATAGGGGTTAGGAAGATGACTTATACTAGGTATATACACTCTATTGTTCAATAACACTATTAGTTAAATTCTTGTAAGTTTGGTAGTATGCCTCATAACCTAGTATCACATAGTCCTTTTGACCCATTAATGAAGTATAATTGAATGACACCATCTATATGCTAGCATAAGACAATAGTGTTTATCCAGATTATAGAACTAAGAGGCCCATACCCCCATTTGGTCGACTAGAGACTTAGAGAAGAAGTTAGTATGGCAACTGTAGAGGCACAACACCGTACAAGTCTTATCTTCTTGGTGAACTAGAATTATTTTGTACCTTCCTTCATCATAATCCAGCGTACTTATATTTTCTGGACTACCTCCGCTTATGCTGCTATTTTATAGCCTAATTTTGCAAGCTTATTCTTTTATCGATCTTGTTCATGACATATGTGTTATTGGGGACGCCTACTAATATATTGTTTAAATCAGAATCAGTGCATTACGGTCTGATCAACTTTAATGCACTTGGTTCGCTCTTTGCATGACTACTTTACGTGGATTGAGATATAGTTGACTCAGCATGTTAGAAGAATATACTTGCCTTTTAGACATGTCCGAGCATATCTTATCGGTTACATAACTGTACTGATATGAGCATGCCAATAGGAATTTACCAAAATAAGACTTCAATCCACAACTGCCTTGACAACTCTCTTTTTGAATTCTTTAAATTTCCTTGAACCCGTACTTGTATCCTATCACCCCCTTATTGAATTCTTTATTACTTTTTTTCATCTTCCCCTATTTCGGAAAGACGAACATTCATGCTTGGTATAAGTTTGATACACAGAGAGTACTAGATATACCCCATAGGCCAATCATATTACTTTGTGACTATCTTTTGTAATTAAGGGCATATCACATGTGATATATTTAGTGTTAAAACTTTTGAGGATATGTTTATATTTTAACTAGATGGCATACCCACGATGCTAATGGATGACACGAGTAGCAGTAGTAGTATTCTCTTTCCTATCACCATCTCGTCCCCTTGGGTTGCTCATATTCTCTTCCATATCCATTCCTTATCCCATGCTTAATTCTTCCTATCGTAGTTGCATCTTTTCGTGCCATCATGAATTGTTGATTTACATCAACCTCACCTTTATTTTGTTAGTTAAAACATAAATGGATTAGTAATAACAAATAACTAAAAAGTCATAATGATAACCCTTATGTATATGCACTATAACAATATCTGTATTCTCTAATTAATTTTAGACCATGAGTAGCATCCTTTAGTCTAATAGGAATTAGTGGGATTGTTGAAATAGTTCATACTTCTAATAGTTTTATAAAGTTAGTCAAGACCTTAATTGTTTTCCTAAAACTTAGACTAAGCCTAGGAAAGAGTTGAAGGCACTTGTTACGAACTGATGACTATGATAAATCGCTGGCAAGGTAGCGACAGCTGCAGCTAGACCATTATAGTAGAGTAGTCAAATTATTTGCAGATATACTGGCCAGGTGGCGTGACAGTATTAGACTACGATACCTAACGGTTACAGAGAAAAATCATGGTTATGAGATTCCAGACAAGTATCCCAAATTTTTTGACCCAATGAATAAATTTGTCTTACAACCTAGACAATAGTCTCAAAAGACTTTGACTACTAGTAGAATTATTGTAATTTAGGTAGTGTAGACGAGTTAGAGGATAAAAGAATAGTGTATAGACAATAAGGGAGGAAAGTGTTAGGATGACTGACCATAACCTTTTAGGAAGCACTGCAGGATCACAATAAAGTGTTAATAGCTATAGTGATTTATTATGAATATGGGTTAGTGTTAATTTTGAGAACAAATTTTTTGTAAGTTGGGTAGATTGTAAACCCCCTCATCAAAAATAGGTATTTTGTGTATATTTTATATTATTATATTTATTATAGATTATTTTAAATATTAAATTTATTTAGAGTATTCTTTTAGTTAATTAGAAAATAAATTTCTTGATATATTTACTTATATAAATATTTATTAAGAATTATTTTTAGGCTATTTTAGATTTTTTGAGATTTGTCTAGAATTTTTGGGTAATTAAAACATAGGAAACATAAATTTCTAGAACTTCCATGATTTATTATGAGACCATACTTTACATATTGTTCCTACCAAATATTTATTTTAGGTTAAAATATTTAATTATATTTTTCTTTAATTTATTTAGAATTTTAAGAAATTTATTTAGATTTTTAAAATTATTTAGGATTTATTTGGATATATATAGTCTTAATATTAGATAGATGTTAATTTAGTGTTAATAGATATTAATAAAATTATATAAAAATTATTTGTGTTATCTTTAATTCTATTTAAGATTATAAATTATTGAGATAAACTCAAAATCTATTTTAAATTAATTCAAATCTTGAACATACTAGGAAAGCAACTTCATGCATATCCTATCCTTATTTAAACTGATCCTAATCATATCCAAATTAGCTAATCCTAGTCGTATTCAATTAAGTATTTTTCACCATTATAAATATCTATTAGACTTTTGGAATAAACTCATATTTCATAATTTTCTTCCCCAAACTCCTCTCTTTTTCGTCCAAAAATAGTCAAAATTCGTCATAAATTCAGCCTCATTTTTTAGTAGTTATGACGACTTAAAAAGACGATATCTCCTAGCTCCGGACTCCAAACGTGGTCCAGTTTTTTTTGTTAGAAATATATCAAGGTTAGTTTTCTGAATATATAAATTATTTTAATAATTTATGAGCCTATTTTTTCAGAAAATTCTAAAAGTGCTAGTTGTCCAAAATCAGACGTATTTTTGTGTTTTTGAGATTTTGGGAGATCCCGAACTCGGAATTATGAGCCGTTTGAAGTTTCAAAAATTTGATATGATGAACTTCAATAAAATTATTTTTTCTAAATTTTACATGTATGTTTAGTCTACTGTAAAATTCGTGCAACGTAGACGTAAATAGAAAATTACTGAAAACTGTTATCTATGCGCCCTTGTGGCCATAATTCTTTACCGACTTTTGATTTTATGAAACCATAGATTCTGGCATTCATGTAGCGCTAAAATCTATTAAATTCTACACATAAATCCAGGATTTGAGTTGGTTGACTTTTTGGTCAACGGATTGCCACGATTTGCTTGCCACGGATCACAAATCCGTAAAGTTGACTTTCTTTGGACCAAAATTAGGGTTTAACAATAAAATCAGATTATAATAAGATTAAAATAATATTTTAGATTATTTTATTTAGAGTTAAAATAGATTAAAATGGCGGAAACTATTCACCCACTTTTGTAACCTAACTTGTTTAATTTATGTGACGGGTAGATCAGACGACGCCTTGAGTTGGGACTTCATTCTTTTTTAGACCAGGAAAGTATACCTTACAAAATTGCTTACAGTACTTCGCATGCTTATTATATTTTCATATATTCATTGCATGTGTGTTTTCATTCAGTCATAATTATATATTATATATGTTGACACACACTTGACACATAGTATCATGGGAGAGGAGGACAATTAATAGGCGTATGGGCTATAACCACTCTGGTAAACCCTAGTAACTAGCACGCACTATGGTAGTTGTGTCACGCTGGTCGCTACCCTCGCGGTATGTCGATTTCTGATGTTCTTGACGTGTGTGTGAGTTATGAGATTAGATAGAGTAGCCTACCTATGCCCATACGTCAAAAAGTTGTCCTCATTATGCATTCATATAGATTGTCTTGTACAGCGTACTTATATTTTTTGTCTATTATGCATGTTTTACTGTATTCAATTGGCATGCTTCTATGTATCTTGTTACGTCTCTCTGAGGACCTGGTCCCTTGTCTATTATGCATGTTTTACTGTATTCAATTGGCATTATTTTTTCTGCTGAGGAGGTCTTACCTTCTGAGCATCTTTGATTATCTCTAGCGATGGATCTATTAGCTGATACACTTATATCATCATCTTATTTTATATTGGAGATTTACCCTCCTCTCTCATTTTAGTATAGATATAGTCTTTGGTAGTGGATTTGTCTCCACCCGACTATCATTTTTGGATTATTCGGACTCATTATTCTGCTTTAGTTATTTCTTTACTATGACTTGTTTGGTGGATGAGATTAGTATTTTTGTGACTTGTGACAATATATACTACATGTGAGATAATATTCATATTACAGCGTACGTATATATTATGGTATCCATATATTGGAGTTGCCATATACATACGGCTGGCATGCTTACGTATTTCTAGTCCTACGTATTTTGGGACTGGGGCATGACAAAAGTAGCTGAAATCCTCGTCCGGGCTAACAAGCTCATCAGGGAACTCTTCACTTCTCTCTTCTTTGAGGATCCCTTGGACTCTTCGTTCTCAGCAGCTAACTTCTTCAGCTTCTGAATCGAGTCAGCAATTTCTTGCTTTGATCGCAGCGTCTGAACATAGATTTTGGTTGACCCTTTCTGCTCCGAAAAGAGATAGTGGGTCCACGATGGGGATATGGGGAGAGGATCCCTCAGAAGACTTCTTCTTATGTTTCTTTATCCGCTGACAAATATGGTTATGGCATAGTAACTCCTGGTACACCACCATGATCTCTGGATTCTCCTCCTTCAACTCCCCCAACTTTGTATTTCGTGGGGAGTACTCCTCGTAGGGCACCTCACCCCAAGGAAGCTTAGAGACAAAATGTATCTCGTGCAGAGCTAATCCTATCTCACCGCTAGGCATATAAAAAGTCCCCGTCTGGCAACTATACAACTCCATCAGAGCAACAAAGAGAGGTCAGTTTATTTCCAGGCAAAGTACAAGTTGGCTGCCCTAAGCTCTTGCTCATATATCTTCAGAATCCACAATGTTAGACGACACCACAAGGTGTTGTGATGTGTCCAGTTAACAGCCCACAGTTGCCCAGTTGCGTAAGATCCTTTCTTTCCAATATAACGGAGGAAAGTATCCGCTGCATAGGTGCTCAAGTTCGGCCCCAACTCACTCCCAACAAGGTCGTGCTTCAAACCACGTAAGGAGTATGAGCATGCCTTGTCACTCTCCAGTCCCAAAATACGTAGGACTAGGAATACGTAAGCATGCCAGCTATATGTATATGGCAACTCCAATGTATGGATATTATAATACACACGTACGCTGTAATATAAATGTTAACTCACATGTAGTATATATAGTATCAAAAGTCACAGGGCATAACTAGATCTCATCTACAGAATCAAATAACCAATAACTATATATTGTATCAAGCATAAAATGCTTGATAAGAACAAGTAGTTGGGTGAAGACAAATCTACTACCAACTAGAATATAAGAGAAATCACATAAGAACATCTAATGAACCATGAGACTCGAAGAGAAGACCTCCTCGAAAGAGATAAGTAGCAAGTCCTGATCCGTGCTCCTGCGAATAGTCGAGATCGTCTACACCTGGAAAGAGACCAGGTCCTCAGAGGGACGTAACAAGACACATAGAAGCATGCCAATTTGAATACAGTAAACATGCATAATAGATAGAAAATATATAAGTACGCTGTACAAGATAATCTATATGAATGCATAATGAGGACAACTTTTTAACGTATGGGCATGAGTAGGCTACTCGATCTAAATCTCACAACTCACACACACTTCAAGGTCATCAGAAATCGACATACCATGAGGGTAGCGACCAGCACGACACCAAAAATCAATATACCGTGAGGGTAGTGACTAGCACGATACACTACCGTAGTACGTGCTAGTTACTACGGTTTACCAGAGTGGTTATAGCCCATACGCCTAATGATTGTCCACCTCTCTCATGATACTATGTGTCAAGTGTGTGTCAACATATATATAGTATATAATTTTGACTGAAAGAAAACACACATGCAATGAATATATAGAAATATAATAAGCATGCAAAGTACTGTAAGCAATTTGGCAAGGTATCTTGCCTGACAAGAGTGCTGCAAAGTGTAACGTCCATGAGTTAAGCACACAAGATCAGAAACTACGGCCTCAGAATGAATATCTCTGGATGCTGAAATAAATATCACCAACGTTCCCAGAATAAGCGAGATAGCTAGAAAATACTACCCTTTCATCCAATTTGGACACAGGAGAAAACGGTAATTTCGGGTCAAAATGGGGTCCACATGTGGCCCACTTTGCACCGAAAAGCATGTCAGGGGTAAAGATATCTAAAAGGGACAAATTATAGGTCAAAAAATTCTAAACGTCAATACAAACTCAACGGTATGTCCAATTTTGGATTCCGGTGAGCCGAATACACATTCGCCCAAAAAGTTAACTGTGGGGCCCGCAAATAGGCGGCTTGGTTAACTGTCTCATAATTGCGTTAAATTTGGGTCACAAGACCAGCGTGATACCACGAATCCAATGGCGTAAGTTTCGTCGCATTCTGACGAGCGTACACTAAATGGTGGGGTATTTTGCAAAAGTCGTAATACAGGGCCCTTTTATGGATACAAAGTGATTCTGACGCGCACACACGTCTAAATCAGTTTCTGTAAAAGCACACACGTCTGGACATACCATACGCGTCTTTCTGTGCAACTGTACGCGACGAGGCGGTCCCATTTGGCGGGGCGCGCTCCGTATCATAAGTTTTATCAATTTTAAAAACAGTTTTTATGAGTTTTTAACTTAATTTAATTCTGTATATAACACCAAATAAAATAATATAATTGACAGAAAATAATCTCGGTTACATAGTCTTCACATATTAAAAAGAAAATTTAAGTTTGGATCTCTGTGGTGGGAGATACTGGTCCTTAAACATGGGTCATCGCAATAATTTTATGAAGTTAAAAGTTATGATTTTTCTCTAATTTGGTCTCGATTTTCACCTAGGGTTACGCGCTGATCAGAGAAAACTGATACACAGAGTTAGAAGAGGGATAGGTCGTGAACATACCGGTGAAGACGGGGTCGAATTTGGTTACAAGATGGAGCGGAAATCAGCGTGTGAACAGGGGTACGTTGCAGTGATTTCTACGTCGCTCGCAGGTATCGCGAATGGCGTGCAACGTACGGCGGTGCTGGGCTCCGGCAGCGGCGGCAAAGTCGAGGAGGTAGTCGGCGGCGGTTTAGAGTAAGTAGTTTAGGGTTAGGGTTTTGCAAGAGGTGTTATAACCTATATATTGAGAGAGAGATCGAGAGAGAGGGAGAGGGGAGAGACTCGCGCGGCTCGCGGGTGAGGGGGCTCTAGGCCCCGGGTGGGGGTTAGTTTTTAAGGGTGGGTAGTTTAAGGACTTAGTGTTAATTAGGATTAGGGTTTATGATTTCTTTTTCTTTTTCTTTTTCTTTTTCTTTTTCTATTTCTTTTTATTTCTTTTTTATTTCTTTACTCAACAATATATATATATATATATATATATATATATATATATATATAATTCCAAAAAATTATATTAGTGAAAGAAATAATCTATCAGCCGTCTACAAGGCCTCCTACATAAAATAAAATAAGGTAAAATAATAGTTTTCTCCATGAATATCTAGCTAAATATTTACCTAGTAATTAAATGCAATAAATTTATATTTTCTAATAACTAATAAATACTATAAATAAATTAAATGATTAATTAAATAATTTATATGATTTTAAAATTAGGGATTTTACATTCTACCCAATTTATAAAAATTTTGTCCTCGAAATTGACACTAACCCATATTCATAATAAATTACTATAGCTATTACACTTCATTGCTATCTAGCAGTGCTTCATAAAAGTTATGGTCAGCCATTCTACCACTATTCTATTATCCTCTAACTCATCTATACTACCCAACTTACAGGAGTTCTACTAGTAGTCACAGTCTCTTGAGGCTATTGTCTAGGTGGTAGGACAAATTTAGTCATGGGATCAAGAATCTTGGGATACCTGTCTGGAATCTCATAACCATGATTTTTCTTTGTAACCGTCAAGTAATGTAGTCTAATACTACCATGCCACCTGACCAATATGCCTGCAAATACTTCGACTACTCTACTATAACGATCTAGATGCAGCTGTCGCTACTTCGCCAGCGATTTATCATAGTCGTCAGTTCGTAACAAGTGCCTTCAACTCTTTCCTAGGCTTAGTCTAAGTCTTAGTACAAAAATTAAGGTCTGTACTATCTTTATAAAACTATTAGAAGTAAAAACTATTTCAACAATCCAACTAATTCTTGTTAGACTAAAGGATGCTACTCATAGTTTAAAAATAGTAAGAGAATACAGGTATTTATTATAGTGCATATACGTAAGGGTTATCATTATGAACTTATCTTTTAGTTATTAATCATTTACTAAACCATTTATGTTTTTAACTAACAAAATAAGGGTGAGGTTGAAGTAATTTAAATAATTTATAATGGCACAAAAGGATACGACTATGATAGGAAGAGTTAAGCACGAGATAAGGAATGGATATAGAAGAGAAGATGAGCCACCCTAAGGGGCGAGATAGTGATAGGGAAAGAATACTACTACTGTAACTCGCGTCATCTATTAGCATCGCGTGTATGCCATCTGGGTAGAATATCAATATATCCTCATAACTGTTAAACCACCATATATATAATTCTACGTCTACTATGCACCTACGATCTCGTGTCATAAAGGGGGTCATGAGTATAAAATGACAAATATAACTAAAGGTCGTACTTGTATCTATGACTTTCTGTGCCTGCGCTCCCTTATTTTTCATCATGAGTGCTTGGCCTATGGGGTATATCTAGTACTATCCGTGTATCAAACTTATACTAAGCATGAACGTTCGTCTTTCCTAAATAAGGAAAGAAGGAAAACAGCAATAAAGAATTCAAGGAGGAGGTGATAGAATACAAGTACGGGATTCAAAGGGATTAGAGAATTTGAAAGAGAGTTGCCAAGGCAGTTGTGGATTAAAATCTTATTTTGATAAATTCCTATTCGCATGTTCACATCAGGACAATTATGTACCTGACATGATATGCTCTGACCAGTCTAGAGGGAAAGTATATTCGTCTAACAAGTTGAGTCAACTATATCTCAATCCACATAAAGTAGTGATACGAAGAGCGAACCAAGCGCACTAAGGTTGATCAGACCATAATGCACTGATTCTGATTTAGACAATGTATTAGTCCATGCAATGCACTGATTCGAAGTGGTCTTCCAACTCAACTAGCGAATCCAGCGCCACGGAGGGGTCCTCAGTCCCCTTAAAGGTAACATGACACATCTTTTTGAACTCAGATATTTGCAGGATGGGACCATTTTTGTTTGAGGGTGAAGGTTCCAGAGAGTCCGAAAGTCCCACGGTATCGGCTACAACTGGCACTGCCGCGGCGGCCGCTGATGCAGAATGGTTGTTGGCGATGAGCGTTGTCATAATCGTTTGCAAGGTATCCATTTGCTTCTGCTGTGCTTCGGTCTGAGTCCGCTGCGCCAAAAATTGAGCCTCAATCCAGGACTCGAACTGGTTTTATCGTAATTTGGCTTGTCACTGCTGCGTTTCCATCAAACACATCATCCATCAAATGGATCCACAGAGGGTGCGACAGCTGGACTTCCTGAGCTGTCCGATGTGTCGGAACTGCTCTCTTGCACTTGCGCCACCATATGCGCTTGTACACCCAGCTCTGAGGCTGTTCCTTCAAAGAAAAGTAACTTTTATCAGTCTTAAAATATATTATAGACTCACTGTATGGAACACATCTCATTTTGGCCAAGCGAATTCAAGGGTTCAACTGGGAGGGACAGGGTCGTTTCAAGAAAACTCTTCTGACACGAAGTTCAAAGGATCTGAAGCCATGCACTGATACCAATATGTCATACCCCAATTTTTCGCTAGATCGATAATCGTCCCCCGGGCGTGATACCATGCACGTGTAGGGCGCGTGTGCACAAGGCCTAGGCATAATAATATACTTTAGAATAAATGCAACAGAGTACGCAAATAAGATATCACACTTTGAGATATAAAAAAGTTTTCTTTATTGATAATGAACATCTATTTACAGACTCTTGACCTAAAAGTAAGAAAGATGCCACACGGGCTTACAACTTGAACGCAAAATGAGATAGCCGATCCATACATTACATCCTTTACTAGTAGTTCAAAAGCACAAAACACCTTCGGGGCGAGTCAGCACCATCGCCTAGGAGCTTCAAAAAGGAAGTAGGGATCCTTTCTTGAGTATGTACTTGGGCTCCAAAAGTCACACCATTAACGCGCCTGATCTAGGAAGGGTTGGAGAAAGCTTCAGCTCCTCGCTGCGTTACCTCGACTCGCGAAACCTGCTGCAACGAGGGTCAGTACTTCGAAAAGTATCGATGAATGTGAGCTAACCCAACTTACCAAATCAACATCGTATTCATGTGAACATGCAATATTTATTTTATATGATCTTTCTATCTTGTCTTAGTGCAATTCTTTATGTACGATAGATTGGAATGACATAATAAAATGTGCCACCGTTCGGTGACTTTACTTGTACCATCTAAACCACTTGTACAAAACTTACCATGATCTTCCCTGCCATGAAGACATAGCTAGTCTGCACAGTTTAAATATACATAAAGATCACTGTCTGGACTAGCTGTCATGGACCATAGTCTGGGTAGACGGCGATGCTTGCAGCGTAGGTAGCTAGCCCGGTTATAAACTTTTGCCTCACCCCTGCTAAGTTTCTAGTATGACTATCTGATGTTCCGCCCGGGACGAATTGGCCCCGGTGCCCCGGCGGCCGTTCGTAGGATCTGTCACGCCCCAGTCCCAAAATACCGAGGGACCAGACACGTGGCAATGGCCAGCAGCACACACTGATGGACAACCCAATTTAATGGATCCATCAGAGCATACTTAAGCTGTAAAATAAGGTCTACACAATATGCCACAACTAATCTCATCCATAGAAGATAAATATAATCAACTGCATAATGAAATGAAAACCAGCAACAAGTCTCAATAAGTAGGTCGGGGAAACAACCCGACATAAGTCTGAATACACTGGTTCAACAGACCAGGAACAAAAGAGTCTAACATAAAGTAAATGCTGAGTACAAAATCAGATACTCAGGAAAAGTCTTCAGCCGTCACCTCATCCTCGGGGTTCGGTTCTGCTCCGGTATCAAATCCTGCTACAGCTTCAGCTCCTATCCCATAGACCTCGGGATAATGCTCCTCAGCTAAACCTGGGGACAACATCCGGAATCCAGGTCCTCAAGGGACATAGCAAGGTACAAAATAATACAAGCCAAATAAATGCAGTACAAGTAAATAAATAAACAATGGGATAAACTATGTAACCATCTATGTGATATGCAAGTGAGAGCATCACTAGTACTCAGGCTGAGACCGCTACAAGCTCTGTGTCGGGGAGCCGGTAGCAGTAATAACACGTAAAGGGTCTAGCTCTGCTGGAGAGTCTACAACCTCATAATAGTAGTATATATATATATATATATATATATATATATATATATATATATATATATATATATATATATATATATATATATATATATATATATATATATATATGGAACAGCCTGTAGCCTGTGTGTCTCTCCCCACCCAATGTAACCACACGTCTCATGTCCATGTCACGTGAGATCAAAGCTAATGCAACCAGTCATAAAATCTCTATGAATATAATGTCTATGTCAATCATGTATCCTACACAGAATCACCATGAATATCTCAGGAAGATTCTGTCATATGTATAATGTCAAGTGTCCTGGGTTTTAATGTACTTGATAAGACAAGTACGAGAGAGTAAAGGGTCACGAATGTCCATCTCTAGATGACGTACACAACACCGCGTACGGGGTTGGTACCCGACTATAATCAGACACTAAGTACGTCACATGGTTCCTAGGTTAAGCATGTACAACAGTTATAATTAGGACAAGTAATATGTAATAAAGACTGCAAGTTGGCAAGGTACATTTACCTGATGTTTGATTTCCAACTACTGTTCTGTTACTCATAAAATTTCCAGAAACATCTCTGGATGCTGAAATAAACATTATCATCATGCTCAGAAGATATCAAATATCTAGAAACGCCTGTCCTTGAGTCCAATTTGGACACAGGGGCAAAAATGACCATTTTGGGTCAAAATGGGGTCCGCTTGTGGGCCCGCTTTGCACCAAAAAATGTGTCAGGGTCAAAAGTCTCCAAATTCGTCCAACTTAGTGTCAACAAGTCAGGAAAGATGATACGAACCCAACGGAACTTCCAGAATTGGATTCCGATGAGCCGGTCACAAAATCGTCCGTCAAGTGGAGCCTGTAGGGCCCACGACACGCGATTTTGTCAGCGTTCTCAGAATCGAACCAAACTTGGGTCACAGGACCAGCGTATTGCTACGAGTCCGATTGCGCAAGTTTTGTTTCGATCCGACGTGTGTACACAAAGTTATGACGCATTCCAGAAAGGACGGATATGGGACGGTATCGGCGGATACGCGTTGATTCCGGTGTGCACGCACATCCGAATCAACTTCTGCGAAATCCCACACGTCCGTATCAACGGCGCGCACGTATCAGTGAAGACCGCGTGTGACCAAGTCGTTCCGTTTGGCGGGGCGTACTTAGTTCCGGGGTGAAACAGGATATTATTTTTCCTGTTTTTGGATCGTGGTTCGCGATCGCCACAGGACGCGATGCACCGAGTGGGTTGTACGGGCACCGAGAGGGTCACGCAGGGTTCGTGATACAACAGACGGAATCGAAAATGGGGCAGCGAGGAGAGAGAAACGGGTACCTGAACAGAGCTCCAAAAAATTGAGTTTTCGTGTCCGTGTCGATACGAAGTATCCTGGTCCTGTGTCCACCCTAGGGTTAGGGCCGGAGCTGGCTGGGGCGGCACTGGCGAGGGCGGCCGGAGGCGGCGCAGGCTTGGACGGCCGGAGGTGGCCTCGGCTTGGACGGCCGGAGGCGGCGGCGGCTTGGACGGCCGGAGGCGACGCAGGCTTGGGAGCTGCGGACGGCTGCTGCTGCCGGAGGGGCAGCGGGGAGGTCGACGGGTCTCGGGGTGACTGAGGCGGGTCGGCCGGTGGGCGGAGCGGTGTGGGGAAGAAGGAGGAGGAGAAGGAGGAGGTTGCCGGGCTTGGGGGTGGCCGGAGTCGGGGTCGGCGGGGGTCTAGGGTTCAGGTGGGGTGGAAATGAGGGAGGAGAAGGGGATTTATAGGGTTCAGGGGAGCCGGGGGTGGCCGGGTGACTCGGAGATGTGGCGGAGGCTGTGGGGTCGTGGAGCGAGGGGCGCGGGCGGGGGTCGCCGGCGTCGTGGCCGGAGGAGGCGGCGGAAGAATCGGTCACAGCAGACGTGGGGGAGGAGAGGGTCTCGCGGGTCGGGTCGGAGCGGGTGCGGGTCTGGCAGACCCGGCCCGACCCGCTAGGCGAATACGGGTTTGGGCTGCAGGTTCGGGTCGCGGGTTTGACCTGGATCTGACCCGCGGCTGAGTGTTGGGTCGGGCTGGTTTGGTTTGGTTTGGGGTTTAAATTAAAAATAGTTTTTAGGTGTTTAAAAATAGGTTCGGGGCCCAATAAATTTGAGAAAAATTATCCTAAGTCCAGTTTTTTATTCTACACCATAAAATCTTATTTTCATAATATTTTAATATTGATTATTAACATTTAAAAATCATTTAATCACCAAAATACCCTATTTTAATTCCTAAAAATTATAAAAAAATCCCGGAAAAATGTTTTAAATTTTTTAGAAAAATCAGGATGATTACAATCTACCCCCTTAAGAGGATTGCGTCCTCGCAATCGAAGGGTAAACTACAAAGGGCACGAACTACTAAAATACAAGAATTCTTAGGTTATACCTACATCTGCGAATAAGTGAGGATAACGCTGGCGAATGATATCCTCCCGTTCCCAGGTCGATTCGCCAGGAGAGTGTTGTTTCCAAGATACCCGAACCAGTCTGATTGTCTGTCCTCGCAGTGTCTTCTCACTGGTGTTGAGTATACCCACTGGTTGTTCCTCATATCTCGGGCTAGGGCCCACTGCGATCTCAGAATGATCGACTACGTGACTTGGGTCCGTCACATACCGTCTCAGCTGTGAGACATGGAATACATCATGCACTCCCTCTAAGGTTGGAGGTAATGCAAGATGATAAGCCACCTCACCAATGCGCTCCAAAATATCAAATGTCCCGATATACCTTGGGCTCAACTTGCCTCTGCTCCCGAATCTAATAGTACCTCAAGTGGGCGAGATTCTCAAGAATACGTGCTCTCCTTCTTTGAACTCCAGGAGACGTCTGTGTGTATCAGACCAATGCTTCTGTCTATCCTGGGCTGCACGAAGATAATTCTGAATCTGTTTTACCTTCTCAACTGTCTCCGTTACCAACTCTGGACCCAGTAATTGACGTTCGCCAACGTCACTCCAGCATATCGGCGATCTACACTTTCTTCCGTACAACGCCTCGAAAGGTGCCATCTGGATGCTTGCCTGATAACTATTGTTGTAAGAGAACTCCACCAAGTGCAGATGATCTTTCCAAGATCCTCCAAAGTCTAGTATACATGATCGCAACATATCCTCCAAGATCTGAATCGTGCGCTCCGATTGACCATCTGTCTGTGGATGGTAAGCAGTACTGAATTTGAGTCGGGTGCCAAGACTCTCTTGCATGCTTCACCAAAAATGAGATATAAATATCGAGTCAAGATCCGACACAATACTAACCGGCACTCCATATAATCTTACGATTTGTCGCATATACATGTCGGCTAGTACTTCCGTGGATTGTTCGACTCTAAATGGCAAGAAATATGCCGACTTAGTGAGTCGATCCACGATAACCCATACTGCATCTTTTCCACTGGGGCTTCTTGAAAATCCGGTGACAAAATCCATGGTAATATGTTCCCACTTCCATTCTGATATGGGAAGCAGCTACAACATACACACAGTCCTTTGGTGCTCGGCCTTTACTTGCTGGCAGCCTAAACATTATGCCACAAATCGGACAATCTCCCTCTTTATTTTATGCCACCAATAATACTGCCTTAAATCTCGGTACATCTTTGTTCCTCCTGGATGAATAGAGTATATAGAGCTATGTGCTTCAGTCATTAACTCCTGTCTCAATTCTCCATTTGTAACATATAGGCAATTTTCGCACCTTAATGTCCCATCCTCATGTATGCGAAGTCCCGTCTGCATGCCTGCTTCTGTTCTCTCTTTAAGCCTTCGAAATCTAGCATCAGTAGGCAAAGCTTCTTTAATCCTCTCCACAAGCGACGACTTAACTTCGAGGTTAGCCAGCAAGCTATTTTGTCCCGGTAAAACAATCTCTATCTGGAGATCCTGTAGGTCTTGCAATAGCTGAGGCTGCTCCGTCAAGAAATAAGCCGTGGGCTTCCTGCTGAGGGCGTTTGCTACGACATTTGCTTTTCCCGGGTGGTACTGCAGATCTATGTCAAAGTCTACCATCAACTCAAGCTAACGTCTTTGCCTCATGTTGAGCTCCTTCTGAGTATATACATACTTCAGACTCTTATGATCAGTAAAGATTTCAACCTTCTCTCCATACAGATAGTGCCTCCAGATCTTCAGTGCAAATATTACTGCAGCTAGCTCAAGATCATGCGTTGGGTAGTGTAAACCCCCAAATTTTCAAATTATTAAATCTTGGATTTTTCCCAAATTTTCTGGAATTTTCTGGGAATTTTCTGTAATTAAAGTCAGGGTTTTCAATTAATAAATGATTTTTAATTGGTAATAAATAATATCAAAATGTCATGAAAATAACATTTTTGGGTGTAAAATGAAAAATTGGACTTAGGGTAATTTTTCTGGATTTTTCTGGGCCCCAGAACTATTTTTAAATGCCAAAAAATAATTTTTACTAATTAATTAATTAAATTAAATGTTTATTATTATTATTATATTTTAGTTATTATTTATTTTTTCATTTTTGGCCCACGGCCCATTGGGCCGCGGCCCGGCCCGCTAGCCCAGTCAGCCCCCTTTCGGGTCGGGTCGGGTTCAGCCGAACCCGACCCGCCGCATCCCCGACCCGCCCGCACGATCCCGTCCCCCCCCACGTCCCGCGTCCCCCGCCGGCCGCCGCGCGCAGCGCCGCGCGTCCCGCGCCCCGCTCGCCGCGCTCCGCGCCACGTCGCCTCGCCCTCCGCCTTGGCCGGCCCCCTGCAACCGCCTCGCCAGCCTATAAAACCCTACCCCGACCTCACCTCCCCAAACCCCGAAACCACCTCGCCGCTGTGCGCCACCACCCACCTCCGACCGACCTCGCCGCAGCGCCGCCGCCGTCCCCTCCTCGCCGTCGACCCGCAGCGCCCTCCACCGCGGCCAGCCCCTCCCTCTCCTCAGCGCAGCAGCAGCAGCCCGAGGCCGACCCCCGCCGCTGCTCCGACTCGCTCCGGCTACCGCCGCCGCCTCCGCCGAGTTCGCCCCGCCTCGAGCCGGCCGTCCCCGAGTCGCCCTCGGCCTCCCCTCCGGCGTACCCCGGCCGGCCACCCACCGCAGCAAACCCTAACCCTAGCCCTAATTTCTATTTTCGTGTCCGACACGAGTCGGACACGCCTCGAACCCTGATTTTCAGGTCCCCTTCAGGTATGTGTAACTTTCACCTCGTAGCTCCGTTTTCAATTTCGCAAATTGCGTTGTGAAGCCTGTATGACCCTCTCGGTGTCCGGATAAACTGTTCGGGACACCGCGTCCTGTGGTGGTCGCACACCGCGATCCAAAAACAGGAAAAACCAGACCCTGTTTCACCCCGAAACCGAGTACGCCCCGCCAAATGGGACGACTTGGTCGCGTGTGGTCTTCACAGATACGTGCGCAGCGTCGATACGGACGTGTGAGTCTTCGTGGAAGCTGATTCGGGTGTGCGTGCACACCGAAATCAACGCGTATCCGCGGACATCGCTCCGTATCCGCCTTTTTGGTAATTCGCCCTAACTTCGTGCACACTCGTCGGATCGAGACGAAACTTGCGCCATCGAACTCGTAGCGATACGCTGGTCCTGTGGGTCAAGTTTGGTTCGATTCTGAGAACGTTGACAAAATCGCGTGTCGTGGGCCCCACAGGCCCCCGCTCGACGGGCGATTTTGTGTTCGGCTCATCGAAATCCAAATCTGGAAGTTCCGTTGGGTTCGTATCAGCGTTCCTGACCTGTTGACACTAAGTTTGGTGAATTTGGAGACCTTTGACCCGGACACGTTTTTCGGTGCAAAGCGGGCCCAACGGCGGACCCCGTTTTGACCCGAAACTGCCGTTTTTGCCCTTGTCTCCAAATTGGACCCAAGGACAGGCGTTTCTAGCTATTTGACATCTTCTGAGCATGATGGTAATGTCTGTTTCAGCTTTTGGACTCATCTGTGAAAATTTCTCCCAAGAACCTAATTTAATCAGATCCAAACAACAGGCAAGTACCTGCACTTCAAGTTAATCTTTATATTGTGATAATTAAATTCCCTGCTCTACTAGTACTCTTGCTGATTACACGTAGTGTTAGAATACTATATTTCATGTCTTGAATATTTGGAATTCATGTCTTGTTTCTCATGTCGGGTGGGAGAATACTGAAAGGCATGTAGTTTACCCTTCCCCTTGTCGTGAATAATAGCTGTTGGTACACGACTGTCCATCAGCCGGATCTCGATTATTCATGAATAATAGCCGTTTATGACGGCCAAATTAGCCTTATAAACCCCTGCATGCCAACTAGGTATTCTAAACAAACACAAGTTTCATACAGATAGTTTCTAGTCATGTTATCTTTCTTGCTGACTGTGATAGTTTCACTCTGCTCATTTACTTCTGTTTTCTCATATTCCTGTTTATAGTGTTGACTCTGAGACATTAACATTCCTTTATGCAATTTCCTTAACATGATATTCAATAATTAATTGTCATAATTATTTAGTTTAACCTTGTTGTGCACTGTGTACTTTGCTCCTTTCCTGACTGGATCTGTTGATTTAGGCGATGATGAGGACCTTGCCCCTACCTATTATGGTCCATATGAGGGTACAGATGATACCTATGAGGAGCCAGACCCTACCCAGGAGACCCCTGCTGCTGAGTAGCTTTTAGTAGCTATCTTTTATTTCTGTTCTTATCTTATTTAATTGGGTTTGTCCCCGATTTCATTTGAAATTCCTGTATTAAACATTTGAATTATTGTCACATTTAATTCAGTTGCAAATTTTAAGTTTCTATTCCCATTATTATCTTGCCTATGTTAATTGTGAATGAGTTAGATTAGTTAGATGGATTGACCTAGACAGCGTACTACCGCCGACTCTGCGGCGTAGGCTGGACGTACCCACGTACTCGTGCCCGAACTTCCGGGTGCGGGTCGTGACACGTTTTTATGGTGGCCCATGCAGGTCCTATCCTTAAATAGGGTAATACCCTAGGACAGGGTATGGAATAAGATTGAGGATTCTAGGAAAAGCTCATTCACAGTATAGTATTCTTATTTCAATTCCTGATATCATTTTGCTCAATTTTCCTATCGCCTTTGATTTCCAAGTATTCTATTCTGATTCTCCTATCCCTTAATCTTTCAGAATGGTCCAGACCAGGAACACAATAGGAGGCACATCAGAACCAGCTGAGCAGAATGTGCCCGAGACTCTTGCACTCCCACCGCCTCCATCTGTTCCGGCAGTTATGCTAGATGGGGCACAACTACTTGGAGTGTTCCAGGGATTGGTGGAATCCCAGAAAGAACAGACTGCACTTCTGCGGACCAGCCTCTCAGAAGCTATTAAGCCCCAGGAGTCGCCACTCAAGAGGCCAGGAAGTGCCAAAGACTTCAAGAACCTTAGGCCTCTGGAATTTTATGGAACTGAGGGCATTCTCTACGCTGATGAGTGGATAGAGAATGTCGAGAGACTCCTGAAGACTGCCCGGGTTCCCGATGATCTCAAAGTGGAATCCGCAAGCCTGCAACTGTTCGACATTGCTCGAACCTGGTTCAGAGATGAACCCCAACTATCTGCTCCCGACATCACCTGGGAGGACTTCAAGAGGCTATTCAAGGAGAAATTTTATCCCGAAGTGGCTCGGGAAGCTCTCGAAAGCCAATTCGAGAGACTGGAACAAGGTAACATGACTGTTGATGAATATACTGCTGAATTTAGCAGGTTAAGCCACTTTGCGGAGTACATGGTTCGTACCCCGGAGGACAGAGCCCGTAGATTCAAGAAGGGGCTATCTCCGGATATTCGTCTCGCTGTCACCACCAGCCGAGCTCGCACCTATGAGGAAATCCTGAGCGTGGCACAAGGCGTCGAGAGAGATATAGGGCACAAACTGAAACGAGAAAGAGATACCGGAAATACGGGACCCAACAAACGCCCTTTTCAACAACAACAACAGCAGAGGGCCCCGCAGCAAAATCAGCGTCCTCCCCCTCGAGCTCCAGCACCCCAGGCTCAAGGACAGAACCAGCGAGCTCCCCCTTGCAACTATTGCCAAAAACCAGGCCACACTTGGCAAGACTGCAGAAAGAGGCTAGGTGCTTGCCTCTATTGTGGTTCCCCAGCACATCAATTGAGGGACTGTCCTGCTGCTCAAGGACGTCCAGCTGCACCAAAGGCTCCAGTCCAGGCCAGGCCCCCAGCAGCACAACAAAGGGGACCCCCGCTTCCAACTCAACAACAACGCTTTGCTCAGCACCAACAGCAGCAACAGAGGGGTGCACCGCAGCAAGGCCGTGCTTATGCAATGACTTTGGAAGAAGCGGAAGCCACAGCTGACGTGATCACAGGTTCTGTGCTTATAAATTCAATACCAGCTATTACTTTATTTGACTCTGGAGCTTCACATTCATTCATGTCAGTAGAATTCCTTATGAAGCACAACTTAATCACTAAACCCCTTAGGAATTGTTATAAGATCATTACCGGTGGAGGAATCATCCCGGTTAGTGATGCCTGTAACAATTGTCCTATTACATTATGTGGAAGAGAACTATATGCTAGACTACTTGTAATGCCAGTGCCCAGTTTTGACATTATACTGGGTATGGATTGGTTAAGTCAACATCATGCCACAATAGACTGTCACAGAGGCAGTGTAATCTTCAGACCCCCTGGCAAGCCAGAATTTGAATTTGCTAGAGGTTCTAGAGAAATGGGTAATAACATAATTTGTGGAGCCCTAGTAACAGAAGAATTGCCACCTATCATCTCTGAATACCTTGATGTCTTCCCTGAGGATCTCCCAGGCTTACCCCCAGACCGAGAAGTTGAATTCTCCATTGACTTAGTGCCAGGAGCAGCACCAGTATCTCAAAATCCCTACAGAATCAACAAGAATGAGATAATAGAACTAAATGAACAAATAAAAGAGCTAGAAGACAAAGGTTTCATTAGGTCTAGTGTCTCACTTTGGGGAGCTCCAGTATTATTTGTGCCCAAGAAGGACGGAACATCCAGAATGTGTATTGACTATAGGGCCTTAAATGCCTTAACAATTAAGAATAAGTATCCCCTGCCCAGGATAGATGACTTATTTGATCAGTTGAGTGGAGCTCGGGTGTTTTCCAAGATTGATTTGAGGTCGGGTTACCACCAAGTAAGGGTGAGAAAAGAAGACATCCCTAAAACTGCTTTCAATACCCGGAACGGACATTACGAATTCTTAGTGATGCCGTTCGGGTTGACGAATGCACCAGCAGTTTTTATGAACCTAATGAACAGAGTTTTCCAGCCATATCTAGACAAATTTGTAGTGGTCTTCATTGATGATATTTTGATCTACTCCAAGACTCCCGAAGAACATGAAGAACATTTGAGGTTAGCATTGGAGACTTTGAGGAAGGAAAAACTTTATGGAAAATTATCCAAATGTGCTTTCTTCCTAGACAAAGTAGAATTCTTGGGACATGTTGTGACTGGAGATGGAATAGCAGTAGATCCTAAGAAGATAGCGGCAGTAGAATCCTGGCCCACTCCAGACTCTGTAGCAGAGATTAGAAGCTTCCTGGGACTAGCTGGCTACTATCGGAAGTTTGTGAAGGACTTTGCTAGGATTGCTGAACCCATGACAAAGTTAACAAGGAAGGATGAAGAGTTCACCTGGACTGATGAATGTCAGCATGCTTTTGAGGAATTGAAGAAAAGACTGACTACTGCCCCTATTCTGACCTTACCTTCTGGAACCGGAGGTTTCGCTATTTATAGTGATGCTTCTGGAAAAGGTCTAGGTTGTGTATTGGAGCAGAATAAGAAAGTAATAGCATATGCCTATAGGCAGCTTCGACCCCATGAAAAGAATTATCCAACCCATGATTTAGAATTGGCAGCTGTCATTTTTGCTCTTAAACTTTGGAAGCATTACCTTTATGGAGAAAGGGTGGAAATATTTACAGACCATAAAAGTCTAAAATATATTTTCACTCAGAAAGAGCTAAACATGAGGCAAAGAAGGTGGCTGGAACTAATGAAAGACTTTGATATCACTCTTCAATATCACCCTGGGAAGGCAAATGTAGTTGCTGATGCTCTAAGCAGGTATCCTATGGCGATGTACTTGACTATGGACAGACACCTGCTGGAGGACTTGGAAAGTTTAGGTATCGAAGTAATTATCCCAGGAAAAGAAGGCCAAATGATGAACTTGCAGATTCAGTCTACCTTAATGGGCAAGATCAAGGAGACGCAGTTTCAGGACGAAGGCCTGCGAAGCCTTCGAGGTCAAGTGCAAGCTGGATTAGTAGAAGAGTTCAGAATTCATGAAGATGGATCACTGAGGCATGGCGATAGATTATGTGTACCTCAAGGAGACATAAGAGAAGAAGTTATGCAAGAGGCGCACAGATCGCAGTACTCTATACATCCAGGAGCCAACAAGATGTACAAGGACCTGAGGACGCATGTTTGGTGGCATGGCATGAAAAGAGAAGTAGCCAGGTTCGTATCTCGTTGTTTAGTGTGCCAGCAAGTCAAGGCAGAAAGACAAAGACCTGGAGGATTGCTTCAACCACTACCCATTCCGGAGTGGAAGTGGGAACATATCACAATGGATTTTGTTTCCGGTCTTCCAAGAACACCTAGTGGTAAGGATGCAATCTGGGTGATAGTGGATAGACTGACCAAGTCGGCACATTTTCTACCTTTCAAAGTGGGGCTATCTACAGAGAAGCTGGCAGATCTATATATCAGACATATTGTTAAGTTGCATGGGGTTCCAGTAAGTATTATCTCCGACAGAGATTCAAGATTCACCTCTCACTTCTGGAAGAGCTTACAAGCCAGCTTGGGGACTCAACTCAAATTCAGCACAGCTTATCATCCCCAAACCGATGGACAATCGGAACGTACAATCCAGACCCTTGAAGATATGCTCCGTACATGTGTTCTGGATTTTGGAGGATCCTGGGAAGACTATTTACATCTGGTGGAGTTCTCTTATAATAACAGCTACCAAGCCAGTATCGAGATGACGCCATTTGAAGCCCTGTATGGCCGAAGATGTCGTACCCCGTTATCATGGGACGACGTTGGAGAAAGAGCCCTACTAGGACCAGAGATGATGATCGATTCAGCTGAGAAGGTAAAGCAAATAAGGGACAGACTTCGAGTGGCTCAAGACAGGCAACGACATTGGGCAAATAGCCACCGAAGGCCCTTAGAATTTGAGGTAATTAAATTTATAAAATTCAAGTCAATTTAAACATTTTGATTATGGAACTAAGACTTGATTATGACTCTATTTTAAGGTTGGAGAGCTGGTGTTCTTAAAGATTTCCCCGACACGTGGCACCATTAGGTTCGGAAGGAGTGGAAAACTCAGCCCAAGATTCATTGGACCTTTTGGCATACAGGAGAAAATCGGAGAAGTGGCATACCGACTGGCATTGCCACCCTCTCTGGATGGAGTACATAACGTCTTCCACGTGTCGCAGCTGAGGAAGTACGTGTCAGACCCCAGCCACATTCTGGATCACTCAGAGCTCGAAGTAGGCCCAAGTTTGACATACCAAGAGCAACCCGTGGAGATACTGGATCGCTCGGAGAAAGTCCTACGGAACCAGGTTATCTCCCTGGTTCGCGTAGCTTGGAAGCACCATTCCCCCGGCGAATCCACCTGGGAGCGAGAAGACGAGATTAGAGAGCGATACCCCTATCTTTTTGAAACCTGAGGTATATTGTATTTTATTTGTCGGCCTTTCCTTTCGTGCCTTGTTATTCTTAAATTTCGAGGACGAAATTTTTGTAAGTTGGGTAGGTTGTAAACCCCCAAATTTTCAAATTATTAAATCTTGGATTTTTCCCAAATTTTCTGGAATTTTTTGGGAATTTTCTGTAATTAAAGTCAGGGTTTTCAATTAATAAATGATTTTTAATTGGTAATAAATAATATCAAAATGTCATGAAAATAATATTTTTGGGTGTAAAATGAAAAATTGGACTTAGGGTAATTTTTCTGGATTTTTCTGGGCCCCAGAACTATTTTTAAATGCCAAAAAATAATTTTTACTAATTAATTAATTAAATTAAATGTTTATTATTATTATTATATTTTAGTTATTATTTATTTTTTCATTTTTGGCCCACGGCCCATTGGGCCGCGGCCCGGCCCGCTAGCCCAGCCAGCCCCCTTTCGGGTCGGGTCAGGTTCAGCCGAACCCGACCCGCCGCATCCCCGACCCGCCCGCACGATCCCGTCCCCCCCCACGTCCCGCGTCCCCCGCCGGCCGCCGCGCGCAGCGCCGCGCGTCCCGCGCCCCGCTCGCCGCGCTCCGCGCCACGTCGCCTCGCCCTCCGCCTTGGCCGGCCCCCTGCAACCGCCTCGCCAGCCTATAAAACCCTACCCCGACCTCACCTCCCCAAACCCCGAAACCACCTCGCCGCCGTGCGCCACCACCCACCTCCGACCGACCTCGCCGCAGCGCCGCCGCCGTCCCCTCCTCGCCGTCGACCCGCAGCGCCCTCCACCGCGGCCAGCCCCTCCCTCTCCTCAGCGCAGCAGCAGCAGCCCGAGGCCGACCCCCGCCGCTGCTCCGACTCGCTCCGGCTACCGCCGCCGCCTCCGCCGAGTTCGCCCCGCCTCGAGCCGGCCGTCCCCGAGTCGCCCTCGGCCTCCCCTCCGGCGTACCCCGGCCGGCCACCCACCGCAGCAAACCCTAACCCTAGCCCTAATTTCTATTTTCGTGTCCGACACGAGTCGGACACGCCTCGAACCCTGATTTTCAGGTCCCCTTCAGGTATGTGTAACTTTCGCCTCGTAGCTCCGTTTTCAATTCCGCAAATTGCGTTGTGAAGCCTGTATGACCCTCTCGGTGTCCGGACAAACTGTTCGGGACACCGCGTCCTGTGGTGGTCGCACACCGCGATCCAAAAACAGGAAAAACCAGACCCTGTTTCACCCCGGAACCGAGTACGCCCCGCCAAATGGGACGACTTGGTCGCGTGCGGTCTTCACAGATACGTGCGCAGCGTCGATACGGACGTGTGAGTCTTCGTGGAAGCTGATTCGGGTGTGCGTGCACACCGGAATCAACGCGTATCCGCGGACATCGCTCCGTATCCGCCTTTTCGGTAATTCGCCCTAACTTCGTGCACACTCGTCGGATCGAGACGAAACTTGAGCCATCGGACTCGTAGCGATACGCTGGTCCTGTGGGTCAAGTTTGGTTCAATTCTGAGAACGTTGACAAAATCGCGTGTCGTGGGCCCAACAGGCCCCCGCTCGACGGGCGATTTTGTGTTCGGCTCATCGGAATCCAAATCTGGAAGTTCCGTTGGGTTCGTATCAGCGTTCCTGACCTGTTGACACTAAGTTTGGTGAATTTGGAGACCTTTGACCCGGACACGTTTTTCGGTGCAAAGCGGGCCCAACGGCGGACCCCGTTTTGACCCGAAACTGCCGTTTTTGCCCTTGTCTCCAAATTGGACCCAAGGACAGGCGTTTCTAGCTATTTGACATCTTCTGAGCATGATGGTAATGTCTGTTTCAGCTTTTGGACTCATCTGTGGAAATTTCTCCCAAGAACCTAATTTAATCAGATCCAAACAACAGGCAAGTACTTGCACTTCAAGTTAATCTTTATATTGTGATAATTAAATTCCCTGCTCTACTAGTACTCTTGCTGATTACACGTAGTGTTAGAATACTATATTTCATGTCTTGAATATTTGGAATTCATGTCTTGTTTCTCATGTCGGGTGGGAGAATACTGAAAGGCATGTAGTTTACCCTTCCCCTTGTCGTGAATAATAGCTGTTGGTACACGACTGTCCATCAGCCGGATCTCGATTATTCGTGAATAATAGCCGTTTATGACGGCCGGATTAGCCTTATAAACCCCTGCATGCCAACTAGGTATTCTAAACAAACACAAGTTTCATACAGATAGTTTCTAGTCATGTTATCTTTCTTGCTGACTGTGATAGTTTCACTCTGCTCATTTACTTCTGTTTTCTCATATTCCTGTTTATAGTGTTGACTCTGAGACATTAACATTCCTTTATGCAATTTCCTTAACATGATATTCAATAATTAATTGTCATAATTATTTAGTTTAACCTTGTTGTGCACTGTGTACTTTGCTCCTTTCCTGACTGGATCTGTTGATTTAGGCGATGATGAGGACCTTGCCCCTACCTATTATGGTCCATATGAGGGTACAGATGATACCTATGAGGAACCAGACCCTACCCAGGAGACCCCTGCTGCTGAGTAGCTTTTAGTAGCTATCTTTTATTTCTGTTCTTATCTTATTTAATCGGGTTTGTCCCCGATTTCATTTGAAATTCCTGTATTAAACATTTGAATTGTTGTCACATTTAATTCAGTTGCAAATTTTAAGTTTCTATTCCCATTATTATCTTGCCTATATTAATTGTGAATGAGTTAGATTAGTTAGATGGATTGACCTAGACAGCGTACTACCGCCGACTCTGCGGCGTAGGCTGGACGTACCCACGTACTCGTGCCCGAACTTCCGGGTGCGGGTCGTGACAGGTAGTTCTTCTCGTGGACCTTCAACTATCTCGATGCATAAGCGATGACATTGCCATGTTGCATCAAGACACAACCTAGTCCACTACCTGACGCATCACTATAAACAACAAAGCCTCCTGACCCTGAGGGAAGAGTCAAGACTGGTGCTGTTGTTAGACGCCTCTTCAATTCTTCAAAGGCCTTCTGGCATCCTTTCGTCCATACAAACTCCTGATCCTTCCGAGTCAACTTCGTCATTGGCTCTGTAATCCTTGAAAAATTCTCTACGAACCTCCGGTAATACCCAGCAAGTCCGAGAAAACTTCTCACTTCTGCAACAGATGTAGGTGTAGGCCAAGTTTCTATTGCAGTGACCTTCTATGGATCAACTGACAGTCCTTCTCCTGAGATGATATATCCCAAGAATGGCACCTTGTCCATACAAAACTCACATTTGCTGAGTTTAGCTTACAACTTCTCCCGTCTCAATGTCTCTAGCACAATTCTGAGGTGCTTCTCGTGCTCTTCGTTGCTTTTGGTATAGACGAGAATATCATCAATAAATACAACCACAAATTTATCCAAGTACTGATGAAAAACTTCGTTTATCAAACTCATGAACATAGCTGGCGCGTTGGTTAAAACAAACGGCATTACTAAGAATTCATAGTGTCCATACTTAGTCCTGAAGGCTGTCTTCGGTATATCTTCCTTCTTCACTCTAATCTGGTGATAACCGGATCTAAGGTCAATCTTCGAGAATACTCTAGCACCACTCAATTGATCGAATAAGTCATCAATGCGTGGTAAGGGATACCGGTTCTTAATGGTTACAGCGTTTAGAGCCCTGTAATCAATACACAAGCGTACTGTTCCATCCTTCTTCGGTACAAAAAGTATGGGCGCTCCCCAAGGTGAAACACTGGGCCGGATAAAACCCTTCTCCAGAAGATCATCAACTTGTTCCTTCAACTCCACTAACTCTTTAGGTGCTAGCCGATATACTAATGAAGTGATAGGCTCTGCTCCTGGAGTTAGGTCTATTGTGAATTCAATTTCCCGATCAGGTGGTAAACCTGGAAGATCATCAGGAAATACATCCACAAACTCCGATATGACTCTTGGGTAACCTGACTCCTCTTCTACAGATAATACCCTAAGAGTTGGCTGGACACCTTGCTCTACAGCTCCCCGAAGAAACTCAAACTCTGGGTGGCTAGGGGGTCTAAATATAACCTTTCCAAGCCGGCAATCAAGAGTCGCATGGTACTGACTTAACCAGTCCATACCAAGTACAACATCATAATCCGACATGAAAAATATCAAAAATTGAGCTCGTATCTCTCTGCCACAGACTACTACCGAACAAGATCTACAGACGTCACTAACTGGGATAATTCCATCTCCCGTAAGAATTCTCTTCATCTTCGAGAGAGGTGCGGTAGCTACTCTATGTGTGGCTACGAAGCTAGTAGCTATGAATGAATGCGAGGCTCCAGAATCAAATAAAGCTACAGCAGGTAATGAAGCTACTAATATGGTACCTGCTATAACCTCGCCTGCAGTAGCTTCTTCCTCGATGGCTAGTGCATTGCCTATCCTTGTCCCTGAGCTGGACCTCTCTGCTGACGAGCCTGCTGAAATAATGCTGCCTGCGGTGGTAGTGGTAGTCTGGTTCCTCCAGCTCCCGTCTGTGGTGCTCCCACAGCTGGATGAGTTGGCCTTGGTGCAGGTAGAGCTGGTCGATTTGGAGCTCCCTCTCGACGCTCGGAGCAGTCCTTGGATAGGTGCTGGTTGGATCCGCAAATCAGGCAGAGTCCCAACTTGCGTCTACATTCTCTTTCAATGTGACCTACTTTGCCACAGTAATGACAAGTAGGTAGGTTCTTTGGAGCTGCTCTCTGAGGTAGATTCTTCTGGGGTCGTTTTGCAGAATCCTCCTGTGATGTCTTGGATGGTGCTGATGAGAATGGCCGTTTCAGACTTGACTCCCTCCGAGTAACGCGCTCCATACGACGTGTTGCAGCAAGAACGTCGGTGTATGATGTAGGCACGACAGATCCGATCAACCTTCTGGAGCTCGAACCTTAGTCCGTCAAAGAACTTCTCCGCCTTCTCTTCTTCGGTAGGAATTAGAGAAGGGGCGATGCGGCTCAGGCGAATAAATTCGGCATTGTAGTCCTCCACCGACATATTGCCTTGGATAAGGCGGTTGAACTTGTCTCGGAGTTCTGACCGAGCAACAGCAGGGATATACATTTCCTGGAAGAGTCTGAAGAACTCCTCCCAGGTGACTTGATCATGTCCGAGCCTCCTCTCTTCGAATAGCCACCAATGGTGCGCATTGTCCGTCAGTTGCATCCTGACGGCAGTCATCCACTTTTCCCTTGGAAGTTCAGCTGCCTCCAACTGGTGCTGTGTGTTCGTGAGCCATTCATGAACTTCAGTTGGTCCTTCCTTGCCAGAGAAGGTACGGGGTTTGAGCTAACGAAAATCGGTGATAGATCCCGTCGCTGGTCGCCTAGTTGGTGGGTTTGCCTGCTCCAATGCCCCTACTAGGCTGTTTCTTAAGTACTCGGCCTCATGACGCTGGGCCTCTTGTTGGATCTATTGTTGGGCTTGCATCATGGCGTAAAACATCTGAAACATTTGCTGCCCGTTCATGGCTTGCCTTGGTGGAAAGACAGGCATCGGTGGAGTCAACTGTGGTGGAGGCGGGATGTCATCACGCCGGAACCTTGAATCTGGCTGTCCAGATTGGTTGCTTTGAAAAGATTGTCCTCTGGTCTCTGGTGTTACCCCATCTTCATAGGTAACCACAGCTTCGGGCAGTGTACCCAAGGAGTTCTCATCACCAATTCTTGGATCCATTACTCTGCATCAAAAGAAAACAATGAGAACGCACAGAGGAATCAAAACAGGATACAATTCAAGCAATTAAATTAAATTCGACATAGAGTCCAAAAACGATTCAATCAATGGATGAGATCCTATAACTTATCATATCTTATTGCAGGTTTGCTCGGTCCCTAAGTTGGAATCGAACAATTTAGTCGTAGACCTGCATGGGCTACCATAAAAACTATGTCAAACCCCAGTCCCAAAATACTGAGGGACCAGACACATGGCGATGGCCAGCAGCACACACTGATGGACAACCCAATTTAATGGATCCATCAGAGCGTACTTAAGATGTAAAATAAGGTCTACACAATATGCCACAACTAATCTCATTCATAGAAGATAAATATAATCAACTGCATAATGAAATGAAAACCAGCAACAAGTCTCAACAAGTAGGTCGGGGAAACAATCCGACATAAGTCTGAATACACTGGTTCAACAGACCAGGAACAAAAGAGTCTAACATAAAGTAAATGCTGAGTACGAAATCAGATACTCAGGAAAAGTCTTCAGCCGTCACCTCGTCCTCGGGGTTCGGTTCTGCTCCGGTATCAAGTCCTGCTACAGCTTTAGCTCCTGTCCCGTAGACCTCGGGATAATGCTCCTCAGCTAAACCTGGGGACAACATCCGGAATCCAGGTCCTCAGGGGACATAGCAAGGTACAAAATAATACAAGCCAAATAAATGCAGTGCAAGTAAATAAATAAACAATAGGGTAAACTATGTAACCATCTATGTGATATGCAAGTGAGAGAATCACTAGTACTCAGGCTGAGACCGCTACAAGCTTTGTGTCGGGGAGCCGGTAGCAATAATAACACGTAAAGGGTCTAACTCTGCTGGAGAGTCTACAACATCACAATAGTAGTAGATATATATATGGAACAGCCTGTAGCCTGTGTGTCTCTCCCCACCCAATGTAACCACACGTCTCATATCCATAACGTCTCATGTCCATGTCACGTGAGATCAAAGCTAATGTAACCAGTCATAAAATCTCTATGAATATAATGTCTATGTCAATCCTGTATCCTACACGGAATCACCATGAATATCTCAGGAAGATTCTATCACATGTATAGTGTCAAGTGTCCTGGGTTTTAATGTACTTGATAAGACAAGTACGAGAGAGTAAAGGGTCACGAATGTCCATCTCTAGATGACGTACACAACACCGCGTACGGGATTGACATCCGACTATAATCGGACACTAAGTATGTCACACGGTTCCTAGGTTAAGCATGTACAACAGTTATAATTAGGACAAGTAATATGTAATAAAGACTGCAAGTTGGCAAGGTACACTTGCCTGATGTTTGATTTCCAACTACTGTTCTGTTACTCATGAAATTTCCAGAAATATCTTCGGATGCTGAAATAAATATTACTATCATGTTCAGAAGATATCAAATAGCTAGAAATGCCTGTCCTTGAGTCCAATTTGGACACAGGGGCGAAAATGACAATTTCGGGTCAAAACGGGGTCCGTATGTGGGCTCGCTTTGCAACGAAAAATGTGTCAGGGTCAAAGGTCTCCAAATTTGTCCAACTTAGTGTCAACAAGTCAGGAACGATGATACGAACCCAACGGAACTTCCAGAATTGGATTCCGATGAGCCGGTCACAAAATTGCCCGTCAAATGGAGCCTGTGGGGCCTACGATACGCAATTTTGTCAACGTTCTCAGAATCGAACCAAACTTGGGTCACAGGACCAGCGTATTGCTACGAGTCCGATGGCGCAAGTTTCGTTTCGATTCGACGTGTGTACACAAAGTTATGATGCGTTCCAGAAAGGACGGATACGGGACGGTGTCGGCGGATACGCGTTGATTCCGGTGTGAACGCACATCCGAATCAACTTCTGTGAAATCCCACACGTCCTTATCAACGGTGCGCACGTATCAGTGAAGACCGCGTGCGACCAAGTCTTTCCGTTTGGCGGGGCGTACTCAGTTTCGGGGTGAAACAGGGCATTATTTTTTCTGTTTTTGGATCGCGGTTCGCGATGGGCCACAGGACGCGATGCACCGAACAGGTTGCACGGGCACCGAGAGGGTCACACAGGGTTCGTGATGCAACAGACGGAATCGAAAACGGGGCAGCGAGGAGAGAGAAACGGGTACCTGAACAGAGCTCCAAAAAATCGAGTTTTCGTGTCCGTGTCGACACGAAGTGTCCTGGTCCTGTGTCCACCCTAGGGTTAGGGCCAGATCTGGCTGGGGCGGCACTGGCGAGGGCGGCCGGAGGTGACGCAGGCTTGGACGGCCGGAGGCGGCGTCGGCTTGGACGGCCGGAGGCGGCGCAGGCTTGGGAGCTGCGGACGGCTGCTGCGGCTGGAGGGGCAGCGGGGAGGTCGACGGGTCTCGGGGTGATTGAGGCGGGTCGGCCGGGCTTGGGGGTGGCCGGAGTCGGGGTCGGCGGGGGTCTTGGGTTCAGGTGGGGTGGAGATGAGGGAGGAGAAGGGGATTTATAGGGTTCAGGGGAGCCGGGGGTGGCCGGGTGAGGCGGAGACGTGGCGGAGGCCGCGGGGTCGTGGAGCGAGGGGCGCAGGCGGGGGTCGCCGTCGTCGTGGCCGGAGGAGGCGGCGGAAGAATCGGTCACAGCAGACGTGGGGGAGGAGAGGGTCTCGCGGGTCGGGTCGGAGCAGGTGCGGGTCTGGCAGACCCGGCCCGACCCGCTAGGCGAATACGGGTTTGGGCTGCGGGTTCGGGTCGCGGGTTTGACCCGGATCCGACCCGCGGCTGAGGGTTGGGTCGGGCTGGTTTGGTTTGGGGTTTAAATTAAAAATAGTTTTTAGGTGTTTAAAAATAGGTTCGGGGCCCAATAAATTCCAGAAAAATTATCCTAAGTCCAGTTTTTCATTCTACACCATAAAATCTTATTTTCATAATATTTTAATATTGATTATTATCATTTAAAAATTATTTAATCACTAAAATACCCTATTTTAATTCCTGAAAATTATAGAAAAATTCCGGAAAAATGTTTTAAAAGTTTTATAAAAATCAAGGTGATTACAGGAACCAAGACCCTTGTGCACAAGATTATCCATGACCATTGACGATCTGAACACTAAGTTAACAAATGAAGCATTTCAAAGATCAATATGAACGGAACTGCTTTAGCATAATGCGATGGCATAGTCTGCTGGCTATTATGATCAATTCACAAGTTATATACTATCCATTGAGCAGTCATAGATGAATAAGTTCTAGCTACAACTGAACACAAAATAGTTATATGTATAACGGACATGCACGCATCAATGTGATCGCATAGAATTCTGTGTGATAAGCATTATAAGTGTTTTAAGTCTACTTCTTCTTTATTCTGACTCAATTTTATTATTTTAGTATAGTTTGATCGGAATACACAAATGAGTCAATTTATTAAGAATGGAGACTTGGAATAAGGGCGCTAATTGAAATAAAGCAGTCACAAGTTGGTAAACTGGGAGAGAGAAGGGGAGATCTTCAAGACTCCGCTCGCGCGTCGCCTGCACGATCACCTGCACGCACTAACAAATGATTAATATCTCCTGATTCAGTCTTCAAGGGTTTGATACGAAATGCGAAATCCTAAGAATGAAGGAAATAAAATCCATCGAAACCGTTCAAGAAAATGCAAGTCACAAAACCAACAAGAAAGCAACTAAGCGGCATGAAAAACGGGCAAGAAAACCAGTGCAACAGAAAGGTCTCTCTCGACTCTGCCGCCGAGTCCTTCCTTGAGGCATGATCCGTTGAATGTGGGACCTGATTCCGAAGAAACAATCCATAACGAGGAAATGATCTTGATTCAATCTGTTCCTATCGAACGATACCAAGTATTTCTTAGCCGCGCTCCCCGAATAGGGGGAACGGGGCACTACATTAATAACTAGTTCACAAGGTCTTCATAGCGGAAGCATTGAATAAACACAAGTATGGAATAAAATCATTTTAGACCACAAATCAGATGTTGAATGTTAGTAGTTTGATCATCAGTTGATAAAGAATTGGATGATTATAAACAAACAATGTTGATTACATAGATGGGAAATAAGATATCAACTAAGTAATAGGCTAATCATTTACATGTTACTGTTTTTGTATGAAGCAAACTTACACTTTACTACTTAAATTTCTACCGTAGTTATATTATTCCGAGTAATAGTGATATACTCATATATATGAATGCTGCTCTTAGAAGTAGTAACTTGCTCCTTTTTTTGGTATAAATTATCAATTATACAAGAATTTTGTGATTTGGATATCATATTCTAATACACAGCGTAATTGATGCACTACACAACAAGATAACTGAGATCATTGCTCTCATTAATTTTTGAATAATATTTTTCTTAATTTTTTACAAAACATGCTTCTTATTCATTAGGCAATTGCCTAACCTTGCATCACGTGCCTTGTCAGCTAGGTATACCTAGTGCCTTTTTATGCCTTGTGACGTGTCACCACTGTACTTGATTTTCTTTTGATTTCAGAGCATTGGTCATAATGCTTCGGAGATCATTTTGCTGTTACATTGTTGTGGTATTTAATTATTGCAATTGTATTAGGGCAGTCTAAAAGCTTATTCTTCCATTAAGGGTAGGTAAGTTAATATTTTGAGCTAGAGATGTTAATTGCACTTAGCACTTGCTTCTGTTTCTATAAGGAAAGATGGTCAACTGTTATGGCTTTACCAAATCATGTATTGCTGATTGTTTGGTTCTCATAGTCCTGTCAAGTGTCAACCATATTTACTTTTATACCTCCATTGGAGGTTTTCTTGTTTGTTTTAGGAGATTATGTGCACTCTTCAGCTATTGTTGTTGTTTGTATCATAATACTGGTTGATCGTTGAGTTTCTTTGTTAAATGGAACTTAATTAGTGGTCTTGTCTACCTAGCAACAAGAAACAAAGTCTTTATCCCAATTTTTTGGGTTTTTCTTCCATTAAGCTCTATTTAGGGCCATCTCCTTTGTGACATGAACAAAGATCATATCCTTCTTTAACTAGCCTAAGCGGCTCCTATTCCTACTATCTTATCGGCATCGCTCCCTGTTGGAGAATCTACCGGCATGTGCTGCTTGTGTGTATGCCACCTAAGACGATTTTCTCTATGTTATCCTCAATTGGCACCATCTCTAACTTCTGACGGATACATTCATTTCTTATCCTTATCTTTTAATGTATTGCCACTTATCTATCTTAGCATTTTCATTCAACATATGATGTGGGTTATAATAATGATATGTCATATGAGTACGGTCGAGTTGGAACTCTAAGGAGATCATATTGTTTATAAATTGCAAGGCCTCCATTTACGAGCTTCTACTCATCTGCTGTGAGAATCACCTTTGAATATCTGAATGTTCATATTGGGACTATAGGGGCAAATAATTTGATGGATATGAAAATGAATAAAAGCTTTTACTGGGAATTTGCTGGTATTTGATTTCATGTAATAATGATAACATCTTATGCTGATATGAGTACGGTCGAGTTGGAACTCTAAGGAGATCATATTGTTTATAAAGATGTTATAATAATGATAACATCTTATGCTGATATGAGTACGGTCGAGTTGGAACTCTAAGGAGATCATATTGTTTATAAATTGCAAGGACTCCATTTACGAGCTTCTACTCATATGCTGCGAGAATCACCTTTGAATATCTGAATGTTCATATTGGGACTATAGGGGAAAATAATTTGATGGATATGAAAATGAATAAAAGCTTTTACTGGGAATTTGCTGGTATTTGATTTCATGTAAATGCTCCACTTTATGACATATGAGATGCAATGTAGGTTCTTGTACTGTGTATAGAGTTGCAGCCAATCAGCACCAACTTAATTCGACTGCTGTGAAAGAGTTGCTAGGAGAACTATTTCATTTCGTATGTCAATTGCCAATGTTCCCATAATTGCATTCTATGAGTGGTAACTGTTAATCTTGGTGGACATGCTCCAGTTACATAGAAAGTATAGAAAGTATGCAGTAATGGAAATTTTGCATTTACAATTGTGATCTCTAACAACCATGCAGTAAAATTGTTTAGGATTATTGCAAGTTATTTGAAAATGGGAACTGAGCTTTATATTCCATGATTTTTTTGTGATGCTTATTTCTGTAACAGCAACAATGTCTGTGCCTAATGTTGAGTCTTACATTTGGTTTCGAATAGGTTGGTGGTGGTACAACTACAGTTGTGCTCCTTGCTGGAGAGTTCCTGAAAGAGGCCAAACCATACATTGAGGATGGGGTCCATCCTCAGCTTCTTATAAGAAGCAACCGGTCCGCCAGCTATTTAGTGAGATTATTTTTCATAATATGCTAAAGCTCGCATTTTGTAATGTGTGAACTGATAGCTAGGCACCATGTTTAACAGGCCATTAACAAAGTCAAAAGAACTTGCAGTAAGCATTGAAGGGAAAAGCCTTGAAGAAAAGAAAACCTTATTGGCTAAGTGTGCTGCTACAACATTGTCGTCTAAACTTATAGGTGGAGAAAAGGAATTTTTCGCATCTATGGTTGTTGATGCTGTCATCGCCATCGGAAATGATGATAGGTTAACTCTGACCGGGATAAAAAAGGTCCACTATCTCTACTTTTGTTGTTTCATAACTTCTAATTTGTTTGTTTGATTTTGTTGTGTGTGAAAGCCTAATCAGAAGCCAATTTTTTTGGTTTATGTGCCTGATTTACTATGAATTGTACTACACATCAAATATGTTAGCTTCACCAATTTCATTCTGATATATGTGGACATACTGACAGAGTAATTACCTGCAGATGAAGTTTTATGTCATTTCTTTATCTAGCATACTATATTTTGTTACAGTTCTTAAACATAGATTCCTGTATCCACTTCTGAAATATTTTATGTAGGAATTGGGGTGGAATTACGATGGTTATGAAGTGTACCGAGAGTAAAAAAATGGATATTCTCAAGTGAACTCACTCCTTGAAGTCATTTGAATCAATATGGAGAAAAAGAGAAAATGCTAATTGGAGATATCGTTTTAAGTGAATTCACCCCTTTATCATGTCATGATAAAGTATTCTTTCCATGATCTCTACATGTGGCATGTTCAACTGTTTTGTCTGTGTAGTTCTGGACTTTTTGTGATTTGCGGTTGGGTTAAATAGTTGTGATTAGGTTGGTTAATCTTATTTCACTAAGGGACACAATCGATTGACAGAACTAGTAGGAAAGCAATTTTAAAAATTATGCCTCTGTCGAACAGGTCCCTGGTGGTAATATGAGAGACTTATTTCTTGTTAACGGTGTTGCATTCAAAAAGGCATTTTCTTATGCTGGCTTTGAGCAACAACCAAAGAAATTTCTGAACCCAAGGATTCTTCTGTTAAACATTGAGTTGGAGCTGAAGTCAGAGAAATAAAATGCAGAGATAAGGTAAGTAATCATCAACTTACAGTATGCTGTTGGTTTTCCTTCAATAATTCTGTTGAATGGCTACTGCAGATTGTCAGACCCTTTGCAATACCAATCCATTGTTGATGCTGAATGGAATATTATCTATGACAAGCTCGACAAGTGTGTCCAGAGTGGAGCAAAAATTGTCCTGTCTAGGTTGGCAATTGGGGACCTTGCAACACAGGTACATTACCTCATGGTTTGCTTAAAATTTAAATTACTATCCAGAGCCGTAATGGTTCGCCATTATGCAGTATTTTGCAGATCGGGATATCTTCTGTGCTGGGCGTGTGGCAGAAGAGGATCTGCAGCGCGTTGCTGCTGCCACAGGTGGAACTGTACAGACTTCTGTCAACAATGTCATCGATGAGGTTTCCTTCTTGTTTCTTTACAAATCTTTTTGATTGGGCTTTATGAATCTCAGTGTTGGTAGTAGCTCTACACCAAAATATATTTTGTCTTTGTTTCTGTTTTATGTATGAATGTGTGGCAGGTTTTGGGATCTTGTGATGTATTTGAGGAAAGACAAGTAGGAAATGAGCAGTTTAACATATTTAGTGGCTGTCCTTCTGGCCAGACAGCTACCATAGTTCTCCGTGGTGGGGCAGATCTGGTATGCTACTATTACTGATTACACTATGCTCTACTGAACTGTACAGTTTGTTAGTACCTAACAGTTGATGACTTTCTTTGTTATCAACTTGGCAGTTCATTGAGGAAGCTGAAAGGAGTCTGCATGATGCTATAATGATAGTTAGACGTGCTATGAAAAACTCCAATGTTGTGGCCGGTGGTGGTGCTATTGATGTATGCTAACCACAACAACTTACCAAGGTGTTTTTCATTTTGGTCTATTGGATAATAATCTTTTTACTGCTCAACAACAGATGGAGATAAGTAGATACCTGAGACAACATGCACAGACAATTGCTGGGAAGTCGCAACTATTCATAAACTCGTATGCCAAGGCCCTTGAGGTTTAGATGTGTACCTTTATATTTATTCAAATATTCGACTGAATGCCAGTATTACAATTTATTGCCTGTGCAACTGTTTCAAGAATTGCCATTTCTGCCAATTTTCTTGTTGAGACCTTTATAAGAGGTTATAATTTTATTTCCTTGGTTGTCGACTTTTGTACAGTCTAGAATTTTCTTAATCAGTAGTAGTAGATGATACAGTCGGGATACCTTATGCTAGTTACAATCTTATGTAATTCTTTTGATACAGTCCATGGTATGTGCTTTATCTAGCTAGGGTCTTATCAGTCACATTAAGTATTATATGTGAATATTGTAATGGAGGCTATGTATTTCTTATATTCAATGTTAGAAGCATTGGCTCTTGTCATGAGACCTTACTTTCATTTGAGCAAAGGTACAGGAATATATCTTCTAGAGGTAGTTTTGTGCTTATCTTGCCTTAATTGATACATCAAGGCACTTGCATGTGCAGAACTTGTTATTTGATCCGTTATTGGAGAGTAATTTATAAATGTTTTAAAGGAAACAACTCTGTGAAGGTAATGGAAGTGTTAATAGCAAGGAAGTTAACTATTACCAGCTCATCTTTCAGTGTGACAATACAAGATGAATACCTCTTTGAAGGTCGAAGCCTTTTGAATATCTCTATTGAAGTTCCTGGATTCCCTATGCCTTGATCAAACATCTCCTTGGCTGAATTGCTGATTCACATCATTGACTGGATTGTCTCTGAAATTTTACCACCACCCCCTTTGAGGCATCATTTTCTTTTCAATGTCAATAATATATTCATTATCCTTTACTGCTGAATATATATATTCTCTATGCAACTTCTAAAGCAATTAAACTATAGCACAAATACATCTTGTAATGTCCTCTCCAAATATTAAATGTACACATATCTAGGATACTTGGACATTTCAGATTAATGTAAGCATCAAGCCTTGAGCACTCTAGGAGTTGCCACAAATTCAGCTTTATTCATCGATGTCAGTTGGCCTAATTTAAGTGATACAAGAAGTATCATTCCAGTGAATGGGACAATTTTGATAGCTTCATTTATCAATTTCTAGTATAAGATCTAATAATATCTTTTCCACTTTTATAGATTAGGGATTGTATATATAGTTTTTTTTCTTCAAAGACGAGTTAAACTATTGATTAAATGAGGCACTAAGATCTCTCCTACTTTTAACTGCTAATTGATTTATTTGTATGGGAGTCTGTCATGCTATTATCATTTACCTAGTTTCATCATTATGCAGATTATTCCCCGGCAACTTTGTGACAATGCAACTGATGTTTTGAACAAGCTCAGACAGAAACATGCATCTGGTGAGCAATTTGCTGATCAAAGTGTACCTGCGGAAAATCCATCTATACTGACATCCACTACTATGCACACGGGTGAAGGTGCAAATTATGGTGTAGATATCAACACTGGTGGAATTGCAGATTCCTTCGCGAACTTTGTATGGGAGCCTTTGTTGGTTTTGGTTTTGGTTTTGTTTTCTTGCAAAAGTTCAAATCCCTCTTTCGTTCTTTAGTCCCACATCGGATGCACCAAAGCCTTCTTGTGTACATATATTAGTTTCTCTCCTTTGCTCTATTAAGTTGTTGTGTGGGGAACCCCTTGGGCCACACGCGCGCGCCGCCCGGCTCAGTTCGGCGCGCGTAACGGGTGCGGGTACGCGCCCACATCTGCGGGCGCCGAATGCCGATCCGATTTCCTCTTCGGGTTCGGGCTGGGACCCTAAAATTCTTTTTGCTCCTCTTCATTCTTTCATTTATTTTTTTTCTGAACGTTGGAATTAATTTCTGAACGTTACAATGTTTCTGAACCGTTATTGTGTCCAGGTTCATTCTTTATTTTGTGTAACGGCTGAATTAATAGGAGAATTAATTCAGACCGTTACATATGAGTATTATATATATCGGACTGAATTCTTTGTAAAATCACTCAGAAAAAATTCTTTACGAAAAACCTCTGTCAACATTCTGTTCGATCTTCGTCGTCTCCAAGCTCTGGGCAGAGCTAAGTTCTGGTCGTTCTCTCCAAGTCGTGTGCGGCAACGAGATACCGGTAGTGCGGGGGTTTTACCACTAGGAGCTTTGGGAACGTCTGCACACAGATCCCGAATAAACTCTTAGGGCAGTGCTTCGTGCACGACTTCCCCAGAGGCCGGTAACATCTAATTTTATTTTTTGTATTCTTAAATTTTTCAATAAGAAAAGACAACAAAATTATAACAATCTAAGAGTTTATTATTTGTTAAAATTAGCTACTGTTTGAATTAGCTACTGATACTTACTATTTGAATTAGCTACTATAGTTACTATTAGCTACTGTTAGAATTAGCTACTGTTAGAAATTTTCAAAAGTTTTCTTAATAGTTTCATAGTTGTTTTCTGGTTGTTTTCGAAAGTTCTGGTTGTTTTCTTAATAGTTTCATACTTTCAATTTTCTTATACTGTCAATAGTTACTTTTAGAAAATTGTTAGAAAATTTTCAATAGTTACTATACTATTGATTAAAATTGTTTCAATAGTTTCAATTGTTACTGTTAGAAAATTTCTAAAGCTTCTGATTAAAAAGAATTTTCTAAAATATTGTTAATATACAATTTGTAGAAAATTACTTACTATACTGTAACTATCAATATACAAATTTGCTTAACCTGTGCTTCTAACATTTTGTTACCTCATTCTGTTAGCATATTACATACAGTGAACACATTCTGTTACCACATTCTGTTAGCAATTTGTTACCACATACAGTGAACACATTCTGTTCTTCTAGCAATTTGTAACCACATTCTGTTCTTCTAGCAATTTGTTAGCACATTTCATAATTTTGTCAATTGTAATTCTTTATCACTTTATTTTTTGAAACCAATCTAGGACCAAAAGAAAATAGTTTAGTAAAAAGGAAATTACAAATAAAATCTTCAAATCTAAAGTTTCAAAGTAGAGACAAACTCGGGCACAAGCCGAAAGGGTCCTTTTGTCAACCGAGTGTAAACAACCCTAAGCGACACGGTACTTAAGAGTCTTCGGACCACCGCTAGCTGGGAACCGGCCCCTACAGCTAACCTGAGTTGATCAATACTTGAAAAACTAAAGATTTTAAGATTGATTAGCAAAGACCACATAAACTATTATCTTGGACATTGTTATTAAATAAATTTATATTTTTCATACTGCAATCATGACTGGTAAGGAGGAATCCTCTACTGCAAAACCTGCTAAGTTTGATGGCTCATACTTCAAGAGATGGCAGAGCCAAATGAAATTTTGGCTCACGACCTTAGGACTTATTTCTGCCATTGATGGGTCCACACCCATCACAAATGATTCTGATAAAACTGAGTCTGACATAGGAGTGTCCACCTCATCGAAACCAAAAACCCCTAAAGAGATAGACTTCTACTGTTTTCATAGAATTCTAAGCGCATTATCTGAATCCTTGTATGATATATTTTTTGAATACAAGAGCGCTAAAGAACTCTGAAAAGCCTTGGAAGATGAATACGGCTGTGATGATGCCGGAATATAAAGGTTTAATTCTTCAACCTTTAATAGGTATTTCATGGTAGATGACAAACCAATGAATGACCAGCTCCATGAATTCCAAGAATACCTTAGACATATTCAAGCCAAAGGGACATCTTTCTCCAATGAACATAAAATAGCATGCCTAATTGACAAGCTACCTCCCTCTTGGTCTGATATGGCTAAGGATCTTATCCATACACAAGGAGATCTTACCTACAATCAAGTCCTAAAGAAAATTAGAACCGAAGAACAAATTAGATTGAGGTCTAAGCCTAAGACTGAATCTAAAGCTAAGGTAAACCTTGTAGAAGGCCAAGGAAAACCCAAGTCTAATTTTTCTTATAAACACAAGAAGAATTTCTTCAAGAAGAAGAAAAACTTTCAGCCTAACCACCACAACCATCATCACCAAAACCAAAAACCTAGAAACTTCAGTCAGACTCAGGATCAAAAGAGATTTTGTTTCGTATGTGGTAAAACAAACCATATGGCCATCAACTGCTACCATAGGAAGAAGGAAGCTGTCCAGACCTCCTACAAAGGAAAGGGCTCAGTTAGACCAGAAGTGAACATGCTTCACAAAGGTTCTTCGAGTTCCTTCAGGTCTGTAAGCTTTTAACCCCTTATTAACCTCTCTTACCATTCTGATGATTGGTGGTTGGATTCTGGAGCTAATGTTCACGTTTCGTTTGATCGCTCCTGTTTTTTAAACTATCAGAAATCAAGTGGAGGAGGTGTGACCCTAGGAGATGGCTCAACGGCACAAATTATTGGAAGAGAAAAAGTTAACCTGAAGATGACATCAGAAAAAATCTTAACTCTTCATGATGTTCTTCATGTGCCGTCTGTCAGGAGAAACCTAGTTAGTGGATCCCTTCTTGTAGCCTCAGGATACAAAATTGTAATGGAGGCTAATAAAGTAGTTTTTTCTAAGCATGACTCTTTTATAGAAAAAGGCTTTGTAAAAGACGGTCTTTTCATTTTAAGTACAATGAATAAAATGTCTGATTGTTCTCTCATTGTCTCTAATATAGAATCTTCAAATGTTTGGCATGGCAGACTAGGTCATGTGAACCTAGGTTCTATTAAAAGAATGATGACCTTAGATCTTATTCCCAAGACTCCAATAGATGACAAACACAAATGTGAAATCTGTGTTCAAGCCAAACACACTAGATTACCATTCAAATCTGTAGAAAGAAATTATGACCTTCTAGAACTTATCCATAGTGATGTATGTGACTCAAATAGGATTTTGACCAGAGGCGGTAGAAAATATTTTGTTACATTTATAGATGATTATTCAAAGTATTGTTATATCTACCTTCTCAAAACCAAAGATGAAGTTCTAGATAGATTTAAGATCTACAAATCTGAAGCTGAGAATCAATTAGAAAGGAAGATTAAGATTCTTAGATCTGATCATGGTGGAGAATATACCTCAAACGAAATGATTAACTTCTGTGAAGAACATGGAATAATTCATGAGGTAACTGCTCCATATTCACCTCAGTCTAATGGAGTTGCTGAACGCAAGAACCGCACTCTGTTAGATATGGTGAATGCCATGCTTCTCAGCTCTGGTGCTCCTGATAACTTATGGGGAGAAGCCCTTTTAACTGCCTGTTACATTCTTAATAGAATTCCTAGTAAGGCAAAAGACAAGACTCCCTATGAGCTGTGGAAAGGTAGAGCACCTAGGACTAATTACCTTAGAGTTTGGGGATGCCTTGCTAAAGTCAAAATTTCCGAACCTAAAAAGAGGAAGATTGGTCCCAAGACTGTAGACGCTGTTTTCATAGGATATGCCTTAGACAGCTATGCCAATAGATTTCTAGTGACTCACTCAGAAGTAAATGAAATCTCTAACAATACCATTATAGAAGCAAGAGATGCAGTTTACTTTGAAAATATATTTCCTTTTAAGGATAGAAGTTCAATCTCTTCCTCCATACCCTCTACTAGTTCTCAAGTCCAAATACCTAGCTCTCAATCTGAACAAGACTTAGAACCAAGACGGAGTAAAAGGAATAGGATTGAGAAAAATTTAGGAGAAGGATTCTTCACCTTTTTGATAGAGGGTGATCCATCAACTTATGAAGAAGCAATGTCGTCTCCTGATGCTCCCTTCTGGAAAGAAGTCATTAACAGTGAATACAACTCCATCATGGAGAATAATACTTGGTTTCTAACAGACCTACCTTTAGGGAATAAACCAATAGGTTGTAAGTAGATTTTCAAGAAGAAACTCAGAGCCGATGGTACAATAGAGAAATATAAAGCTAGACTAGTTGCCAAGGGTTTTACCCAGAAGAAAGGGTTAGATTATTTTGATACCTACTCTCCTGTAGCTAGGATCACATCCATTAGAACTCTTTTGGCCTTAGCATCCATTCATGATATGCTAATCCATCAAATGGATGTAAAGACAGCATTTTTGAATGGAGATCTAGAGGAAGAACTTTATATGGACCAACCTGAAGGTTTCATTGCTAAAGGTCAAGAAAAGAAAGTTTGCAGACTAGTAAAATCCCTCTATGGCTTGAAACAAGCTCCCAAACAATGGCACAACAAATTTGACAAAGTAATTTGTGAATATGGTTTCTTGTCAAATGAGTATGACAAATGTATATACTCTAAAGGTACATGTAAAAGTTGTGTCATTTTATGCTTGTATGTAGATGACATTTTTATCCTAGGTTCATCACTGGAATTGATAAATACTACAAAGAACTATTTATCTAGCCACTTTGATATGAAAGACCTAGGAGAAGCCAACTTAATTTTAGGAATACAAGTGACCAAAGGCAAAGAGGGTTATACTCTATCTTTAGCACATTCAATTGAAAAAATGCTAAAAAGATTTGAGTTATTTGATAAAAAACCTGTCCTTACTCCTTATGACAGCAGTATTGTACTGAAAAAGAATGAAGGACCACCTTTGGAACAACATAAATATTCACAGATGATAGGCTCCCTTATGTATATAACAAACAGAACAAGACCTGATATTGCATTTGCTATTGGGAGACTAAGCAGGTATACCAGTAACCCAAATCAGTCACATTGGACTGCCTTGGATAGGGTATTTAGATATCTCAAGGGCACCCTAGACTACAAACTTCATTTTACTAGGCACCCTGATATCATAGAAGGTTATTCAGATACAAACTGGGTAACCGACTCACATGATATAAAATCTACTACTGGATAAGTATTTACTCTAGGAGGAGTTGCAATCTCATGGGGCTCTTGCAAGCAAACTATCATAGCTAGGAGTACAATGGACTCCGAAATGATAGCTTTAGATACAACTTGCACAGAAGTTGAATGGCTTAAAAATCTTATTATGCATATACCTGTTTCTCTTAGTCCTGTTCCTGCAATTTCTATAAATTGTGATAATAAATCTGTTATTGAACTACTAAAGCATGATTCTGTGAATGCTAAGATGAACAGGCACCTGCAGCTGCGCTTCAAGTCAATAAAAAGCCTACTAGACAAATATGTGGTTCTTGACTATATAAAGTCAGAAAAGAACCTTGCAGATCACTTGACGAAGGGTCTGTCTAGGACTTTGATCCTAGAATCATCGAGGGGGATGGGGTTAAGCCCATAAGTTAGTCACCAGCAGTGGCAACCCAACCGAGTCTGACTGGAGATCCCAAGAAGCCGGTTCAATGGGTAGAAACAAGCTGAACTTAGGTGACTTTATGGAACACTGACTCGAGATTAAAATCTCATTAAAATAAAGCCCAAGCGGCTGTACATGTGTACATTGACTCCCCATCCCTATGGTGACAGTGTCCCTGTGTGATATGGTTAGGATGAGGTTAAACTCTCAATAGGTCCAAGCTGTAATGCTGGGTTGATTCATATCACCAACCATTAAGGACTTACCTATATGAGAGGTCGTGAAGGCCGCGACTATGGGACAGGGCGATCCCAGACAACTCTCATGAATGTGGAAAGTGCGCATGGCCATTTAAAAGCGCCACCCGATAGATCAAGGACCTCTAGCGTACTATGTGTGCTATTTTTCTAAATCTGGTTCAAGAAGTCTGATTCAAGGCATAGTCCATCAAGCACTTCTTCAGATTAAGGCAATAGTCACTACGTGAGATTCAAGGCTGTAGTCCATCTCATCTATGCATAGTATTTTACTGCCCAGATGCTCTCTCTCTCTCTCTCTCTTTTTACTTCACTCTTATCTCTGTTTCAGAACTTGATCTTTTGGGGGGGGATTGTTGGTTTTGGTTTTGTTTTCTTGCAAAAGTTCAAATCCCTCTTTCTTTCTTTAGTCCCACATCGGATGCACCAAAGCCTTCTTTTGTACATATATTAGTTTCTCTCCTTTGCTCTATTAAGTTGTTGTGTGGGGAACCCCTTAGGCCACACGCGCGCGCCGCCGCCGCCGCCCGGCCCGGCTCGGCTAGGTTCGGTTCGGTTCGGTTCGGCGCGCGTAACGGATGCGGGTACGCGCCCACATCTGCGGGCGCCGAATGCCGATCCGATTTCCTCTTCGGGTTCGGGCTGGGACCCTAAAATTCTTTTTGCTTCTCTTCATTCTTTCATTTATTTTTTTCTGAACGTTGGAATTAATTTCTGAACGTTACAATGTTTCTGAACCGTTATTGTGCCCAGGTTCATTCTTTATTTTGTGTAACGGCTGAATTAATAGGAGAATTAATTCAGACCGTTACATATGAGTATTATATATATCGGACTGAATTCTTTGTAAAATCACTCAGAAAAAATTCTGTACGAAAAACCTCTGTCAACATTCTGTTCGATCTTCGTCGTCTTCAAGCTCTGGGCAGAGCTAAGTTCTGGTCGTTCTCTCCAAGTCGTGTGCAGCAACGAGATACCGGTAGTGCGGGGGTTTTACCACTAGGAGCTTCGGGAACGTCTGCACACAGATCCCGAATAAACTCTTAGGGCAGTGCTTCGTGCACGACTTCCCCAGAGGCCGGTAACATCTAATTTTATTTTTTGTATTCTTAAATTTTTCAATAAGAAAAGACAACAAAATTCTAACAGCCTTCAGTTGTTAAGGTATACCTAATTACCTATACAATTGCCTTGCTTTCTTGTAGCCTTGTTTGATTGTAAACTGGCGATTGAGACTGGGAACATAATCTGCAGATTAATGCAATAAATGCTGCTACTAAAGCTGCTTGTCTTATTCTGAGTGTGGATGAGACAGTGAAGAATCCAAAAGTAAGCTTTTCTTTGCAGAAACACTTGTTATGCTATCATGTCTCTTATTTGTTGGGTTTTAAAATATCATAATACGTTTTACGAACTTGCTCTTTATGCACCATTAAAAATTGAATTGTGTTGATATGGTATGTTGGGTGTCATATTTAAGTATAGTATAAGCACATGGGAATATCCTGAGGACATATTTGGGATGCCAGAATATGTCACAGGATATTCCATTATGAGATTATTGTCATAATGATTGAGATCATTGTATTAATGACTGTAAGGCTATATAATGCCAATGAGACAATCAATAAAATCATCAACTAATTTCAACATGGTATCAGAGCCAAGTTTCCACAAACCCTAGCCGTCACCAAGCTTCCACAAACCCACAGGAGGATTTTCTAGATCTCCTCCACCGAACTCTTCCACGCCCCCCTCCCTTCCCGCCTCGTCTACCCCCCTCCCTTCAAAAAAAAAAAAAAAAAAATCTTCACGGCTGCTGCGACTGCTGCTGCTGCTGCGACGGCGGCTGTGACATGCGTGCTGCCGCCTCCTCCACACCAGCACTAGACATCGCCTAATAGGGATGCCTAGATCTGGAAAAAGGGGGGACATGTTCGGATCTAGGAGCGGACGACGAGGACGAGCGTGAGTCGTGGAGCGGACGTGACGTGATTGGATAGACGAAGCATCGATGGAGGAGATCATCAAGAAGCTAGATTCTGCAGAGGTGGCGACGTTGATGAAGTTGTTGACGATATCGGCTGGTAAGAACACGACACGAACGTCGCCGGAGTTGAAGCTTCCCTCCATCGATCTGAAATTAGATGGACCAGCCACCTATCTGAGTTGGTCACGGCGGGTGAGAAGAACCCTCGCAGGAAAAAACATGGAGGGGTTCCTGACGGGCGAGACGACAGAGCCGGACGAGGGCTCGACAGGACGCGATGAGTGGAAGTCCACTCATATGGTGATCTACATCTGGCTTCTCAACTCCTTAGTCCAGTCTATTGCCGCCACAGTAGACGGTATTGAGATGGTGAAAGATGTGTGGGAGAAGTTGAGAAGGACCTATGATGGTGTGGGGAACAACTTACGGGTCTTCCAGATAAAGGGGGAGATTGATGACACCGTACAGGGAGAGAAGACGGTGCAGGAGTATGCCACGGAGTTGGAGCGTCTGTGGTTGGATTATGATCACTCCTCAGATCGGGCGAGCTGCGGGGACCCTAAGTGTAAGGAGAGACAGGTGTGTCTGCAGGAGAGGACGATGAAGTTTCTCAAAGGGCTGACTGCAGCTTTCGCACAGAGGACGGCCCTACTTCTAGCCCAACCAAAGATCCCTAGCCTTGAGGAGGCTATCTCAGCCATGATCCAGGAGGAGACACGCATCAGGCTGCAAGCAGGGACATGTGGTCCCCCCGAAGCAAAGTCAGCACTAGCGATCACCAGCTCAGGTAATACACGATCTAAGGGAGAACCCTGGCAGGATAACCGGCAGTGCTACAACTGTGGGGAGATGGGTCATCATCGATATGCTTGTACCAAACCACCTAGGGAGGGAGACTCAGGTGGTGCACGAGGACCGTTCGGCGGACGAGGATATAATGGAGGACGTGGTCGTGGTCGAGGGGGTAGACGAGGCGGCCGAGGAGGTTATCGAGCAAACCTCCTGATATCAGAAGGGAACGGAGAAGCTGATGGCACCATTACTGTGGAGGACCAGGCACTGGGAGACATGAGGAGTAGAACAGAGGAGGCGTCCACCTCATTCTTTGTTAGGGGCAACGCTGCCATATATGCCCATCCATCAGAAGGTACTGACGAATCACTTGCCCTTGCGTCTATCTCTTCCCTTAAATCATCAGACTGGATTATCGACTCGGGAGCATCTCGACATGTGACTGGGAATGCTAGTGAGTTTTCTTCCTACACTCACCTAGCATCAGCAGACAGCATTCAGACAGCTGATGGCACTTTCCAGCCAGTGGTCGGTAAGGGTACTGTTAATTGTACAGGTTTAGTAAGATTATCCAATGTTTTACATGCTCCATCCTTTCCAGTCAGTCTCTTGTCCATTAGTTCTATAATCCTCCAACTTAAATGCATTGTTTCTTTTGATATTCCTAAGGTGACCTTCCAGGAGAAAGGGACAGGACGAAGACTTGGGACTGGCACTTGGCATGAGGGACTGTGGTACCTAGATCGAGAAGGACTGGACTCAGCATTGGTATCTATGGCAGAGAAGGCTGGCATGGAAGGACTGCAGCAGAGGACTGAGGATACCTTGATGCTCCATCATCGGAGGATGGGACATTCTTCCTTTGATACTCTAAGTAAGTTATATCCAGAGATTTATGCAAAAACAAAAAAAGAGAAATTAGTATGTGATGCGTGCGAGTTAGGAAAACTTACTAGGAGCTCATATGTTGGCACGGGTCATAGGAGCACTTTTGCTTTTGAGGTAGTACATTCTGATGTCTGGGGTCCATGTGCTACTAACACTATGAATGGTTATAAGTACTTTGTTTCTTTCATTGAGTGTGCCTCTCGTGTTACCTGGTTATATTTGATGAAAAATAAGAATGATGTACCTGCTTGTTTTCGGGATTTCCATAAGCATGTCCAGACTCAGTACAAAGCAGTTGTGAAGGTACTGAGGTCTGACAATGGAACGGAGTATACCAACAGGACGCTTGCAGAATACTTGTCAGCACACGGAATACAGCATCAGACCACCTGTGCATACACACCAGCACAAAATGGAGTTGCAGAAAGGAAAAACAGACACCTTCTGGAGGTCGCAAGAAGTATGATGATCGACATGAATGTCCCACAGAGTCTGTGGGGGCATGCAGTGTTGACAGCAGCTCAACTCATCAACAGGATGCCCTCGAAGGTCCTCGGATGGAAGTCCCCATGTGAGGTATTGCAAGGCAATAATAGTGGGATACTCCCACTGAAGGTGTTTGGGTGTGTGTGTTTTGTGAAGGACAACAGGCCATCAGTTGGAAAACTTGACCCTAGAGCGGTCAAATGCATCTTCGTAGGCTACTCGGTGACCCAGAAGGGGTATGTGTGCTGGAGTCCAGTAGAGAAGAAGAAGTTTGTCAGTATGGATGTCCACTTTCGGGAGCATGAGCCATACTACCACCAGGACGGAACTTCACACAACACGCCTAATACTGCCAGTATTAGGCGAGAGGGGGAGATGGAGAACTTTGTGGTAACCGATTTAGAAGTTTGGCATGGAGGCACGGAGAAGGGACAAGAAGGTGAAGGTGTTAGGCCTACGGCTCAGGGAGAGTTACTTACCTACAGCAGGAGAGAGAAGCAAACTGCAGGACCAGTACCGACAGTGCCAGTGCCAAGTCCTTTGCCTGCGTTCGTCCCAACTCCTGAGGCACCGACACCAACCCCCCTTCAGGTGATACCCCCTCCTTCACAAAATATCATTCCTCCTACTTCTACTCCTCCCACACCACTATCTGTACGGAGGACCACTCGCAGCAATGCAGGAAATCCTCCAAACAGATATGGTTGGGATATTGCTCAGTTTGTTTCTTATGACCATATCTCTTCTTCTCATGGAGCATTTATAGCATCTTTGGATAGTATTACTGTACCTAACAATTGGCAGGTTGCCAAGAACGATCCAAAGTGGAAAGCGGCAATGCACGAGGAGTTGGGAGCTCTGGAGAAGAACCACACTTGGGAGCTTGTGAGATTGCCAGAGGGGAAGAGAGCAGTTGGATGCAAGTGGGTCTTTACCGTGAAGCAGAACCCAGATGGACAGGTTGAGCGCTACAAAGCTCGACTAGTAGCCAAAGGATACAGTCAGACGTACGGCATCGACTATGACGAGACCTTTGCACCAGTTGCAAAGATGAGCACTGTCAGGACTCTGATTTCTCTGGCAGCGAATGGTGGATGGAAGCTACACCAACTGGATGTGAAGAATGCGTTTCTTCACGGAGATCTAGTGGAGGAGGTGTACATGGAGATACCACCAGGATTTGGCACCAATCAGACAGTAGGCAAGGTCTGCAGGTTGAAGAAGTCCATCTATGGACTGAAGCAGTCTCCTCGAGCGTGGTTTGACAGATTCAGAAGAGCGATGATAGGGATGGGATATCAGCAGATCAATGCGGATCATACTGTGTTCTTCCGTCGGAGTGGAGGCCACATCACCATGCTTGCGGTGTATGTGGACGATATGATTATCACAGGAGATGATGAGCAGGAGATCGCCCAACTCAAAGGAAAGCTTGGCAAGGAATTCGAGGTGAAGGATCTCGGCCTTCTTCGGTACTTCCTTGGGATTGAGATTGCTCGAGAAGCAGAGGGGATTGTTCTCTCTCAAAGGAAGTATGCACTGGACCTTCTCACAGAAACTGGGATGTTGGGGTGCAAACCTGCAGCGACACCAATAGATCAGAGGTTCAAGATTGATGCTGAGGCTGGAGAACCAGTTGATCGGGACAGATACCAGAGACTGGTTGGCAAGTTGATCTATTTGAGCCACACACGTCCTGATATCTGCTTTGCAGTAAGTGTGGTGAGCCGCTACATGCATAACCCACGGAAGGGTCATATGGATGCAGTGTACCAGATTCTGAGGTACCTGAAAGGTGCTCCCGGGAAGGGACTAATATTCAGGAAGAACAATCACGTGAGCATCGAGGGCTACTGTGATTCTGACTGGGCTAGTTGTGCTGATGACAGGAGGTCTACCTCAGGATATTGCATATTTGTAGGAGGTAACTTGGTCTCCTGGAGGAGTAAGAAGCAGTCTGTGGTGGCCAGATCGACAGCTGAAGCAGAGTACAGAGCTATGGCCTTGGGAGTTGCAGAGCTGCTATGGTTGAAGAATATGCTGGTGGAGCTGAAGCTGGATCAAGGAGCCAAGATGAAGCTGTGGTGTGACAATCAGTCAGCTATTAGTATCGCCAACAATCCAGTACAGCATGACAGGACCAAACACATCGAGATTGATAGATTCTTCATCAAAGAGAAGTTGGATAGTGGATTACTGGAGCTTGGCCATGTTCCAACAAGGGATCAAGTAGCAGATGGACTAACCAAGGGACTCGCCTCAGTGAGCATGATTAGAGGATGTGACAAGATGGGCTTAGTGAATATCTTTCACCCATCTTGAGGGGGAGTGTTGATATGGTATGTTGGGTGTCATATTTAAGTATAGTATAAGCACATGGGAATATCCTGAGGACATATTTGGGATGCCAGAATATGTCACAGGATATTCCATTATGAGATTATTGTCATAATGATTGAGATCATTGTATTAATGACTGTAAGGCTATATAATGCCAATGAGACAATCAATAAAATCATCAACTAATTTCAACAAATTGACACACTTACACTCTCTTCATGAACATTGCAGTACTTTATCTTGGATCACTAGTTGGGATAACTATCTTTTTTTGAGATTGTTTTTAATTATGTTTGCTTATCAGTTTGTTCAGAACAAGGACTATTATTATGTCGGTTGAAAGTAAGAAGAAAAAAAATGGGAAAAATATGGAATAGTCAAATAGTAGGCAGTTATTTAACTTATTTATCTTTCAGTTGACAGATATAAGGTAGGTTTGCTCATAACAAGAATTATTGTTTTTATCTTTGTCAAAGGTAGCGAGAAGATTCGAGAAGGGAAGAAAGTAAATTGTTAGCAATGATTCACAGATACAGGTTTTTATACCTGAATACTGCCGACTCGATTTATTCTTATCGAAAATTAGCTAGTTTGACCCATTACCCCACCCTTTTGGATTTTGTGAGGTCAACAGAGATTTTAAGAAATGCTTATTCAGATGGATATTAAGTCATCATTTAGTGACGTTTACTTAATAGTAATATTATGCAATATTAAATCATGGCCTTTTGCGTTATTTACTATGAGAAAGGTCGAATTTGCTAGACTTGCTATTCAGCTGGGCATATAAGTAGGAGCGGCAATCGGGTAGGATCTGGGTTGATCCGTTGATGCTCGACTTGAATCTGACCCGTTTACATCGAACCCAAACCTGGGCCGTTTTAAAACAAACTGGTCAAGCCAATGAGACCCGTTTACCCATTTGACTCCATGAGCCGTGACGTCTGGTCCGGATGTAAATTTGATGAGACATTAATTTCCAATATTGATTTGGCTGGACTTTAGTATACAAGAAATACTAAACATATAAAAACTTCCAAGCCTCTACAGAATATAAACGTTGTATGTAATTTTGTAACAGTATTTTCCATATGTAACTGACACCTGAGTCCAAACACATCATTTGCCTAGAAGTTTATCATTCTTGTATCAAATTGATCATGAATTCAATTTGCAGACCTTTATAATCTTCTTTGATCCGTCTTCCTGTGCGGATATTACGCTGAGGGGTGGCCGGTGTAGAAAATATAGTTAGAAACCATTCAAAGCAAGTTAAGAAAAAACCACATTAGCTACTTGAGAGACATAATGCCAGAAGATGAAGAGGTCACTTTGCTTCTTTTTTCATGTCTCTTGATGACGCTTGCAATTGAATGTCTTGATTGCATAGCCCTTTCAATGCTTCTTTGTAGCATACAAGATGCTACAGATGCTCTTTGAAAGGTAAACAAATGTCGAAACAGATTAGTAATGCTAATTTGTGTTTCCGTGCCTTGAAATGAGGGTATGTAAGCAAATGTTTTCAAATGCCAGTTTTCCTCTCACTGTCAGATGTCTGTGACTGTGGTAGCAATTCTATGAATATGTAACTGTGCTCTCTTCCTCATGCCATATAAGCTTTTTCTGCCTTCTATGGCTTTAGCCTCTCTGTGTACTTTATTTCAACACATTGTTCTTTTTTTTACTATGCTTCCACTTCTTTGTTCCTACCAACCATTCAACTTTTCTGCGTCCTGATCAAAGGCATCATAGAGCTTTGAAAGCATTCCCTTCAGTTAGGTATATAAATTTCTAACAGCCTTTTACTAGCAATTTCCAGCAGAAATAAGTTACTTTTATTGTAGGCAATTTCTGTACGTATACTTAAGAGTATGAAAATGTATCAATCATCCATTTCCTCCACCTAGGGCTATATGATGTTCTATGTCTACCAATTCACTTCGAGCTTGCTTTTGTTTTGTTCCCAATGTAGATTGACTTTCCTTTATAGAGAAAAATGAAACATTTGCCGTCAAAAGGTGTTACTCTCGGGGCTTAACCAAACGATGGATTGAACAAAACCAACAGAGCTTCCGATAAACTTTGCAGTCTACACTCCGTTGATCCAAAAGTTGTAGTCGAGATTCAGAAGCTCTAGCAAACAAGTTTGCCTTCCGATATCTCGATTCCAACAAACCACTATAAATATATGAAGTTACAGATTACAACTTGCTCCGAAAAAACAAATGAATCTGAAATCAATCTAGTTCTTTCTTGCAATCGCAGTTGCAGACGAACATAACTAGTTACAGCTAAAGGAGAAAAGGAGAAGTGGAAGAAGAAGAAAGCTTCTTGCTGGGGTGATGATGATCACCATTGCTCAAAGCAAGATTCGTCCCACACGATCTGCTCCCAGAACCAGCAAGTTCTCGAAGAACTTCTGGAACCCTCGTGTCACCTCCCACTTGGACTCACACGAACTCCTGGACTCCTTGGCATAACATTCTCTCTTCAACTCTCTCTTTCTAAATTTCGGATCTTAGCAAATGAGCATGGGAGGAGAGTATTTATAGAGGAGCTGACCACATAGTCGGTTACAAAGAGATAAGATCGAAATTAATTCAACAAAATCCGATTTGAATTAAAGTCGTAATCCTTCTATAACTGACTTAACCGAATCGCTACAGCAGCGACCCAGCCCACAGCGGCGCAGCTCGCATGCGTGCAGCAGCACAACAACGCATGGGCATGCGCCTGCGCATCGCCCGTACAACACCCTCTTAGTACCCTGCTCAAGCACCGGCGCATGCAACCACGCATGCAACAGCACATAAAACCAGCACACGAGTGCAACTTATGCGCACAAACACCATGCGCCGATGCCGACGTGCTAAGTGCAAAGTGTGCCAACAAAGCGCTACTTTGCATCCTTGAGTCCGAGTCCGAGTCCGAGTCGCTAAGGGGCTTAGCTCCTATGGAAATAATTTCAAAAGCATGACAAAAAGCATAAATGCTTTCATGAAGAGTTAATCCTTTTTTCTCCTAGGAAAACACCCCCACATGGCACCCATGTGCCTCACCACACCCCATGTGCATACCTCAACACAAGCAAAGCATTATATTGAGATACCCACTTGGTGGTGTAGCCGATGTGGAACTATCTTTCACTAGTCCAAAGGCAAAAACACCAACAATCCCCCACATATCTCAATATATGGGTTGAGCGTTCCCTACAGTGATTGCCCATCATGCATTAGGATAGATGTCGCTTCGACTTGAATTTTTTTGCATGGGTCAAATAACAGTATGATACAAGAATGGACTAAGCCTTGAATTCTGCACTATAGTTGCAATTTTTTTTCACTCACACAATGGCATCAGCTGTGCTTCCGGTTGCACATTAAAGGCCCTGTGCACACCTGATTTCGGTGTATGTATTTTGGACGTCTACAAGTTTACCCTCAAGAGACGGCCTATATTTTTTTCCATACATTCTAGGTGAGTTCTTTTAAAGAGTCATTGACATGAAGCCTTGCGCGCTTCCTTGTGGTGCTACGCCGCTATGACATAGCCCAAAGTCGAGGTCTCACCTCATTGTGGTGTCATCCACTGTAGCATGAGGTCTTAGCCTCTTTGTAGTGTCAAACTACCCAGCATGAAGCCTTGCGCTTCCTTGCGGTATTACGCCGCTGTGACATGGCTCGCTAGGCCGAGGCTTTACCTCTTGGTGGTGTCATACCACTGTAACATGAGGACACCAGCCTCTTCGTAGTGCTGCCTACACTCTTCATTTTACAGCATTAGGCCACCTGCCTATATGCGGCGCTACGCCGCTGTGACATTGCTAGCGAAGCCGAGGCCTTACCCTCCTCTTGAGGTACCTCCTCGTGGCGTCACCCCATTGTAGCATGGAGTACTCCGCTCCTTTGTAGTGTTGTGCTACCGTGCTTCCTGTAAAGCACACCGGACATTCCAAATGTCCGAGAACTCATTAAGATATCTAAGCCATCCTCCCACAAGACTTTGTTTTACTTAGAGAACAAATAGTAGATAACAGTGGTTTTGTGTCCGTAATCCCTTAATGTCTCAAAGGACTACCCATTGTTCCTGAAATTTTTTCAGTCAATGGTCCTCCTTTGAACAAATAGTTAGATGCCTAGTAGATTTTTCTTTGAATTAATAGTATAAAACTAAATAGTAGGATTACAGAGACAATATCAGAAGTCCTCCAAGTCCATATATGCTGTCCTTGACTATATGCGGTGTTACGCCGCTGTGACATGGCCCAAAGCCGAGGCTTTACCCTGTCAAGGTACCTCATGTGGTGTCGCCACTGTAATACGGAGTGCTACGCTCCTTTATAGTCCTTTTCTCTATGCCATGGCCCGTAGTCGAGGCTTTATCCTGCCTAGGTACCTCATGGTGGTGTCATCCCACGGTAGCATAGAGTACTATGCTCCTTTATAGTTCTTATGACCAGTTGGCGCTTGAGGCCTTGCATGAACGGATCTGCCAGATCCTTATGGCTCCGATCATCAAATACTGTAATGATACCATCCTCGATGCGCTCACTTAGTGCTCTGTGTCTTAACCGCACAATCCTCTTCTTAACTTGAAGAGATTATTTGATGCCACCGCTGCAGTCACCTGGCTGTCGCAGTATTTCCGTACCGACGGAATCTACGCACCAACCACTGGAAGATCATACATGAGCTTTCGAAGCGACTCTGCTTCATCCGCTGCAGCCGCCAGTGCATAGAACTCATTCCACCGAGGAATGATAGAGCCATGTCTGCTTTTTCGACTTCCCAATATAGTAGTTCCACCTCTGGAGAAGGCGTTTCCTCCTGTGGACCTTTCGTTTTTTCTTCTGAACACCAGCTTGCATCACTGAAGTCTTCCACCACTGTCGGATACCCGCTGTAGTGCAGTCCATACTTCTGAGTCCTCCTTAGAAATCTTATTATTCTCTTTATATCTTTCCAGTACTTCATACTTGGATTACTCGTGAATCGACTCAGCATCCATACGGCAAAAGCTATGTCAGGCCTTGTGGCAGTAGTTGCATACATCAATCTTCCGATGACGCTTGAGTACTCCAGCTGACTCATACTTTTCCTAGGATTTGGCTTTAGCTTCTTGTCACACCAGTATGGAGTATCGATCCATGAAATATCCTGATAACCATAGCGTGTGAGCATCTTCTCAATATAATGAGATTGTGACAGCGCCACTCCAGTGTCCGCCAGGATGATCTTTATCCCGAGGATAACATCAGCTTCCCCCAAGTCCTTCATACTAAACTAGGATGAGAGCTTCTTTGTCTCAGTGACACGTGCTCGATCCGTATCCAGGATTAACATGTCGTCCACGTACAGACAAACGATGACTCCTCCTCCGTCAGTGAACTTTGTGTAAATACACTTGTCCGTCTCGCTGACCATGTAGCCGTTTGATTTTCAAACTTCTCATGCCACATCGTGGGAGCTGCATCAGACCATATAATGATTTCACCAACTTGCAGATTGTCTTCAAGGCCCTTGACGATGAAACCTTCTGACTGTTGCATGTAAATCTCTTTGGTCTACTCTCCATTCAAGAATGCTGTTTTAACATCCATCTGATGTATAACTAGCTTGTGAATTGCACTCAGAGCAATTAATATCCTGATGGTCGTCATCCGTGCTACTGGAGCATATGTGTCGAAGTAGTCGATTCCCTGCTTTTGAGAAAATCCTTTGGCTCCCAGCCTTGCCTTGAACTTGTCAACAGTTCCATCGACCTTCATCTTCTTCTTGAAGATCCAATTGCATCCGATTGGTTTAGCTCCTTCAGGCAGATCGACCAACACCTAAGTGTTGTTGGAGGTTATTGAGTCATACTGATCCTTTATAGCCTCCCTCCAGAAGACAACGTCTCTGGTCTTTATCGCCTCATCATAGGTAACCAGATCTGCTTCCACATGATAGGTGATGAAATCTTCTCCGAAGTCCTTCTGTTTCCTCACTTTCTAAGACACCAACTGCGCGAGTTCTGGGTCAAACATTGTCTCTGGTATGACTTTTTCTTCTCAGACCACATCTTCAGTAGAAGCGTTAGCCTCCTGTGCACTCACACTATTCCTCGGAATGTTCGCGATAACAATGTTCTTGTGCCTAGCAAGTTTATCTTGAAAGAATTCTGCCTCACGAGATTCGATGATATGTTTTGACTCAATATCAAGAAACCTCCGAGCATCACTCTTCTCAGCATAACCCAGCATAACCCAGGAAGATTGTCTTCGTAGTCCTCGTTCCCAGCTTCTGAATCTTCAAGTTCGGAAGCTTCACATACGCCAGACACCCCCACACTCGAAAGACATTCAAGTTTGGTCTAACTTTGAACTAGAGTTCATGAGGAGTGATATCAGAAGTTGCGTACGGTACTCTGTTCAGGATGAACGTAGCCGTCAGCGCAGCCTCTCCCTAGAAGCAGCTTGGAAGATCCACAGTCAACATCATTTAGCTCATCATCTTTGTCAACGTCTTGTTCTTTCTTTCTACGTCCCGTTCTTCCTTTCTGCTACTCCATTTAATTAAGGAGAATATGGAGCAGTTGTCTCATTGACAATTCCATAATCTTTGCAGAACGATGCAAATTCAATAGACCTATACTCTTCGCCTAGATCACTTCTGAGTCTCTTGAGTTATTGACCATTTTGTCGTTCATCTTGAGTCATGAACCCCTTGAACTTATCGAATGCTTCGTCTTTAGATCTGAGCAGATAGACGAACGCATGCCCTGAGAAGTCAACGATGAATGTAATAAAATACTTCATCTTGGCCTTTGTGGAGAACTGCTTGAAGTCACAGATATCTGAGTGCGCCAACTCTTGAATATCTGAACTTTGGTTCACTCGTTTAAACGGCTATCTCGTGATCTTTGTCTGCGCACGGACATCACGCTTCTCCATCTCCTTACTTTCATATTTGGAGATAAGCCCTAGACTAGAGTACATGTCCTAGTCTGGTGTCACACAACTCTATAAAGAGACTTTACTCATAAGAAGAAGCTTGAACATCCATTTGATACTGAAAGCCTTGTCTGGAGCATCTCTCTTGCCAAGATATCACCATCTGGCCACCATGGATATTCACCCTCTGGTCTGCAACAGACTTTCTGAGATCAGGTCCTTGGTCATCACTGATACTTTAGTTATACGCACTCCTGTGACAGTAACTTTTCAAAGTCCAGAACCAATGTTCCGATCCCTAAATCCTCTACTTGATTATTGTTCGCCATCGAGACCTTCTTCAGTGACAGGCTCGACTTTGGTGAACAGCTCTTCCTAGAGCACACGTGGCTTGATGCACTAGTGTCCATCCACTAGTTAGCAATCATGCCAGATGACTTAACCTGCACAATCATAGAAACCAAGTTAAGTAATCAAAGTAACCAAGTCAAGCTTTTACTTTGCTATTTTGGTTTGGAATTGGATCATCAATCCTCATTCTTATTGTTCTTCATGCTTGAAGAGACATGCGCCAAGATGCGCATAATCTGGTCCCGCATAGACCTGGCTTAGAGCCAGCTACATGGGTGCTTCCATGCGCCAAGTCCTTTCATGCGTCAAGACTGCCATGCGCCAACTGCTGCCATGCACCGAAGGAGCGCCATGCGCAGAGACAAGTCGCGCACTGTGCCAATCTATGCGCCAACTGCTACAATGCGTTGAAGGAGCGCCATGCGCATAATCAAGTCGCGCACTGTGCCTGTCTCCATGCGCCACGTACAGTAGACATCTTCGTACGGAAACTTGCATTAGATGTCTTCCTTCCTCTTGGAATATGCGTCTCCAGCAACGCTAGCCTTTCGTTTTTCTCCATTCGTAGGAATGGTAGATCCAGAATCTGGCAACACACGTCCATCATTTTGATCGAAGACTCCTTCATCAAATGATAGAAGTGTATTCCGTCAATCTTCTCAAGTATATAAAACTTGTGTCGAGAAGGTATGCACGGGTGTTCTCCATCTTTTCTTCGGATCTTGCTTTGAGATTGTTACTTTTGGGGATTAACGAAAAGATGGATTGAACAAAACCAACAGAGCTTCCGATAAACTTTGCAGTCTACCCTACGTTGATCCAAAAGTTGTAGTCAAGATTCAGAAGCTCCAACAAAAAAGTTTGCTTTCCGAGATCTCGATTCCAACAAACCACTATAAATATATGAAGTTACATATTACAACTAGCTCCGAAAAAGCAAATGAATCTGAAATCAATCTAGTTCTTCCTTGCAATCGCATTTGCAGACGGACATAACTAGTTACAACAAAAGGAGAAGTGGAAGAGGAAGAAGAAGAAGAAGAAAGCTTCTTGCTAGGGTTATGATGATTACCGTTGCTCAAAGTAAGATTCGTCCAATACGATCTGCTCCCAGGAACCAGCAGGTTCTCGAAAAACTTCTGGAACGCTCGTGTCACCTCCTTTCTGGACTCACACGAACTCCTGGACTCCTTGGCGCAGCATCCTCTCTTCAACTCTCTATTTCTGAATTTTGGATCTTAGCAAATGAGCAAGGGAGGAGTATTTATAGAGGAGCGGGCCACATAGTCGGTTACAAAGAGATAACATCAAAATTAATTCAAATCCCACAAAATCCGATTTGAATTAAAGTCGTAATCCTTATATAACTGACTTAACCGAATCGCTACAGTAGCGGCCCAGCGCGCAACAACACAGTAGCGCAACGGCGCAGTGACCCAGCGGCTTAGCTCGCATGCGTGCAGCATCACAGCAGCGCATGGCCGTGCATGCGCCTGTACATCGCCCGCGCATCGCCCGCTCAGCACCCTGCTCAAGCACCCCTGCATGCAACAACGCATGCAACTCGCGCATAAAACAACCGCGCATGCAACAACGCATGCAACTCGCGCATAAAACGAGCTCAACTAATGCGCACAAGCGCCATGCGCCGATGCCGACGTGCTAAGTGCAAAGTGCAAAGTGCGCCAACAAAGCGCCATTTTGCGCCCTTAAGCCCGATTCTGAGTTCGAGTAGCTAAGCCCCTTCGGGGCTTAGCTCCTATGAAAATAATTCCAAGAGCATGACAAAAAGCATAAATGCTTTCATGAGGAGTTAAAGGAAAACACCCCCACATGGCATCTATGTGCCTCACCATACCCCATGTGCACACCTCAACACAAACAAAGCATTATATTGAGATACCCACTTGGTGGTGTAGCCGATGTGGGACTATCTTTCACTAGTCCAAAGGCAAAAACACCAACAAAATGGACAATTTCTCTTAACCAAGCATCCTGCCAAAAGTCACACTTCACCTATTCTAAATGAGATGGTGACCTGCCTATAAGTTCTTAACTCTCTCTCTGTGTCATCCCCCTTTCAAGGTGTCTAATAGGTCGGGCGGCCCGTAAGCCAGCCCGGTTTGGTCAAACCAAAGCTGGACCAGTCCGGGTCCGATCAATGGGTCGATTTGGCCCTACCTATAGTAAATCCTGGTTCGTGCTGGGTTGGAAAATGTGGCCCTATAGCCCGGCCCGAACCGACTCGACCCGGTAGAAGACGCGGGCCGAACCGGGTTTTTCAGTCCCGACCCGGTTAATCCGGCTTGGTTGGTGACTCGGGTCCACCAGCCCCCCCCGGCGTGCGGGCCCTATGTTTATTAATTTGGGGGGGGGGTAATTTACCTGAATACCTCCCAATATATCCGTTATTATAACGTTGGAGAGGTATTTTGGTAAATTATCCCTCCCTACAACCATATTAACATAAAGGAGGATATTTTTACCCTAATATATAACCATTTTTGAAGGGTATTTTGGTCAGTTTGCTGAAAATAACCAAAATTTTCCTATAACTATATTCTAAGGATATTGGGAATAATTTGGCAGCTGAACATTTCTATAAATAGGACAATTCTTCCAAATTTACAACAAAAAATTTTCTTCTTTCTTCCGGTACTTACAAGTAAGCTAGTGATTTCGGTGAAGAAGCTACTTTTTGCTGCCATGAAAAATAAACAACCACCACAACAGCCTCAACCCGAACCGCAACCTCAAGAGGTACAAGGATCTCAACTCGCACAAAGTTTAGAAATTTGGTACCACTTTAGCGGAGTTTACAATGAGCATGACACCGAAAGAAGAATCTCGTGTGGAGTTATTGTTCAATGCTTGCATTGTGAAAAACGACTCCAATGGAAAAACCTAACTGTGGCATAGAAAATCTTCATAAATATATAGACAAGTGTATCTAGTATCTTGCATCTTCTTGAAGATATGTATGTTTTTTTAAATATGTGTTATTATTATTGTTAGATATGTATCATTTTAAATAATTCAACTTATGTTTTGAGTTTTTGCTTTCAGCCTACAAGATTCTGTTGGTATTACAAAGAAGGCTTGAAATGAGCCTGAAAACAAAAACTTAAACATAAGTTGTATATTTTTTGATGCGACTTATATAACAAGAATAATATGTATTAAAAATATTGGTGTCATTTTAATAAAGTTTTTTTAATTACATTATTTTATTTGGGTAATTTTTTGAATTTTTTTTATTAACAAGACAATTTTTTTCAATCCGGGCCAACCCGGCCCAAGACCAGCCTGGTCAGACCCTACCCACTGCTTATCCTGGTTGGTTTCCGGGCTGGGTTGGGTTTAGAAACCTCCGGGCCGGTCCGGCTGTCTCCTCGGGGCTAACCCTAGCCCGGCTCAGAACCGGTCAAGCCCGGTCAACATTGGTCCCGGGCGGGCCTGAAACACCTTGATCTCACTTGGATTTGCTTTTCCTAGGATTTGAGTACTTTTCCCCATTACTAGGTGAAACCAAAAATTGTCCAGTTTACTTGTTGCTTATATGAATAGGGAACTTGTTTACCCCGAGACTCTGGGTTTGTCCTTCCCTTCTTACAACCCTTAAGAAGTTAAATTGTTTTCTCTCTGTCCACATTATGGCTCCTTGGACTGCAACCCCTACACCAGTGTGGGTAATGCAGCAGAACTGACTCGATGTGAACCAGAGGGCATTCTGAGGTTGGTGTCTGTTGCCAGTCCCTGAGAATGGACCTCCATTGTCGCTATTATGTATTATATGTTTGCCTTTTTTTGGCCATTTCGGAAGTTGATATTTAAGAGAACTCTTCATGTGTAACTTCATTTTTCAAATATTCCTGTTACATCTTCTAGACAAATGATAGTGTTTGCCCCCTAGTTTGCAACTACGTTTTCATTGATCTAGGCTGCAAATGAACAGAGCAACTCTTGAGGTTGACTCGACTTGGCTCGGCTAGACTCCGTTAATGGGCCGCTGGAACATGCAAATGAGCTCTAGTGCCTTAGCGAACCAAGTTTGAACATAAGAAGCTCGGCTCAGATGCGTAATTACTGGAGGAAACGAGTTTAAGTCCAGCCCGAGAGCTGCTCTCAAGCCGAGTTTGTTACTAGCCTGTATAGCTCGAGCTTGAACAGTCTTCAAGCTCGAGCTCGACTTTGATAAGTGAGCCACAAACTAGCTAGCTTGGACATGCAATGGCATGCTCAACTCAGGTCGGCTTTCTCAATCTTATTAAGTTTACTATTTACACATAACCGGTATAACAGTGTTCTTTTGGCTTGTATACATTTAACTTGTTTTTTTCTTCTTCTTTACTGATACATTACAATTGTCGCAGATCATTGCATCTGAATATTCCATTACTTCTTTATGATTTCACAAGTAGCCTTATTATATTTATGTGCAGGGTATGTGATGATACAATTCATTCTGATTGTGTGATTTTTTAACTTGTTATTGTTTAACTGGAGGATTGCCTACTTATTATGTGTTTCTATGGCAACAGTCGGAGAGCGCACAAGGTGAGGCAGCTGCAAGTGCAATGGGTGGTCGTGGCCGTGGCGGAGCAGCCTTCTGTGGTGGTCGTGGAGGAAGAGGCATGAGAAGACGGTAATCTATCTGCGATAGTTTTGGCTTTGTTTTTCTGGCTAGAGCTGGCTGTTCGGTTTCAGTTTGAGTTTGAAATAGCACCATTATAACCTGTCATTTTTGCAGAAACACTAGATTGGAATCTTGGATAAAGAAAGAACTTAAAATGGTTGATCTAATAGTTTTTTGTTTGAAGAGATTAATACGGGATGGATCAATTACATATACATCTTTATTCGATGGTTCAGAACGGAGCATTGTAATCTATTGGATGACTTTCTATTTTGCATCCTCAATTGTTGGGGTGACCTCTTCCTGAGGCCTGTGGTATAACTACTGTTTCTAATAGTTTCAGATTTTGTTCAGCTGTAGTTGTTGGTACTGAGAAATATGATGTTTAGTGTTTCTAAACCCACACAAGGTCAAGTAAATCTGGCCATCGAACCAATATGGATAGGCAGGAGGCATTTGTGTACAACTTTACATTAGTTTTGATGGCCTGTTTTTTCACATGGGTAAATGCAAGTAATTCTCTCAAGTTTCTCTATTCGGTTATGGTATATGTAGTTGTTAGTTTCTATTGTTTTCCCTTGTGCATGTGCAACTCTTGAAATTACAGCACATACATGCTATTGTTAGAATCAAGTGTTGGACTGACAAAGTCACAAAGCATGTCCAATCCGCAATTGACCTCAAAAACCTCTCAACGTCTGTACGTAATGCACACTATTCAAGTACTTAGTAGAAAATCTTCTTGTGGTGGTGTATATGTATAGTAAGATTTGGATTCAAATCATGACATCACAATCGATGTCTCAATGCATTAACTTTACAAAATGAAAGGCTGGTTATTTTGTTCTTGTTAGTGACATACTGGAGCTTCATCTCGAACTTACTTACCAAGGATACTTTTAGTTAGTAATAAACTGGAACTTCATCTCGAACTTACTTGCCAAGGATAGCTTCAGTTTAATAAACTGGACCTTCTCTCTGAAGTCGGAACTTACCAAGGAGCAGATGGGCCCCTTCAATTTCTGCAGCACCAAACCTCCCTCACCTATGATAATTTGCATTTGAATTCCACCCCATTCACAAACAAGGCTGAGATTTTACGCTCCTACCTCTTCTTGTGATCCAAAGCGTATGTTCGGTTCACAACATCAGAAGTAATCTGCATATTCTTCCTCGGATCGCTGTTGCGAACCTCACCAGAATAGTGTGCATTATGACACCGAACTTATACATGTACACCGCTGCAAGGAGATAAGTACTTGAATAGTGTGCATTAAGGCAACAGCCAGTTATGCCGCTGTCGACAATGGTCTCGAATCTGCACCATTGTCATCATCCAAAATTTGTCCCATCAAAATGGATTTGCTATAATTAGAAAAAAAATAAAAATATGGCCGATAGTTAATCTGAATTATCATTTTCATAAACCTAAACAGCCAGTTAGACATTTCTGTGATATAGTAATACATCATTTATGCTTCAAAATGTAATAAACAAAGCGGTTATCCATCCTTATTCTCGCTTAATCAACATGTAATGCCAACACTTGCAATGATGCCAGCATCAACGACGTCACCACAATCATTGCGAAAAAAAAAAATCATCAAAACGTATGAATTTCAAGTTTATGACTTCCTTTTCGTTCTAATCATTGGCAAACATCATAATATGAAAATTCACACATCCGAATCATCTTGAGCTCAGCCGTCATTGACCTCCTAGAAGGATGTGTGTGCATTAATCGATACCGTGGCCAATGGGAAGAGATCCACACCCAGGCTACTAGTGTTTTGTGCACACCGCACTAAAGTAGAAGAACAGTATATAATAATTTGAACAATAGCAATAAGAACAAACACACAGTATCATATTCTATAGGAGAAGTAGAAAATTAACTTTATTGAATCAAGAATAGAGAAAAACTTTAACCTTTCAATGATTACACAAATCTCTCTCTCTCTCTCTCTCTCTCTCTCCTTAATTTCTCAACAAATTCTCATGTAAATCTTCCTTAAACTTTCAATCCCAACCAGCTCTAGGGCTAGATGAGTTCCTTAAATAGGATCCCTATGTTTCGGAAGTCGGGAGCAATATTACCGTAGAAAAAAAAAACTTTAGATCTGAACCGTTTCCATTTGCAGTCTGATCGTAAGCCAACAACATAATGGACAACATGTCGCATATATGATTAGTGACACAAAATTTGAGCCAAACTTGCTAGAATGGAAGTGCACTTCATCGGTATGTCGGTGATATATTGTCACTATGCCGTCCTGATACTCTCAACTCTTTTGAGCCCAGTATTATTGTTTCATACTCTTCTCGTGCTTCAATTGTTTCATACTCTTCTCGTGCTTCTCCAATCATCGGACATGTCTGTAGCGCTTAGTAGTTGAACACGAGCCATATATAACAATATATACTTTGATTTTCTTTCCACGGACACAATCTTAGCTTAACCAAGAAATTAAACAACCGACACAATCCTGCCCAAAACTGATACAACGACTAACACTCTCTTTATCCAGAACTAAAAAACCATCTCTGACACAGTCTCTCTTTTATTTTTCAAAACCGCCAAACTACCTCTAACATAGTCTTTGTCCTAGAGTTGCGAAACTGTCTCTAACATGGTCTTTGTCCCATAACGAAAAAAAAAAATCTAATATGGTCTTTTGACTAGAACTATGAAACTACCACGACCTTTCTATCAAGGTCGAGAACCTTTCTCTAATTGGAGTACCTAAATGGAAGTCAAATTGGACTTGAACTTCTCCGTAGGAATCACCTTTGTTAGCATGTGAGTCGGGTTCTCCTTAGTATCAATCTTCAATATATCAATATCATTATTGCACCACTCTCGTATCTTGTGATACCGGAAGTTGGTGTGTTTCGTCTGATTGTAGTATACCGAACTTTTTGCAAGATGAATCATGCACTTTGACTGTCACAAAACATCAAAATATGCACTTTCTTGAACCCAAACTCACTGGCAAGGCCTTTTAACCACATGACCTCCTTTGATGCATTGATTATTGTCATGTATTCTGACTCCGTAATAGAAAGTGTCATGATATCCTAAAGTGTCGACTTTCAGCTAACTGAAGACTCTGTAAGTGTGTATATATAGCTCGTAGTTGATCTTCTCTCACAAGTCACTAGCGTAATCAGCATCCACATACTTCTACAATTGGCTCGATCTGTTATCTGACTTGTGAAACAACAAATCGAGATCTTTAGAGCCCCTTAAGATACCGAAGTAACCAATTCACGAGGTCCTAATGAAGCCTTCCCGTATTTGACATATATCATCTCACCAAACTTACTGCATATGATTAATCGGGTTAGGTGCACACCATAGCATACATCAACGTTCTCACTGCACCCGCATACGAAACTCGATAAATATTTGCCTTCTCTACTTACGGACACTCCTTGGACGATAAATTGAAATAACTAGCAATTAGGGTTCTCGCCTATTTATAGTCCTTCATACCGATCTCTTCGGCACCTTCTCTATATAATTCCTTTGGGATAGCCAAACCTTTCCAGCCTTTCCATCTTGATGTATTTCTATTTCAAGTATCTTCTTTGCTCCATCTACGTTCTTCATGTTAAACTTTGACTCTATAAACTTTGAGTGCTCTTATCGCTTTACTCTTGGAAGCAATCAACATGTCATCAACATATAAGAGATATATCGACGACCCATCCTTGAGCCTTCTTGAGTAGACCAACTGCCATACTCACATCGGAAGAAATTATTCTTTAGAATAAAATATTCGAAGTGCTTGTACCATTGTCAAGAAGATTATTTCAACCCATATACATACTACTTGAGCTCATATACGTGATCCTCCTTGTCATGCTCCATAAAACTTTCGAGTTGCCTTATGAAGTCTTCTCTTCAAACTCACCATGCAGAAATATCGTTTTGTCATCCATTTGCTCCAACTCTATCTCCTAAGTCCTTACTAGTAGTGCCACCCGAATAGACATATGCTTAACCACATATGAGAATATTTTGTTTGAGTCAACCCCTTCCTTCTGAATATACTCTTTCGCGACTAAGCGCGCATTGTATTGTGCGCACATTTTATTGCTTATTATCCTTCTTCTTGAATATTCAGCCGATAGTTTTTTAGCTCGACCGAGTTTCAAGTATTATTCTTTGGAAGTGACTCCATCTCCGCCGTCATGGCAACTATCTATCAATTTTTATCCACTTGTCCAATTGCTTCCTTATAATCGCTTGGACATCTCATTTTTTGTGACTAAGACAAATGCAACTGTATCTTCAAAGTTATACCACAATGGTGCCTTGTGTGTACCCCATGATCTCCTTAATGTTATTACCTCTAGGCCCTAATAGGGTTGGTCCTCATCCTCCATCTCTAAAAACTATCCATCCTTCTCAGCTTCGATAGGCTGTAATGTTGATTCAAAATTTCTATCTTCATCAGTACCAGGAACCTCCAACTACATCGAGTCATCTTTGCCTAATGTGTTACTCGTCTCCTTAAGTCTTTTCTTTCACATCTTTCAACATATAAACCTTGTAGAATATTACATCATGGTACGTGAACATCCTTTTATTTTCTGGACCCCACAACTTGTAGCATTGGACTCTATTTTTGAATCCCAAGAAAACGTACAATTTTGTGACTCCAACTTCATTCTTTTGATTCATGAACGAACAGTCAGAGCACCCAAACACACACACACACGCACAAAGTTTAAGGAAGGCTTGCAAGAAGCTTTTCCCTAAACAATTAGAGATTGGACAAAAATGTCTATCCTAACAGAATGGTTACATGAACAAGATGACAAGAAGGGACCAACAATCTGTTCATCCTTGCTCTTACTAAGATTTGAAGTTGCTAAGGAAATTGGATCCCAGCTCTTATGGCATATTCTTTAGCTTTTTAGAAGGTTTTTATTCCTCTTATCCAATTGCGTCATTATAATCTTTGATGTCCCATTTTAGTGACTAAGACAAATGCAAATATATCTTCAAAGTCATACCGCACTGGTGATGTCATAATTTTCTTAATGTTATTACCACTAGGTTCTACTAGGGTTGGTCCTCATCCTCCACCTTTGCAAACTTTCCATCCTTCTTAGCTCCAATAGGCTGTATTGGTGATTCGAAGTCACTATCTTCATGAGTGTCAGGAACCCCCAACTCCACCGAGACATATTTGCCTAATGTGTCACTTCTTTTTCTTCTACATATTTCAACATAGAAACCTCATATAAGATTTCAAAATGGCACTTGAATGCCCTTTTATTTTCTGGACCTCACAACTTGTAGTATTTGACTCTATTTTTTTAATCCCAAGAAAACCCACAGTTTTGTGACTCCAACTTCATTCCTATTTCATGAGCGATATCAAGCACCCAAACACAATCTTAACTGATTTGGTCCAAAAAAAAATACCCAAGGAAGACTTGCAAGAAGCTTTTCCCTAACTGATTAGAGATTAGGGCTGAGCAACGGTGTGGTTCGGTCCAAACCAACCCGAACTTCGCAAAACCGAAAAACCGACAATCGATTTCCCAGAAACCAAAAAATGAACCAAACTTTAACAAACCGATCAAAACCGAACCGAAAATAAATTTCGATTTTAAGGTTTGGTTCAGTTTTATGGGCCAATTGGGCTGGGCCTTATAACAAAAGCCCTTATACCTAAATAACAGTAAAAATTTGAATATACAAGTTAAAATACAGTAAAAAAATTTGTTCTGTAATATCAGAATATACAAAAGTTAAAATACAATAAGAAATTTGAATATCAACTTTGTTTTGCAACATATTCTGAGTATACAAGTTAAAATACATGCCATCAATTACAAATTACAAGTTTTACAGGCTTCTCAAGTTAATATACAAATTAAAATTGAATCCATCAATTACAAGTTTCAAGTTCTCTTTTCTCAAGTTTTATCACAACAAATACAAAAAAATAAATTCCCTACCTTTTCTTATATTTTCCTCATTCCCTGGCTCAAATGCATAGTTCACTACCAGAAAAAGTAAAATTAGCGACGTCTAAAAACGTCGCTAAATAACCAAAAATCGTCGCTAATTAGGTTTAGCGACATAATTAGCGACGTTTTGAAGCAGTCGGAAAACACCAAGTCGCTAAAACAAAAAACGTCGCTAAACGTCGCTATGCCGACGTTTTTTAGCGACTTTAATGTGTCGCTAAATTTAGCGACGTTTTGCGACGCCAAGTCACTAAAAAGCGACGTTTAGAAAAGTCGCTAAACATCGCTGATTAGCGACATCTATCGCGACGTTACACCGACGTCTTTTATGACCTGGCTATACTGCCATGTCAGCAATTGACGACGTTTAGCGACGTAATTAGCAACGTCATTAGCGACGTCCTTAGCGACGTTTTACAGCGTCGCTAAGTAGCGACGTAATTAGCGATGTAAATTAACGTCGCTAAACGTCGCTAATAACGTCGCTAATTTAAAAAAAAAAAAATAATGTGCAGAAGCAAACATTGGTGATTCCCTGCAGTTTTACATCATCTTCATCATACACACCAACATGATTCAATCTAGTTAACTATATAATCCAATTAAATCATAAGAAGTATCAATCCAATTAAATGTGGATAACTATATAATCCAATTAAATTAACTAAAAAATTAAAGACCACAAGAAGCATCATACATCATGTCTATTGTTGAAGTATCAATAATTCATAAATAATAATAAAAATAACTATACTACTACGGATCTGCAGGAGGCTGACCAGCGGCGCGCTTGAAGGATAACAACTCCTCATACTCGTCCCGTGGAATCGACATCGATGTCGATGGAGAAGGCAGTGACGTCGGTGGAGGCCGTGCCCGCTCCAAGTCTGCGAGTCGCTGGTTGTAAGAATCCAGGGTAGATAACAGCCTCGTACTGCTATCACCCATTGAATCCTGCATCCTCGTCAGGTTCTCGCCCATCGATAGCTGTGACGCCTGCATCCTCGTCAGCTTCTCGCCCATCGATAGCTGTGACGCCTGCAGCTCCATGATGTTGCGATCATTGGAGGCTCTAATATCATTTGTCAATTCTCGTAGCTCTGTCATGCTGCGGTCGAGCATATCCAATCGTGCGATGAGCATCGGATCGTCCGCCTGCGGCTGGGACCGGGACTGGTCCTCCATACTTCGTAGCAAGTTGTTACGGAGAGACGCAATCTGACGGTCAACGGCCTCCTGGACGGCCTCCTGGACTCTGGCCGACGACTGCGAGGGCTGCGACTGCGAGGGGTGTGTGGAATGCACAGCTGTCGGGGAGGCCCTAGATGACTGCGTCGCAACCAGGGCGCCATAGGAGCCCGTACCGTAGTACGTACCCCTCTGGAGACCACCAGCTGCGGTCACCCACAGGTCGTCCGTCGACGGAGATGGACCGGGCTGCGACGAAGCACCAGCCTCTCCAGGTGTAGGTGCACTAGCAGTCGCCCGCTCACGAAGCCTAAGATACTCGGCCTAGAAAAGGTTTGGAAACTCAATAATTGCCTAAGTTATATTAAAATAAACACAAAGTAAAGTAATACTTACATAGGTCTGTGAGGCCCTCTCATCAATGAGATTTCCGTCCTTGCGATGGGTGGCCAAGAAGACGGTCACCATGTTTGCATCCTCACCCCTCTGTACCTGTTAAAAATATATTTTTTATTACTAAACTTAAATATTTTTTTCAAGTACCATTTTATGGTACTTATATTAAAATAATATATTTTAAAAGAAAAAATATACCAAACGACGAAAATGTTCCGTCATCGGAATTGAGCCACCACACCACTTGGCAGCATTCTGCCTAGCCGCCTTGGCCTTCTTAGACCTTTCCTTGTAGCTCGGATCGTCGAATCTAGCCCTCATCGTAGTCCACTGCTCAGGCGTGATCCAACCTTGGATCGGTTTTCCAGCACGATCACGAGCCTTCTGGTCATCCAGAGCATCTCGGATAAGCTTTGCGGCAACGGTAGGAAAGAGCCGCTCGATCAACTTGGCCCGGTGCGGAGGATAAAAATACGTTTGCTACAATAAATAATTCATTAAGTTAGCATCACGAATATGCATAAATTAGAGGATTTATTTAATATACTTTTACCTGGAAGTGCGCAAACCAGAACGCCTTCCTCTCCTCCGGAGCCTCAGAGTAGTTGATCCAAGGGCCACCGTAGTTGTTCCTCATAAATTGGCCCAGGCATCTCTGAACCGACGATGGACGATATCTATACAGAAATAATAATTTAGATTACTGAAAAAGTCAATATACGATGAATAAAGAGAAACACAAATATATACTAAACCATCTAATTGACTTACTTTGTACCGTCGGCCCAAATCTCTGTCCTCGTCTCCTCCGGTGGTGCGCATGGAGGATCTTGCTGATGCTGGGACAACGTCGGCACGACCTCCTCTACATGCTCATCTGTCTCCATGGTTCCGTTAGCAGGAGGAACACTGGACGAGGGAGTACTATCACGCCTGAAACTACTCGTCCCAGGAGTGATGCCACGCAACATCGTCGCAGTCGGAGATGTGACTGATCGATATACTGGAGTACTGGGCGACGATGATCCGGAACCAACAGTAGGCAGTACCGGAGTGGCACTCTGTCTACCTCGGGACCTGTCGAATCCTCCGCGTCGTCCTGTCATATCTGATAACAACATATGATGAATATAGAGAAACACAAATATATACTATATTCTACAGTCGAAATGTGATACATATCTCAAAGCATTATACAGTCAAAATATAATACATATATTCGTTAATGTCAATATCTACTTCTACATGCAATATTTACAGTCCAAATACAGTTACATTCTACATGGAATATTTTATATTTTCAATCATCTTCAGAAAATTCATCTTGTTCGCCTTCCTCGTCCTGCTCTTCCTCTTCCTCTTCCTCGTCTTCACTTTCATCTACTTCGTCGTCCTCTTCGGATAATTCTACATCTTCTACATTATTACTCGTGTAATGAGTAACTTCCGTTGAGTCCACATCTACAATATTTGTTACAAAAGGTAGATCGTCCTCCTGATAAGCTATTTCGTCAATGTCAAAGGTATTTCTAGCTTTAGTCTTGCATACTGCCCACCAATCCGACCTCGCTGTCCCCCGTCTAGGATAAGTTGTGAAGTACACGAGCTGAGCCTGACTTGATAGGACAATGGTTCGTAGCCTTGATATCTACGCTTGTAGTTTATATCCACAAGGCCATGCTTGTCAATTTTCCAACCTTGATCTTGAATCAGATCGAACCATTCACACCTGAATAGCATGATATTAGCAGGTTCTGGGCCATAATTATATGTCAACTCCACAATCTCTCGTAAGATGCCAAAAAAATTATTGCCCGGATTGACGTCTTTGTAGTTTGTAGATTTGATACACAAATCACTGTTTTTCGTGGAATCAAGATCCAGAAAGCTGTCTCTGATAGGAGCATTTGTTGACTTGAACCTGAACCCATTCACACAGAAACTTGGCCATATTTTTACGGCAGTAATTGGTCCCTTGGCTAGAGTCCTAATAGATTCAGTCTCGGGTGATATTAGACGATCGACCTAAATACCAAAGTAGCGATAGTAAGTTATTTGTTTTGCAAGTGCAGAAATAAAAAGTAATTACCAAGCATCTTACATATGCGCTCAACCAAGAAGAAAAATGGCATCTCATATCTTGTTCTACTTCTTCGTCTGTTATGTAGGATCTAACCGACCTCAACTCATCATTATATGTGCTGAAAAACAATGAAGCAACTGCTGATTAGTAGCATAATAGTATCTTATACTATTACATTGAGATGATGTAAACGTGGACGTATTAATTACTTACCCCTCTAGCTTCTCCACTTCATCCTCGTCGCAATTGAGTAATATATACAATTGAGCAGCCCTTAGCTCATCGTCATTCAAATATCTCTTCTTCATTTTTTCCGAGGGCTTTCTGGATGCATTGAATACTTTGAGTATTGCATCATTAGATTCCTGATATGCGTCGTCGTTTCTGGGAGCTTTCATCCTATTAGTAGCAATATGCGGTTTGAAATACGTCGAGCAAAAGTTTGTAATCTCCTCGAGAACATAAGCTTCACAAATAGAGCCTTCAACCCGTGCCTTATTTTTCATCTTTCTCTTTAGGTGATTCAGATGGCGCTCGAAGGGGTACATCCACCGATAACCGACAGGACCACCAACACGTGCCTCATAGGAAAGATGAATTGGCAAATGCTCCATAGAGTCGAAGAATCCAGGAGGAAACACCTTCTCGAGCTTACATAGTGTTACCGCAATGTCCCTCTCTTGCTTTTCTAGACGATCGACGAGCAACTTAGTACAACAAAGATCTCTGAAGAATATGCTCAGCTCTGTCAATGGGTCCCAAACGACCTGCGGTAAGAATTCCCAAAATGCAATCGGAATTAACCTCTCCATGAATACGTGACAATCGTGGCTCTTCATACCTACTAGTTTGTTCTCCTTGAGGTTGACGCATCTTTTCAAGTTTGACATGTACCCGTCTGGAAACTTTAGACCCTGAATCCACCTACAAAGTCTACCTTTATCCTCTTTATCCAGTGAGAAAACTGACTTAGGTTGCTTTAACTTTCCATTCCCCTCCTCTATCAAATGCAATGCAGGACGTCTACATATGTCTTCTAAGTCCAACCTCGCCTTCGGATTATCTTTCGTCTTCCCCTTTACATCCATTACAGTATTAATTATGTTATCAAACACATTCTTCTCGATATGCATGACATCAAGGTTATGTCTGATCAGATTGGTGCTCCAATATGGCAGATCTCAGAATATACTCCTCTTCGTCCAGTTATGGGTGCGACCAAATCCGTCATACTTGTACCCCTTAGCAGGATCTTGGATAGCACTTGGTAAATCTTTTACCTCTTTCCATATCGTGCATCCGGGCCACCTTGGCGGTGGATTGGCCTTCTCCACAACTCCCGCACGAAAAGCATTCCGATTCCTCCGGTACGGATGATCCTTCGGCAAAAATTGTCGATGACAATCGAAGAAGCACGGTTTGCCTCCGTGTTTCAAACAGAAAGCCTGAGAACGGTCCATGCAATACGGACATGAGAGACGACCATGGGTGCTCCATCCCGATAACATTCCATAGGCAGGAAAGTCGTTGATGGTCCACATAAGTGCTGCCCTCATCTGAAAATTCTGCTTTCTAGAAACATCGTACGTGTTGGCACCGACTTTCCACAGCTGATTCAACTCATCTATCAAAGGCTGTAAATACACATCGATGTTCCTCTTCGGATTGTTCGGACCCGGGATAATAACGGTTAGGAACATATACGGAGTCTTCATGCACATCCAAGGCGGTAGATTGTACGGAGTGACGATCACAGGCCAACACGAATACTGGGAGCCTGAAAGTCCGAATGTGGTAAAACCGTCAGAGCAGAGCCCCAATCTGACATTACGCGCTTCCTCGGCAAAATATGGATACTCTCGATCAAAGTGCTTCCATGCTTCTCCATCGGATGGATGATCCAATACTCCTTCGATCTGTTTTCGCCTGTGCCAACTCATGTTTTCTGCAGTCTCCTTAACCATAAACAACCCTGCAACCGCGGCGTCAAAGGCAAGTAGTGCATCGAATCGGTAGGCTTCCTTGCACCGACAGACTTTCCTCTAACAGTGGCCTTGTAGCGATCAGCACCACAGAATCTGCACGCATCTTCATCTTTGTCGTCTTTGTAGTACAACATGCACCCGTTGCGACATGTATCAATTTTCTCGTATCCCATCCAAAGCGATCTCACCATCCTCTTAGATCGATAGAAGTCTTTAGGCAACTTTGCACCCTCGGGCAAGATCTCTATAATCAAATCGAGCAGTCGATTATAGCATTCTTGCGACATGTTAAAATCGGACTTGATGCTCAATAATCTTGTAACCACCTCCAACGGTGAATGATCCTCACAACCAGGATATAGTGGAGTCCTTGCATTCTCAAGCAACTCCATAAACTTTGCAGCATCGGCATTCGGTGCCTCCTCAGCTGCATCATAATTGTCCGGATTGAAACTAGGTCCCGCCGCATCATAATTGTCAGGATTGAAACTAGGCCCCGCCGCATCATAAACCATGTTCACCAATCCGTCGTCATAAGCATCGTGGTCTTGGACATCCATATACGGCTCCACATAGGGCTCCGACTCTGATGCTAGAGATACAAGTTCTCCGTGCGCGGTCCACTGATAGTAATTCGGCGTAAAGCCCTTCGAGTATAAATAATATGTAACTTCCACTTCAGGATGATATTTCCTGTTGCGACATCTCACACACGGACACTTAATTTTGGTACCGTCCATGTATTGAGGGAACGCCTTTGCGAACTGCAGGAACTGCTGTACACCCTCAATGAATTCATTCCGCACATCGCACATGTCATCAGGATGATGGTTGTACATCCACGAACGATGACGCAGATAGTAATTTATATCCATTTCTAGAAACTTCTACAAAATTGACAGTATGTATCATATAAATCATTATATGCAAAATTAACCGTACTATAAAAATCATAACTGATATAATACATATTTTCATTTATCAAAACTGCAGCTGCCCCCAACCTCATAGTACTATGAACTGCACTATAAGTGTGCAGTCAACACTACAAATAGTGTGTCATACTATAGAACTGCAGCTGCCCCCAACCACACTCCTAGGTCAGTGTCCGTTATGGGAAAAGCAGTCATGGCATTGCACTAAGGCACCTGGTGCTTGAATAATTTTTGCATCAAAAGTTTCCCAAGTACACGGGCTATTGCTCTATGAAATGGATAACCCCATGCATTGTGGCTGTACTCAATCATATTTACCGGCAGATTACTGCACTCCCTTTAGTAAAAAAACCTAACCCCCCAAACTGGCACACTGATACACACATACACTCTTAAGAATTCTGTAATCAAAACTCACCTGGTACCAACAACACCTATTAAGTACTCTAAATTCTATACTTCATATAAACACTCCATCTATACTCATATAAATACTCCATTTATACTCCCAGATCTGGGATACACCTATATGAATGCTCAACCTTCACATCTATTACTTATTCTCTTCAACACATATATTCACTCAAACACCTGACTAATACACCTCTTTAAATCAGTCACCCACTGCTACTGCTTACCTTCTTCCTCAATATTTGATTACCCCTTATCCCGAGCCACACACTCATGTGTGCACTATAGTATCACTATGAATACCCAATCTTCTCTCAGATGTTGGTGTTATATCTGACACTTGCCCTCATGTCCTTCAAATCATACGAGTTCAAACCCCATCTCAAACACATCCAAATCCTGCCTTGCACTAGTTGCTGACTGGCTCAGTAAGTTGCTGCACAAGGATGCAGTATTTACACTGTATTAGGACCCCCTCACACCTGCCTGCAGAAGCTAACAACCAACTACAATGCACCTAAACCTTAATGCACACTATGTTCAGCTGTGCAGTGCCTCCCCAAGTTGCCTGTTGCACATTGGGCTGATGTGCCTCAAGTCTCCCCCTGCTCACTGCTAGTAAGCAGTGCTCACTGCTGCTGTTACCTATCTCGTCGACTTGGGCCAGTCGGCCCTAACCCTAACCCTAACCCTAACCCTAACCCCATGTCAACAAACCTAACCCTAACCCTAACCCTAGGTCCTGATCAGTGTCTGTGTCAGTGTGTGTGTGTGCCGTGTCTGTGTCTGTGTCAGTGTTTGTGTGTCCTGTAAGAGAGAGAGAGAGAGAGAGAGAGAGTAGGGTTTACCGGAGTAGTCGCGGTAGAGAGCGGGTCGACGGAGCGCGGGGGGGGGGGGGAATTTTTTTTGTTTTCAAAATTTCAGCAGATGGGGAAAAATGAAACCGATCCCTAATTAACCAAATTTTAGCGACGTTTAGCGACGTCCAAGAAAAACGTCGCTAATTTAAATTTTAGCGACGTCAATGCGTCGCTAAACACGTTGCTAAATATTTTCAATATTAAGGTCGCTATATACGTCGCTAAACGTCGCTAAATTAGACATATTAGCGACGTTTAGTGACCTAAACTGAACTTATAGCGACTTATCTTTTAAAATCTTAATAAAAGTCGCTAAACGTCGCTAAATGTCGCCATTTAGCGACGTCTAGCGACGTTTTAATAAGGAGTCGCTAATTTATATATTATTAGCGACGTTTCTTTTGACGTCGCTAAAATACGTCGCTAAGACCGCTTTTTCTAGTAGTGACTGCGAGTTGGCAAGGTACACTTGCCTGTGGTTCTGGCTCCAACTGTAGCTCTGGTGTTCGTAAAATCTCCAGGAATGTCTCTGGATGCTGAAACAAACATTACCATCAGATTCAAAAAATATCAAATAGCTAGAAACGCCTGTCCTTGAGTCCAATTTGGAGACAAGGGCAAAAATGATAATTTCGGGTCAAAACGGGGTCCACATGTGGGCCTACTTTGCACCGAAAAATATGTCAGGAACAAAGGTCTCCAAATTCGTCAAACTTAGTGTCAACAGGTCCAGAACGATGATATGGACCCAAGGGAACTTCCAGAATTGATTCTGATGAGCCGATCACAAAATCGCCCGTCAAGTGGAGCTTGTGGGGCCCACGATACACGATTTTGTCAACGTTCTCAGAATCGAACCAAACTTGGGTCACAGGACCAGCATATCGCTACGAGTCCAATGGCACAAGTTTCGTTTCGATCCGACATGTGTACACAAAGTTACGATGCGTTCTAGAACTGACGGATACGGGACGGTGTCCACGGATACGCGTTGATTTCGGTGTGCACGCACATCCAAATCAACTTCTGCAAAATCCTGCACGTCCGTATCAATGGCGCGCACGTATCAGTGAAGACCGCACGCGACCAAGTTGTCCCGTTTGGTGGGGCGTACTCAGTTTCGGGATAAAATAGGGCGTGGTTTTTCCTGTTTTTGGATCGTGGTTCGCGATCGCCATAGGACGCGATACACCGAGGGGTTGCACGGGCACCGAGAGGGTCACGCAGGGTTCGCGATGCAACAGACAGAATCAAAAATGGGATAACAAGCAGAGATAAACGGGTACCTGAACAGAGCTCCAAAAACAGAGTTTTTATGTCCGTGTCGACACGAAGTGTCCGAGTCCTCGGCGACCTAGGGTTAGGGTTTTGGGTTCTGTTGGTGCTGCGGCGGCGCTCAGGCGGCCGGAGGCGGGCCGGAGGGAGGTCGGGGGCAGCGGGGGAGGCTCGGCCGGAGGCGGCGGCACGCCGGAGCGGGCGGGGGACGGCTGCGCAGGGCTCGGGGGCCTTGCTGGGGGAGGAGGGCCTTGCTGGGGGAGGAGGAAGGAGGAGGAGAGGGCGGCCGGGGCGGCGCTGGCGAGGGTGGGGCACGGCGAGGTTGGGTGGCTGCGCTGCGGTGGTCGGGGGAGGAGAAGGTAGCCGGCGGCAGGGGGAAATTGGTCTGCTGGAGGAGAGAAGAGGGCTAGGGCTTTATAGGGCTGGGTCGGGGCCGAGCAGGGCGGCGGGGGAGGCGGCGTCGTGGGGGTGCATGGGCCGGGCAAGGCGGAGGGGCGGCCACGTGGCCGTTCGTGCGGGCGGAGCGGCCGAAAGCGCGTGGAGCGGCGGAGGAAGCGGGCTCGTTTGAGTCGGGGGAGAGAATTGGTCAGGCGGGTTCGGGTCGGGCGGATGCGGGTTCGGTCGGGCGGACCCGACCCGACCCGCTAGGGTCAGCGGTCCGGTTCAGGCGGGTTCAGCTGGACCGGGTTCAGGCCGGTTCAGCCCGGTTTGATTTAATTTAATTTTAAAAATAGATTTTTGGCTTTTAAAAATATTTTCGGGGTCCAATAAATTTCAAAAAAATTATCCTAAGTCCAGTATTTTATTTTACACCATAAAATATTATTTTCATAATATTTTAATATATTTTAAAAATATTTAATTTTATTTAATGCCAAAATACCTTGGTTTTTAATTAGTAAAAATTCCCGAAAAATCCCAAAAAATTCTAAAAAATCCAGTTTTGAAAATCTTGAAAAATCAGGGGGTTTACAGTGGTGTAAGCCAATTCGCTGGTAGGAATCCTCAGTGGTCTGAGCAGACTATGAGGAATGATGCTAATTGATGATCCCGGATCTATGTGAATCCGGTCGACCTCCATGGAACCGACGTATCCGGTGTAATAGAGGGGTTTGTCATGCCTGTTGTGCTTTAACAACATGTTATCTTGGGTGAAAGTGATATTCGGGACCACCTCCATCACATTGTGGCATTGAGGACATGCCATGGGTTCTTCGTCAGGGGACTTGAGCTGGGTCAAGTATGCATCCGCCTGCATTAATGCTTCACTCAGGGCTTGACGAGTGTCTTGAGAGAGCCTGAGTAGTTCGAAGATGGATAACCTGGCTGGTGTATTAGCCAATTGGGCCAGGATGTCGAAGTTGTATGGCTTCTCTAAACCTTTGTTTTGAATGTTTTTTAAAGGTTTATCGAAGCACACTTCTTTTTGCTTCCCTTTGCCCGCCGAAGTTGGTCTTGAAGGACCGGTCTCGAGTATAGCGGGTTCCGGTTCTGAAGGCTTGGCAGCTGAGGCATCTGCCGGAGCATTTTCCTGACTTGCTCCATAGTCCTTGAGGTAAGCTTTCCCTGAACGGGTTCCAGCAGCCAAGACCTCGTCTTCTGATATCGAGTGTACTGCAACCATGTGACATGGTTTACGCTTCGAGTTCTTTTTAGACTTAGCCTTAGCAGCTTGAGTCTCCTCCTCGATCTCTGGCACCAGATCTGGATGAACCCACATAATCTCGCCTTGCTGGGTAGTTAGGGGTACCAGGTCATGATTTTGACCTCTAGCTGGAGGAAGATTAACGATGTTCATCGTTGTCCGAGAAATAGGTGTAACACCATCCGGGACTTCTTGGGGAGGCAGATTACCAAATTGCAGAGAGATCATGTTTGCTGTGACCGTCTTCTCGCTGTTGCGCAGAGTGATGGCCTTAGCATTGATCAGCTCCTGGATCTTCCTCTTCAGTACATAGCACGCCTTCTTGGGGTGGTGTATGTATCTATGGAAGATGCAGTACTTGGGGTTATTAGTACTGCCGACTTTGTTAGGCCGCTTCTCCTCAGGAAGGGTAATCTTGTCGCTTTTGACGAGACACTCGAATATGCTCGGAATATCGTCATCATCGAAAGAGTATACTTCAATGGGCCTGGAAGTCCCAGGTTTCGTCTGTGTGATTGCCGCAGTCTTTTGCCTGGACGTATTGATTGTTAGAGCTTCTTTCCCTTTGGAACTACGAGGATGGTCGTTGTTGGTGGATGACCTCTTGCCTCTATCGGAGGCAGAGATCATGATGCCATTATCACGCGCCTTTCGACTGTTGTCCTCGACGGCTACCGCTGAGATGATGAACGAGGGTCAATCATGGAACTGATATGGTCCTGTGAACACCGATATTATGGGAAGAAGGTTCTTCATGCAAATATCCACCAATGCCGAGTCTGGAACTCCGGGAGGCATCTGCAAAGTGGCTTAACAAAAACGTTCGATGAAGGTACGAACGTCCTCTTTTTCCCTCTGCTTTACTTCGATGAGAGAGGACATAGACATGTCCATCCCTCCCTCGTAGAATCGTGCAAAGAATAAAGCCTTGAAGTCTTCAAAGAAAGTAATGCAGTTGTCCGCCAGTCTACGGTACCACTGATAAGCCACTCCCGAGAGACAGCCCTTCAACACCCGAGTGAGGAGGGCGTCATTCCCTTGTAATAACACCGTCATCATACTGAAGTAGTTCATGTACTGACTCGGTGATATTTTTCCCTCGAACAAAGCCATAGTCTGTGGTTTGTATCTAGGAGGGAAATGGGCCTCTTCCCAGATAGCCGGGTAAGGCTGGTTGATTCCTAATTTCTTGAGCTGATCTTTGTGCTTCAAGGCATCAAATTGGGCTTTCAACTCCCGTACTGCCTGCATCGGATTTTCAGCCGGTAGCAGGACCACGGAGTGATGAGGAATCGGTTGCATCGCGACTCCAACGGAAGGTAATACATTCTCCGAGTGGGGATGCGGGGGAACTGCTGACTCCTGATATAGAGCAGGCTCTTGGATCGCGTTGGATGGTGGTAAGTCCACCCCCACACATATCTGAGTTGGAGGGACCGATGCTTGAGCCATTGCAGCTGTGTGTTGAGTCAGCATCATCTGGTACATGTTCTCCATCATGGATTACATTTCTTTCAGAGATATCTCCAGCATAGTAATGCGTTGCTCAGCGCTCTCCGACGGAGAAGCTTCCTCGCGTTCATCTCCAATGGCATAAACTCCCATCTCCTTGGGTGTCATTGAAGGATCAGTATAGGTCTCTGTAGAAGTTGACTCTATACTTCCAGCATCTGATTCGGGAGACTGGCGACCCCCAGCATCGGAATCAGAAGAGTACAAAGTCGGTTGTCGTGACCTCGAACGGGTATTTCGGAACACCCCAGCTTCAGTGTTCCTAAGGAGTTGGTTGAATCTCCTTCGGCTCGGGGTTCTAGAGGGATGACGTCTTGAGTTCGATCTTCCTCTAGGTATGTGTGAAGCCATGTTCACTGATGCATGTATGGGCTCTTCTTCCTGGAAGGACGGAGAGTAGTTCAACCGATCGAAAATCGACCGTTTTGTTTCTGAACAACAATAATTAACTACAATCCTATGGCTATTACAATAGTGCTCGCTAGGAGGCGTAATAGACATGCTGGAAGATCCCCTATCCTTGCGTTTCTGGATCAGATACTCACGCAGGCCAGGAGGATTTACAGAAGAAGAAGAAGAAGATGGCTTGTTCCTTCTGTTCACGTCAGTGTGCATGCGAATGTTGGGAACCATAGTCCTCCCTGTGCCACCCGTATACAACAGGTTGGCCATCTGGGTAGCGGACGATCCTCGAGGAGTGCGTCTTTCCGCAGACTGAGCGTGCTTTACACTGAGGGGCCTCTCCTGGCGTAAATTGGAGCTCTGTTCAGGCTGGCGTAAAGCTGAGGAGGTTCTCAGTCGGCCATCATCTCCCCGCGTAATCCTGAGGGCGGGCAGATTCTTTCCTTGTTGGCGTAAAGGCCGAAAAGTTGAGCAGTCCGCCCCTTGCTTTCCCTTGCGTAGATTGCAGGGATCATCTGCTTTTCCGCGGAGGGCAGATGCATTTTTATGCACGGAGCGCATTTGGAACTTTTGATTTGGTGCTAAGGCATTGTCAAAAATTCTGTCTGCCACATCATCGACGGGAGACTGGATTTTATGCGCAGAGCGCGGAGTAGGCTTCGGGACTAGCGCTGAGGCATTGTCCGAAGTTTTGTCTGTTTCGTCAGTGACGAAAGACTGAATTTAACGCAAGACGCGGAGTATACTTCTGGATTAGCACTGAGGCATTGCCAGAAGTTTTGTCTATTCCGTCAGTGACGGGAGACTGAATTTTACGCACAAGGCGCGGAGGGTGCGATGTTACAACCTCGTTGGTCGGAGAGGTCGAAGAGTCGACAGGAATGGTAGGGGATGTCTTGGACATCCAGACCTTATGCAGCTTCCTGTTGTCTTGGACAGAGAGAGAGTGAGAGCTACCCCCTGTTCGAAGAATATCTTCATAGGCAGACTGGTCGAACTGGACGACCAGTGTCTTCTTTATGGATCCCACGGATACCGCGTCGGGTTGAGCAATTGCTTCCTCATCAGAAGAGAAAGATGCCCCCAGCAGAGTCGCCATCTTGTGTTTGATAATAAACGAAAGAAATAAGAAACAAAAATGTTTATACGAAACCCTCGCTCTTTGGTTTACAAACAAGATTATACAATTAATCCTATACGAGGATGTCGAGTACAATTTTTTAATCTGGGTAAATATTGCTATAGGAGTCTGATCTGCAGTCGATCACTTTGTCCCTTGGACCACACGATGATGAAGAAGTGCCGTAGAAGACAGAAGAAGCTTCGAAGGTTGCGAGGGAGAGTGGATGCTCGATGCCAAAGTCGTTAATCACTACTCTTTGCCTGAGCTCTGGATTCTTCTCTCTCAAAGACTCTTTGACTCTACCAATTTTTGACCCTGGAGCTCTGTTGATAGAGGTCTCTATTTATAGAGTTTTAGTGACAGTGACCACTCAGTCGGCGTAAAAACCGAGTAGTAGAAAGTACAGCACCCTTTTACACGATGGTTAAAATAACCGTTGCCCGCGTATAGATGACCTTTTGAATGAGCGTGTGACGCGTGTCCCATTAAGAGATGATGCGTATAACTGCTGCGAAGATCATGGCGTAAAAGCCACATAGGTAGTTATTCCTCGCGTAAAAAAGGTTGGCATAGAAGCCAATAACTATCACCATGGCGTAGAAGCCAAGTAGGCATAGAAGCTGAGTAGGCGTAGAAGCCGAGTAGGCATAGAAGCCGAGTAGGCGTAGAAGCCGAGTGGGCGTAGAAGATAGCTGATCCTCCTCCCCTGACTGAGGCCTTGAGCGAATTCTGGACCGAATAGCCTTAATACGCACCAATGCAAATGTGGCCTGAGTTGGCGTATTCCAAGGAGATAGCGTATAGCGTGCTCCCATCGCTGAAAATAGCCTGTTGGCGTAATGTGCCAAAGTGATGATGTGGACGTTTTAGCCGAAATTACTGCTTTTGGAGATATAATCAAATCTCTCGCATTAAATGCAGAGATCTGCCCCCATCCTGCGTATTAAATACAGAGGCGTGTCTTCGAAGATTTGCCATCATTATGCGAATTAAATGCAGATACGTGCCCCGAACCCTGTACAAAGAGCAACTGATGATGTGGCAGTCTGTTTGTCTTCTGCGGAGCGTAAGAAGCTCACGTCTGCCTGTGTAAAACTAGGCAGCGTATTCCAGAGGCGTGTCTCGAAGATCTACCATTATTCCGTGCATTAAATATAGAGGCGTGTCTCGAGGATCTGTCAGCCTTCCGCGCATTAAATGTAGAGACGTGTCACGAAGATCTGCCATCCCGAAGATTTGCCATCATTCTGCGTATTAAATGCAGAGACGTGCCTCGAGCTCTGCTATCACTCTGCGCATTTAATGCAGAGACGTGCCTCGAGCTCGGTACGAAGAGCAGCTTTTGACGTGGCAGTCTGTTTGTCTTCTCCGGAGCGTAAGAAGCTCACGTCTGCCTGTGTAAAACTAGGCAGCGTATTCCCTTGTACGCGTGAAAGCAGTTTACGCCAAGGAAATATTACTAAACGACAGCCTGGGTCGCTGTGCCGCGCCATCATTATAGCCGTTGTCTGGGTAGTCGTGCAGTACTCTTTGTCAGGAGTCATACGTCAGGTTCACTGCAGGATTTGTCAGGTTCATTTCAGGGAATACGAAGCATCCCTCGTACACTTCAATGTTGCATTAAAAGAGGATGATTTTTATGCCATAAAAGCGATGTAGCACCCTTTTTACACTGAAGCAGCCTGGACATACTGCATTACGCGGATGGTCCTTGAGTTTATATTTTACGCTGTGCTCAGCGAAAAAGCTCTGTTTGCACGTCGATGGCTCTGAAGTCATCTTTTTACGCTGCCCAGCATCAACATGCTGAGTATAGCTATCCAGCGTATTTTTTATGCTTCTACAGTAGCGACCAGTGCGACACCAGAAATTGACATACCTTGAGGGTAGCGTCCAGTGCGACACAACTACCATAGTGCGTGCTAGTTACTACGGTTTACCAGAGTAGTTATAGCCCATACGCCTACTGATTGTCCTCCTCTCCTATGATACTAGGTGTCAAGTGTGTGTCAACATATATAATATATAATTATGACTAAAAAAATTACACATGCAATAAATATATGAAAATATAATAAGCATGCAAGGTACTGTAAGCAATTTGGCAAAGTATACTTGCCTGGCAAGAAAGCTGCAAAGTGTAAACGTCTAGATGTCAAGCATACAGGATCAAAAACTACGACCTCCGAATAAACATCTCCGGATGCTGAAATAAAGATTAGCAACGTTCCTAGAATAAGCGAGATAGCTAGAAAATACTACCATTTCGTCCAATTTGGATACAGGGGCAAAACGGTAATTTTAGGTCACAGCGGGTCCACTTGTGGGCCACTTTGCACCAAAATGCATGCCAGAAGTAAAGGTCTCTAAATGGGATAAATTATAGGTCAAACAAAGTCTAAACATCAGTACGAACTCAACGGTATGTCCAATTTTGGATTCCGGTGAGCCGAAGACAAATTCGCCCTAAAAGTCAACCGTAAGGCCCGCAAATAGCCGACTTGGTCAACTGTCTTAGAATTATGTGAAACTTGGGTCACAGGACCAGGGTGATACCACGAATCCAATGGCGTAAGTTTTGTCGCATTCCGACGAGCGTACACTAAATGGTGCGGTGTTTTGCAAAGTTGCGATACAGAAATTTTTACGTATACATGTTGATTCCGACACGCACACACGTCCAAATTAGTTTTCGTGAAAGCCCACATGTCAGGATGTACCATACACGCCTTTTGGTGCAATTGATATGCAACGAGGTGGTCCTGTTTGGTGGGGCGCACTCCGTATCATAAATTTTAAAATTTTAAAATAACAAGTTTTTGGTCGTTTTGGAAGTTGAATAATTTTATACATAGAACAAATTAACAAAAAATAAAAGAACAAAAAATTCTCGGTTATATGGTGAAGAAAAACCCTTTAATTAGTTTTTTAAAATAATAAACAAGTCGGTTGCAAATTGGGTGTGAACATGGGGGTTCGGGTTAAAGTTTCTGGACTATTTTTGGTCAGTTTTTCGGTCATTTTCCGGTCGATTTTTGACCAATCCGGGACACGAAAACTCGTCCCGCTTGAATGAAAATTCTAGAGGGTTAGGTTGTGAATGTACACGAACAAACTGCATGCAAAAATAATTAAAATTGAGGGAGATACATCACCGTGAAGATGGAAGAAAAACTGTGTTTCTGTGCACGCGTGCGGTGCGCGAACGGACGGCGGCAGGGACGGCGCAGGGCGGCGGCGGTCGGCGTTGGCGGCGGCGCAGGGGTGGTCGACGGTCGGGTTTTGGCCGGAGGGTGGTCGTCGGGCTGGGTAAGGTTAGGGTTTGTGTATTAGAGTTTGGTTGTATATATATATATATATATATATATATATATATAGAGAGAGAGAGAGAGAGAGAGAGGGATAGGAATAGGTTTGCTGCAGGGGTCTGTGATATGTGGGAATAGAATTATGGGAGGGTTTAGGATTAAGGTTAATTATTAGTTAGTTGATTAGGTTTTTAATTTATTAGTATTTTCTTTTCTTTTCTTTTCTTTTTTTGCTTTTTCTTTTTCTTTTCTTTTCTTTTCTTTTCTTTTCTTTTCTTTTCATTTCTTTTTATTTTCTTTATTATTATTATTATTATTATTATTATTATTATTATCACTAACATTATTATTATTATTATTATTATTATTATTATTATTATTATTATTATTATTATTACTATATATTATCATTATTATTAGTAGTAGTAGTAGTAGTATTACTAATATTATTATTATTATTATTATTACTATTATTATTACCACTATTATTATCTTTACTATATATTTATTAACATATATTCAAATATATAAGTGAGAAAAATCCAAAAATAATATTTGTACGCCAAATAAATTATAGAATTTTTTTTTGTAAAGTTTTAACCAAATACCACACTCAAAATATTGTATGTAATATTTTATAATTAATAATTAGATATTTATCTAGTTATAATAAATTAAATAATTATATTATCTAATTAACTAAGTAAACAAGTAAATGGATATCCGCAAAATAGATTAATAGTAAATAATATGCACATCTTAATTGTAGGAAGTTGGGATAGAAAAATAACCATAATTAAATTATATATAAATAATATCTAATGTTTAATAATTAATCTATGGTCGTTACACTAATTTCATACTAATGTCAAGCGATCGAATTTCTGTGCCACGAAAAGATCCTACAATTAGTGTCTCCTGTGTAGGCTACTCCCTATGAAGGGAGATACAGATTTTGGGACGATCCTATATTATTAATGTTCAAACCATGGTGAAGTGTCCTAATAAAATTATTGAATTTTAATTGATTTGAAAAATAATCTAAAATAAATACAAGAAATGCACAATATATACACAAAATATCTATTTTTGGGTGAGAGGGTTTACAATCTACCCAACTTAAAAGAATATTATCCTCAAAATTAAAAATAAGGCATGATTCTTTAAATCCTTCACATTCGTATATAAGGCAAGTCTATCGCAGTCTCTTCCAAAAATTTAAATAACCAAATCTATTCAAATCTATTGCAATCACTTCAAAATTAAAATAACCACTGTTTAAATCAAAATTCAAAATATTGTAATCTTTTCTCGATTTTTAAATCATCAACATCCAAATTTAAGCTAAATCTATATGACATCTTCAAGATTTAAATAACCCACATCAAATTTTATATCCCGATCTCCAACTATCATAATCTCCTCTAGACTTTGAACAATAAATAATTCTAATCAAATCTTATTCCTATTCTCAACTTAAGAATTTTGTACTCTTTAAATTTTAAATTTAATTTCCATCCTCAATATTTCAAAGGGGTGATCCAACAATCAAAATTTAACTTTTAATTAAAATCATCAAATTATAAAATTTTAAATCTAATTCAACAATTGTTCAAGTCTAAAATTATATATTTATCCTCAAAATTTAAATCGATGATTCAACCTTCAATATTCAAAATTTAAATCATGTGCTCAAATTATAAATATTTATTTCACAATATCAAGATATCAAAATTCATTAAATCCTCACCGTCTTAATTATTCTTCTAAAAATTTCCAAAATTTTAAATGACTTAAATCTCTTAATCTAATCTTACTTGATCGCTATCTAAAAAAATCATCTCAAGTTGACAATACAACTTCTATCCAACTTAGAATTTACCCATCTATCACATAAGGCTATACGTTTAAGAAAACTTTCTCAAATTATTTAATCGTGTTATTCAATCCTCAAAAAATTTAACACCAATTATATTACCTATGATATGCCCTTACTTACAAAAGATAGTCACCAAGTAATATAATTGGCGTATGGGGTATATCTATTACTCTATGTGTATCAAACTTATACCAAGCACGAGCGTTCGTCTTTCCGAAATAGGGGAAGACAGAGAATAATAATAAAGAATTCAAGGAAGAGGTGATAGAATACAAGTACGGGGTTTAAGGCGTTTAAGGAATTCAAAAAAGAGAGTTGTCAAGGCAGTTGTGGATTAAAATCCTATTTTGGTAAATTTCTATTCACATGCTCATATCAGTACTGTTATGTAAATGATAAGATGTGCTCTGACCTGTCTAGAGGGCAAGTATATTCATCTAACAAGCTGAGTTAATTGTATCTCAATCCACGTAAAGTAGTTAAGCGAAGAGCGAACCAAGCGCACTAAGGTTGATCAGGCCATAATACACTGATTCTGATTTATACAATGTATTAGTGTGTATACCGAATAATACATATATCATGATCAAGATCGATAAAGGAATAAGCTTGCAAAACTAGGCTATAATAGCAGCATAAGCGAAGGTAGTCCAAAAAATATAAGTACGCTGGATTATGAGGAAGGAAAGTACAAAATAATTCAAGTTCACCAAGACAATAAGACTCGTCCGATGTTATGCCTCTACAGTTGCCATATTAACTTCTTGTCTAAGTCTCTAGTCGACCAAATGGGGGTATGTGTAATGCCCCGCTCTGCGTCGGCATTATGTATCAAGGTGAGTGGGCAGAACTTCGTTCTCTGATTCTTGTACGCCTTAATAATAATCTGAGTTTTTGATTGCAATATTTTCATAAGAGAATGATAGAAACTGCCTTGCATGTTAATAAATGAACTTACCTAGCTTGTCTTTGAAATGAATAAGTCTGCTTAACGAAGAATCCTGAAACGCTTATCTAAGAGTGCATGAACATACATGTTCACTATCCACTATGCTCTGAGAGAACCATATCATGTGCCTGAATGTGTTCAAGATAAGGCGGCTTGCCCCGCAACAATGATATATGTCATGATAGTTCATCTCTTCTATATACTAGAGCTTATTTGATAGTGTTCCATGCATTTGTATCAGTCGAACAATGGCTATTGGTGGAGAGCTGAATTGCATGTGTCACGGCTACTACCATGATAGTGAAAAGCAACCATAAGTCACAACTGCCATTAGCATCAAATAAAGAGTTATTGGTATGCTGGATCAACCGATGTCGATCCTAAGATACTCGGGGACCGCCCTGCATATAGCTAGTTCATTGTGTTGGCTTGGATAGAGGACTGCCCCTAAGATGTGCATGTGTGTCTAGCTATGCATTTGTCCCTAGAGTCTCACGAGACACACTGCACACACTCTAAAACAGAATGAACGGCTTATCTTGCTTGCTTATTTAATATGAAACTCTGTTTTAAAAGATGTTTCCAAAATAATGTAATATGACTCCATTCAGTGATGCATGTAATAAACATAGGTAAAACTAGAAAGATCACTAGTAATATAATATGTTATAACATGATTACTTAGTGTTGGTTTTAGTGAATGCTTGCTTCTGTTCAGTTGTTTTATCTCACCAGTACTTATAAAAGTGCTAACCCACCAACAGTTTACTTGCTTGCAGGTACTGGATCGTCCGAGGGAGCGATAGGCATGCCTCAATCCCCTAGACCCAGAATCCTGGTTTCGATTGTGCCCCAAGTTGCTATCGTATAAAGGGCATAATGTATGGAATGATGCCTTTGCATAAGAGAAACCCAGTCCCTCGATTGTCCCGAATACTCAGTTGGCTAAATGTATTGTATTGCAATAATGTCCCATCCGCTGCTTACTCGATTGATGTGATGATAGCCAAACAAACTTAAATGATATAGCCTTATGCGGGCGCAGCCCCAGGCTCGCAAGGTATCACGTCCCGATATTCAATTAGGCCATCCCTTTCTTGCACCCATGGGACAGGCGCCGAGGCACGATGATGTGCGTCCAGTGCACCGAGGTGCGGTAATACGCGTCCGGGTCTCCGTCTACGGGGGAGAGACGATGGTCCAGCTGAGCGGCCCCTCGGTTCGTGGGGCCGGGGCGTGACAGAATGGTATCAGAGCAAAATTGATTTCTTGGCCCAATCCGTTGCTATGACTCTGAGATATTGTTCGATATGGTATTGCAATAGAGTGTTACATTCAATATGTCCATAGATATTCTCAAAGTGCAAATGTTTTCTGGAATTGATTTACTTGATTGTTTCGATTGAGTATGGCGAGGGATGAGGACTATCGCTGCTCGGAATATCGAGAAGTTTATCCTTGAAGTTTCGAGGACGAAACTTTTTATTGGTTGGTAATATGTAATACCCTGCTCTGCGTCGGCATTATGTATCAAGGTGAGTAGGCAAAACTTTGTTCTCTGATTCTTGTACGCCTTAATAATAATCTGAGTTTTTGCTTGCAATATTTTCATAAGAGAATGATAGAACCTGCCTTGCATGTTAATAAACGAACTCACCTAGCTTGTCTTTGAAACGAATAACTCTGCTTAACGAAGAATCCTGAAATGCTTGTTTAAGAGTGCATGAACATGTTCACTATCCCCTATGCTCTGAGAGAACCATATCCTGTGCCTGAATGTGATCAAGATAAGGCGGCTTGCCCCACAACAATGATATATGTCCTGATGGTTTATCTCGTCTGCATACTAGAGTTTATTTGATAGTGTTTCATGCATTCGCATTGGTCGAACAATGGCTATTGGTGGAGAGCTGAACTGTATGTGTCACGACGGCTACCATGATAGTAAAAAGCAACCATGAGTCACAGCTGCCATTAGCATCAGATAAAGAGTCATTGGTATGCTGGATCAACCGCTGTCGATCCTGAGATACTCGGGGACCGCCCTGCATATAGCTAGTTCATTGTGTTGGCTTGGATAAATGACTGCCCCTAAGATGTGCATGTATGTCTAGTTGTGCATTTGTCCCTAGAGTCTCACGAGACACGCTGCGCACACTCTAAAATAGAACGAACGACTTGTCTTGCTTGCTTATTTAATATGAAACTCTGTTTTAAAATATGTTTCCAAAACAATGTAATATGACTCCGTTCAGTGCTGCATGTAACAAACATAGGTAAAACTAAAAAGATCACTAGTAATGTAATATTTTATAACATGATTACTTAGTGTTGGTTTTAGTGAATTCTTGCTTCTGTTCAGGTGTTTTATCTTACTAGTACTTATAAAAGTGTTGACCCACCAACAGTTTACTTGCTTGCAGGTACTGGATCATCCGAGGGAGCGATAGGCGTGCTTCAATCCCCTTAACCCAGAATCCTGGTTTCGATTATGCCCCAGTTGCTATCGTATAAGGGGGCATAATGTATGGAACAATGCCTTTGTATAAGAGAAACCCAGTCCCTTGATTGTCCCAAATACTCAGTTGGCTAAATGTATTATATTGCAATAATGTCCCATCCACTACTTACTCGATTGATGCGATGATAGCCAAACAAAATTAAACGATATGGCCTTGTGCGGGCACAAACCCAGGCTCGTATGACATCATGTCCCGATATTCAAACGGGTCATCCCTTCCTCGCACCTACGGGACAGGCGCTGAGGTACGGTGATGTGCGTCCGGTGTGCCGAGGCGCGATGATACGTGTCCGAGTCTCCGTCTACGGGGGCGAGGCGGTGGTCCGTCCGAGCGGCCCCTTGGTTCGCGGGGCCGGGGCGTGACAGTATGGGCCTCTAAGTTCTACATTCTAGATAACTATTATCTTCTTATGCAAGCCTATAGTTGGTGTCATTCATTTACACTTTATTAATGGTTCAAAAGGACTATGTGATACTAGGTTATGAGACATACTACCAAACTTACAAGAATTTAACTAATAGTATTATTAAATAATAAAGCATATATACCTAGTACCAGTCATCTTCCTAACCCCTATCAAGCACGAAAGAAGAGATAAGATTAACGTTGTGAAAGGATCAAGCAAGATGCAATGCTAGCAATCAAATAAGAATGAGAAATAAAATCAAGGAAGATGATTAAATCAGTGGATGAGATCCTATATTCTAATTATATGCGCAGGCTTGCTCGGTACAGTAATGTAACCGAGACAATATGCTCTCGACCTGCATGGGCCACCATAAAAATATGTCATGCCCCAGTCCCAAAATACGTAGGAACTAGGAACACGTAAGCGTGCCGGCCGTATGTATATAGTAACTCCAATATATGGATACCATAATACACACGTACGTTGTAATATGAATATTAACTCACATGTGGTATATATATTATCACAAGTCACGGAAAATACTAATCTCATCCACAAAATTAAGTCACGGTAAAGAAATAACTAAACTAGAATAATGAGTCTGAATAAACCAAAAATCATAGTCGGGTGAAGACAAATCCACCACCAAAGACTATATCCATACTAAAATGAGAGAGGAAAATAAATCTCCAATATAAAATAAGATGATGATATAAGAGTATCAGCTAAGAGATCCATCGCTCGAGATAATCAAATATGCTCAGAAGGTAAGACCTCCTCGGCAGAAAATAATGCGTCTGGTCCTGGCCCGTACTCCTGCGGATACTCCTGATCGTCTAAACCTGGCAAGAGACCTGGTCCTCAGAGGGACATAACAAGATACATAGAAGCATGCCAATTGAATACAGTAAAACATGCATAATAGACAGAAATATATAAGTATGATGTACTAGACAATCTATATGAAATGCATAGTGAGGACAACTTTTTGACGTATGGGCAGGGGTAGGCTACTCTATCTTATCTCATAACTCATACACATGTCTAGAATATCATAAGCCATCATACCTCGAGGGTAGCGACCAGCGAGACACCAGAAATTGATATACCTCGAGGGTAGCGACCAACGCGATACAACTACCGTAGTGCGTGCTAGTTACTACGGTTTACCATAGTGGTTATAGCCTATACGCCTACTGATTGTACTCCTCTCCCATGATACTAGGTGTCAAGTGTGTGTCAACATATATAATATATAATTATAACTGAAAAAAGCATACATGCAATGAATATATTAAAATATAATAAGCATGTAAGGTACTGTAAGCAATTTGGCAAGGTATACTTGCCTCACAAGAAAGCTGCAAAGTGTAAACATCCAGATGTCAAGCACACAGGATCAAAAACTATAACCTCCGAATAAACATCTCTGGATGCTGAAATAAACATTACCAATGTTCCCAGAATAAGCGAGATAGCTAGAAAATACTACCCTTTCGTTTAATTTGGACACATGGGCAAAACGGTAATTTTGGGTCACAGCGGGTCCACATGTGGGCCACTTTGCACCGAAATATATGCCAGGGGTAAAGGTCTCTAAATGGGACAAATTATAGGTCAAATAAATTCTAAACGTCAGTACGAACTCAACGGTATATCCAATTTTGGATTCCGGTGAGTCGAACATAAATTCGCCCTAAAAGTCAACCGTAGGGCCCGCAAATAGGTGACTTGGTCAACTATCTCAGAATTGTGTAAAACTTGGGTCACAGGACCAGCGTGATACCACGAATTCAATGACACAAGTTTTGTCGCATTTTGACGAGCGTACACTAAATGGTGTGGTATTTTGCAAAAGTTACGATACGGGGATTTTTTTTACGGATACATGTTGATTACGACACACACACACGTCCAAATCAGTTTTTGCGAAAGCCCACACGTTAGGATATACCATACGCGCATTTTGATACAATTGGTACGCGACGAGGTAGTACCATTTGGCGGGGCGCACTCCGTATCATAAATTTTAAATTTTGAAATGACAAGTTTTTGGTCGTTTTGGAAATCAAATAATTTTACACAGAACAAATTAACAAAAACTAAAAGAAAAAAAATCTCGGTTATATGGAGAAAAAAAATCCTTTAATTAGTTTTTGAAAATAATAAACAGGTTAGCGACAAATTGGGTGTGAACATGGGGGTTCGGGTTGAAGTTTTTGGACTATTTTTTATCAGTTTTTCGGTCGATTTTTCGACCAATCTGGGACACGAAAACTTATCCCGCTTGAATGAAAATCCTAGAGGGTTAGGTTGTGAACGTATACGAATAAACCGTATGCAAAAATAATCAAAATTAAGGGAGATACATCACCGTAAAGATGGGAGAAAAACTGTGTTGCTGTGCACGTGCGTGGTGCACGAACGGATGGCGGCGGTGGCGGCTGCAGCGGCATAGGGCGACGGCGGTCGACGCTGGGCCATCGCGGGGGTGGTCGACGGTCGGGGTTCGGCCAGAGGGTGGTCGCCGGGCTGGGTAAGGTTAGGGTTTGTGTATTAGGGTTCGGTTGTATATGTGTATGTGTGTGTGTGTGTGTGTGTGTGTGTGTGTGTGTGTGTGTGTGTGTGTGTGTATATATATATATATATATATATATATATATATATATATATAGACAGAGAGAGAGAGAGAGAGAGAGAGAGAGAGGACGAGAGAGAGAGGGATAGGAATATGTTTGCTGCGGGGGTTTGGGATATGTGGGAATAGGATTAGGGGAGGGTTTAGGATTAAGTTTAATTATTAGTTAGTTGATTAGGTTTTTAATTTATTAGTATTTTCTTTTCTTTTCTTTTCATTTCATTTCATTTCTTTTTATTTTCTTTATTATTATTATTATTATTATTATTATTATTATTATTATTATTATTATTATTATTATTATTATTATTATTATTATTATTATTATTATATATTATTATCATTATTATTATTATTATTATTAGTATTACTAATATTATTATTACTACTATTATTATCTTTACTATATATTTATTAACATATATTCGAATATATAAGTGAGAAAAATCCAAAAATAATATTTGCACACTAAATAAATTCTAGAAAATTATATGTGTATCGATTATAGAGCTTTGAACAACCTCACTATCAAGAACAAATACTCACTGCCGAGGATAGATGATCTTTTCTATCAATTAAGTTTAGAGAAGGTGTTTTCAAAGATTGACTTGAGGTCAGGTTTTTACCAGGTGAAGGTGAAGAAGGAAGACATACCGAAGACAGCCTTTCGGACCAGATATGGCCAGTTTGAATTCACAGTAATGTCGTTTGGTTTAACCAATGCACCAGCAGTATTCATGAACTTGATAAACAAGGTATTCCACCAATACCTTGACAAGTTCGTAGTGGTATTCATCGACGATATTCTAGTATACTCAAAGACCCCAGAAGAGCATGAAGAGCACCTGAGGATGGTCTTAGAGACTCTTAGGAAAGAGGAGTTGTTCGGGAAGCTTTCAAAGTGTGAGTTCTTCCTTGACAAGGTAGAATTTCTTGGACATATGGTGATGGGTAACAGAATCTCAGTTAACCCAAAGAAGATAGAAGCAGTGGAGTCATGGGCAGCCCCTAGTTTAGTAGCTGAGATCAGGAGCTTTCTCAGACTAGTAGGATACTACAAAAGATTTGTACAAGACTTCTCCAAGATTGCAGAGCCAATGACTAGGCTGACCAAGAAAGATGTAGAATTTGTATGGACAGAGGAATGTCAAGCCGCATTTGATGAGCTGAAGAAGAGATTAACGACAGCACCAGTTTTGACGTTGCCATCAGAGACAGGTGGATTCACTATCTATAGTGATACTTCAGAAAAAGATTTGGGATGCATTCTTCAGCAGCACGAGAAAGTAATTTCCTATACTTTAAGACAATTATGCACTCATGAAAAGAACTACCCTACTCACGATTTGGAGTTAGCAGCAGTTATCTTTGCCCTAAAGCTGTGAAAATACTATCTGTACGAAGAGCGTGTGGAGATCTTCACAGACTACAAGAGCTTAAAGTACGTGTTTACACAGAAAGAGTTGAACATGAGGCAGAGAAGGTGGTTAAAGTTAATGAAAGACTTCGATATCTCATTACAGTACCATCCAGGAAAGGCCAACGTAGTCGCCGATGCCTTGAGCAGGTATCTGATGGCTATGTACTTGACTATAGATAGATACTTATTGGCCGACCTAGAGAGCTTGGGAATTGAAGTACTAGTTCCAGGTATTGATATTCAGATATGGGGATTACAGATACAATCAGAGCTGATGGAAAGAATTAGAGCTGCACAGTATGATGATGAGACTCTAAGGAATATTAGGGCACAAGTTCGGACATGATTGATAGACGACTTCACTATTGCGGATGATGGATCTTTACGGCATGGCACGAGGATGTGTGTGCCAAATGGAGAGCTGCACGAAGAGGTTTTACAAGAGGCACATTGCTCTCAGTACTCGATGTATCCTGGAGCCAACAAGATGTATCGAGATTTGAGCACGAAGTAGCACACTTTGTATCCTGATATTTAGTGTGCCAGCAGGTAAAAGCAGATCGACAAAGGCCAGGAGGAGTTCTTCAACCTTTACCCATTCCAGAGTGGAAGTGGGAGCACGTAACTATAGACTTTATTTCAGGACTTCCACGTTCTCCAGGAGGAAAGGACGCAATTTGGATCATCGTAGATAGGTTGACCAAATCAGCCCACTTCTTACCATTCAAAGTGGGTACATCGACAGAGAGGTTATTAGAGATGTACATGCAATAGATTGTCAGATTACATGGAGTTCTGTGAGTATCGTCTCAGATCAGGATAGTCATTTCATTTTCCATTTCTGGAGGAGTCTGCAGGCTAGCTTGGGCACTCAGCTCAAGTTCAGTACTGCATATCACCCCCAGACAGACGGGCAGTCTGAAAGGACTATTCAGACTCTTGAAGATATGCTATGCACTTATGTTTTGGATCTCGGAGGTTCTTGGAAGGATCATCTACACCTAGTAGAGTTTGCTTACAATAACAGCTACCAGGCCAGCATTGAGATATCACCATTCGAGGCTTTATATGGATGAAGGTGTCATACACCATTATCTTAGGATGATATTGGAGAGAGAGCTTTGTTAGGACCAGAAATGGTCGTGGATGCAGCAGAAAAAGTGAAACTTATCAGAGACAAACTGTGAGTGGCGCAGGATAGACAGCAGCATTGGACCGATAGCCACCGTAGACCCCTAGAGTTTCAGGTATAGTTTTTTTTATTGGTTTGTGATTATTTTAGATTGCGTATTAAGATTATTTATTCAGGTTGGTGATTTGGTGTTCCTACGGATTTCTTTGACACGGGACACGATTCATTTTGGTAGAGGCGGAAGCTTAGTCCACGTTACATCGGGCCCTTTAGTATTCTTGAAAGGGTCGGTGCAGTGGCCTATAGACTTGACTTACTGCTTACTCTAGAAGGAGTACATGACGTATTCTACGTAGCACGGCTGAGAAGGTACATGGCATATCCTAGTCACGTACTAGATCACTCGGAGATCGAAGTTAGACCGACGCTCAGCTATCCTGAACAGCCCGTTGAGATCTTGGATCGTAGAGAGAAGGTATTGCGGAACCAAACTATTCCTTTGGTTCATGTTGCATGGTGACATCACTCTCCAGGTGAGTCAACCTGGGAGAGAAAGAACGAAATGTGCGAGCAGTATCCGTATCTCTTCGAGACTTGAGGTATAATTTTTTTTTGATTGTTTGTTCTTGTACTAGTTTATTTTAATTTCGAGGATAAAATTCTTTTAAGGAGGGTAGACTTGTCACTCCCATATTTCAGATTAGGAGTATTTTCGTCTTTTCATAATTAATGTGTAAATAATTGCATAATAATTAATTATATTTAAATTTTTGTGATTTATTTGATTGTTGCACTTTACCGTTGCTTCAATAATGTAAACACCCTGATTTTGAGAATAATTTTAAAATGAGTTATTCCGAATTTTTGGTATTTTTTGGAATTTAAAACGAAGGTGATTGTGATTTAAAGAATTTTTAAGTATAGCTATTTGGTGTTAAAATATTATGGAAATAACATTTTATGGTGTAAAATGGAACACCGGTCATGTGGTATTTTTCGGTGAATTATTTGGACTCCGGAAATGAGTTTTAAGCCTTAAAAACTATTGGAGATGTGAACCGGACCCAACCAGACCAAACTTAAACCAAACCAGACCAAACCCCATAGCGGGTCAGACCCGAACCGCTGAAGAACCCGACCCGCTGCAAACCCTAGCCGTGAACACTGTTCAGGCTATTTAAGCCGCCTCGGCATCCGTGCCGCCGCCATCCACACCCATCGTTCTCCTCAGCACCGTCACCTGTCTTCGACCAAGACGCCGGAGACCTAGCTGTCGATCTCCTCCGCGGGTCAACACCGTTCTTACCCCGGCCGCCTCGTCGGAGCTCCACCTATGACCCACGACCCCGATCTCCTTCCACCCAGCCGCCGACCTAGCCGCATCCCTTTCATCTCACCGCCGCTCCGTTCATCCCTCTTCCAAAACCGCTGAGCACAGCAGCCCCGACCCCATCTCGGCCTCGTCAGCGACCCCGCCGCCGTCCGCGAGCAACTCCCCGCTCGCCTCGCCAACCATCGTGAAGCCCTAGGCCGGCCGCCCACTACCCTAGCTCCGACTCAGCGGACACGGCCACCCTCTGAACCGGGACACAGCAGAGACGACCAGGACACAGCTCGTGTCAAGGATTCTCTCGGACACGTGAAAAGTCAGATTCACGGAGCCCTGTTCAGGTACCACTTTCTCCCTCATCGTAGCTCCGTTTTAATTGTCGTCTGTTGCTACGCGTAGACTGTATAACCCTCTCGGTGCCCGTGCAACCCGCTCGGAGCATCGCGACCTGTGGTGATCGCACACCGCGATCCAAAAACAAGAAAAACAATACCCCATTTTATCCCAGAACTGAGTGCGCCCCGCCAAACGGGATGACTTGGTCGCACGCGGTCTTTACCGAACTGTGCGCGACGTTGATACGGTCGTGTAGGATTTTGCAGAAGTCGATTCGGATGTGCGTGCACACCGGAACCAACGCGTATCCGCCGATGACACCCCGTATCCGACCTTTCTGGAACACGATATAACTTTGTGTACACACGTCGGATCGAGACAAAACTTGTGCCATCGGACTCATAGCAATACGCTGTTCCTGTGACCCAAGTTTGGTCCGATTCTGAGAACGTTGACAAAATTGCGTATCGTGGGCCCACAAGCTCCACTTGACGGGTGATTTTGTGATCGGCACATCGGAATCCAATTTTGAAAGTTTCGTTGGGTTCGTATCATCGTTCCTGACTTGTAGACACTAAGTTTGCAGAATTTGGAGACCTTTGACCCTGACATGCTTTTCGGTGCAAAGTGGCCCACATGTGGACCCCGCTTTGGCCCGAAAATAACCTTTTTGCCCCTGTGTCCAAATTGGACGTAAGGACAGGCATTTCTAGCAGTTTGATACCTTCTGAGACTGTTGGTGATGTTTATTACAGCTTTTGGAGTAGCACCTACCGGATCCACTGATACAGGGACAGTTGTTGCTATTCAAACATCAGGCAAGTGTACCTTGCCAAACTCTGCAGTATTGTTATATATTTTTTTTGCTTCATTATATTTCTGTGCATGTTCAACCTAGGACCGTGTGACATACTTAGCGTCCGATTATCAGTCGGGTGCCAACACTGTACGCAGTATTGGGTACTGTCATCTAGAGATGGATATACGTGACACTATATATATTCTCGTACTTGTCTTACCATGTACCTATGACCCAGGACACTTGACACTGTTCATGAGACAGGATTTTCTCGAGATATTCATGGTGATTCTGTATAGGATTCAGGACTTGACAGAGATACTATATTCTTAGATACATTATGACTTGTGCATTATTTATGATCCCGCTGACATGGACATGAGACGTTATGGTCATGATATGCGTGGCTACATTGGGTGGGGAGAGACACACAGACTACAGGCTGATCATATATATACACCCCTACTATTGTGAGGCCCAAGACTCTGAAGCCCGAGCTTGACCCATTACTCATTATTACTGCTGCTACCGGCTCCCCGACACAGAGCTTGTAGTGGCTTCAGCCTGAGATCTAGTGCTGCTCTCATCTTGTATATCACTTAGCTGGTTATTTAGGATCCCCTATTGTTCCATATATTGCTGGAGAGACTACAGGTTGACTATGTTATGCCGGCTACTCAGTCTCCCGCTGAGCTAGACCACCTCTTGACACTACTGCTACAGGCTCCCCTACACAGAGCTTGTAGATGTTCAACCTGAGTACTATTGATATTGTTTACATACTTACCCTGTTTATCTCATTATTTGCTGCACTGTTATTATTTTGGCTTGTATTATTTTTTGTACCTTGCTATGTCCCCTAAGGACCTGGATATGGATTATGTCCCCAGGATTTGCAGACGAGATCTATCCCGAGGTATACGGGACCGCCGCAGGAGCTGAACCAGGAGTTGTACCGCCATCCGAGGATGAGGTGTTAGCCGAAGACTTCTCCTGAGCATCAATGTTCATGCTCAGCATTTATTTATTTATTTATTTCAGTCTTTTATATTCTGGTCTGTTGAACCATTGTACTAGATATTTATCGGGTTGTTCCCGAAGTACTTTGTTGAGACTAGCTGATGATTTATATTTCTTATTTATTCTGTGGATCATATTTTATATCTTGTGTGGATGAGATTAGTTGTGCCATGATTGTCGTAGACTTGATTTTACAGCTTAAGTATGCCCTGATGGATCCATTAAATTGGGTTTGTCCATCGGTGCGTACTGCTGGCCATTGCCACGTATCTGGTCCCACGGTATTTTGGGGACTGGGGCGTGACATGGTTTTTGTGGTGGCCCATGCAGGTCTACGACTAAATTGTTCGGTTTCAACTTAGGGACCGAACCAGCCTGCCCTAAGGATAGGATAAGTTCTAGGATCTCATCCATTATTTAACCTATTGTTGAACTCTATATCGAACTCAAAATTGTTACTTAAACTGCATCCTGTATTGATTCCTCTGTGCGTTCTTACAGTTTATCTTTTGGATGCAGAGAAATGGATCCCAGGAACGGAGACGAGATTCTATTGGATACACCACACGACGCTGTGGTTACTTATATTGACGGAGTGACTCCAGGGAATGGAGGACAAGCATCGCAGAGCGATCAAACCGGTCAGCCTAATCCAAGGTTTCGGAGATATGACATCCCACCTCCACCACAGTTCACTCCCCAGATGCCAACTTTCCCGCCAGGATAAGCCATGGACGGGCAACAGATATTTCAGATGATGTATACTATGATGCAAGCACAACAACAGATTCAGCAAGAAGCACAACGTCAGGAGGTCGAGAATTTGAGAACCAGCCTGGTATCCGCATTGGAGCAGGAAAATCCACCAGCGAGGCGATCGACGACGGGATCTATCACCGACTTCCGTCAACTCAAGCCTCGTACCTTTTCTGGTAAAGAGGGGCCAACAGAAGTTCATGAATGGCTCACAAACATACAGCATCAGTTGGAAGCCGCTGAACTTTCGAGAGAGAAGTGGATGACTGCAGTCAGAATGCCCCGCTGAACTTCTTGTCTAAGTCTCTAGTCGACCAAATGGGGGTATGTGTAATGCCCCGCTCTGCGTCGGCATTATGTATCAAGGTGAGTGGGCAGAACTTCGTTCTCTGATTCTTGTACGCCTTAATAATAATCTGAGTTTTTGATTGCAATATTTTCATAAGAGAATGATAGAAACTGCCTTGCATGTTAATAAATGAACTTACCTAGCTTGTCTTTGAAATGAATAAGTCTGCTTAACGAAGAATCCTGAAATGCTTATCTAAGAGTGCATGAACATACATGTTCACTATCCACTATGCTCTGAGAGAACCATATCATGTGCCTGAATGTGTTCAAGATAAGGCGGCTTGCCCCGCAACAATGATATATGTCATGATGGTTCATCTCTTCTATATACTAGAGCTTATTTGATAGTGTTCCATGCATTCGTATCAGTCGAACAATGGCTATTGGTGGAGAGCTGAATTGCATGTGTCACGGCTACTACCATGATAGTGAAAAGCAACCATAAGTCACAGCTGCCATTAGCATCAAATAAAGAGTCATTGGTATGCTGGATCAACCGATGTCGATCCTAAGATACTCGGGGACCGCCCTGCATATAGCTAGTTCATTGTGTTGGCTTGGATAGAGGACTGCCCCTAAGATGTGCATGTGTGTCTAGCTATGCATTTGTCCCTAGAGTCTCACGAGACACACTGCACACACTCTAAAACAGAATGAACGGCTTATCTTGCTTGCTTATTTAATATGAAACTCTGTTTTAAAAGATGTTTCCAAAATAATGTAATATGACTCTATTCAGTGATGCATGTAATAAACATAGGTAAAACTAGAAAGATCACTAGTAATATAATATTTTATAACATGATTACTTAGTGTTGGTTTTAGTGAATGCTTGCTTCTGTTCAGTTGTTTTATCTCACCAGTACTTATAAAAGTGCTAACCCACCAACAGTTTACTTGCTTGCAGGTACTGGATCGTCCGAGGGAGCGATAGGCATGCCTCAATCCCCTAGACCCAGAATCCTGGTTTCGATTGTGCCCCAAGTTGCTATCGTATAAAGGGCATAATGTATGGAATGATGCCTTTGCATAAGAGAAACCCAGTCCCTCGATTGTCCCGAATACTCAGTTGGCTAAATATATTGTATTGCAATAATGTCCCATCCGCTGCTTACTCGATTGATGTGATGATAGCCAAACAAACTTAAATGATATAGCCTTATGCGGGCGCAGCCCCAGGCTCGCAAGGTATCACGTCCCGATATTCAAATGGGCCATCCCTTTCTTGCACCCATGGGACAGGCGCCGAGGCGCGATGATGTGCGTCCAGTGCACCAAGGTGCGGTGATACGCGTCCGGGTCTCCGTCTACGGGGGAGAGACGATGGTCCAGCTGAGCGGCCCCTCGGTTCGTGGGGCCGGGGCGTGACAGAATGGTATCAGAGCAAAATTGATTTCTTGGCCCAATCCGTTGCTATGACTCTGAGATATTGTTCGATATGGTATTGCAATAGAGTGTTCCATTCAATATATCCATAGATATTCTCAAAGTGCAAATGTTTTCTGGAATTGATTTACTTGATTGTTTCAATTGAGTATGGCGAGGGATGAGGACTATCGCTGCTCGGAATATCGAGAAGTTTATCCTTGAAGTTTCGAGGACGAAACTTTTTATTGGTTGGTAATATGTAATACCCTGCTCTGCGTCGGCATTATGTATCAAGGTGAGTAGGCAAAACTTTGTTCTCTGATTCTTGTACGCCTTAATAATAATCTGAGTTTTTGCTTGCAATATTTTCATAAGAGAATGATAGAACCTGCCTTGCATGTTAATAAACGAACTCACCTAGCTTGTCTTTGAAACGAATAACTCTGCTTAACGAAGAATCCTGAAATGCTTGTTTAAGAGTGCATGAACATGTTCACTATCCCCTATGCTCTGAGAGAACCATATCATGTGCCTGAATGTGTTCAAGATAAGGCGGCTTGCCCCACAACAATGATATATGTCCTGATGGTTTATCTCGTCTGCATACTAGAGTTTATTTGATAGTGTTTCATGCATTCGCATTGGTCGAACAATGGCTATTGGTGGAGAGCTGAACTGTATGTGTCACGACGGCTACCATGATAGTAAAAAGCAACCATGAGTCACAGCTGCCATTAGCATCAGATAAAGAGTCATTGGTATGCTGGATCAACCGCTGTCGATCCTGAGATACTCGGGGACCGCCCTGCATATAGCTAGTTCATTGTGTTGGCTTGGATAAATGACTGCCCCTAAGATGTGCATGTGTGTCTAGCTGTGCATTTGTCCCTAGAATCTCACGAGACACGCTGCGCACACTCTGAAATAGAACGAACGACTTGTCTTGCTTGCTTATTTAATATGAAACTCTGTTTTAAAATATGTTTCCAAAACAATGTAATATGACTCCGTTCAGTGCTGCATGTAACAAACATAGGTAAAACTAAAAAGATCACTAGTAATGTAATATTTTATAACATGATTACTTAGTGTTGGTTTTAGTGAATTCTTGCTTCTGTTCAGGTGTTTTATCTTACTAGTACTTATAAAAGTGTTGACCCACCAACAGTTTACTTGCTTGCAGGTACTGGATCATCCGAGGGAGCGATAGGCGTGCTTCAATCCCCTTAACCCAGAATCCTGGTTTCGATTATGCCCCAGTTGCTATCGTATAAGGGGGCATAATGTATGGAACAATGCCTTTGTATAAGAGAAACCCAGTCCCTTGATTGTCCCAAATACTCAGTTGGCTAAATGTATTACATTGCAATAATGTCCCATCCGCTACTTACTCGATTGATGCGATGATAGCCAAACAAAATTAAACGATATGGCCTTGTGCGGGCGCAAACCCAGGCTCGTATGATATCATGTCCCGATATTCAAACGGGTCATCCCTTCCTCGCACCTACGGGACAGGCGCTGAGGTACGGTGATGTGCGTCCGGTGCGCCGAGGCGCGATGATACGTGTCCGAGTCTCCGTCTACGGGGGCGAGGCGGTGGTCCGTCCGAGCGGCCCCTTGGTTCGCGGGGCCGGGGCGTGACAGTATGGGCCTCTAAGTTCTACATTCTAGATAACTATTATCTTCTTATGCAAGCCTATAGTTGGTGTCATTCATTTACACTTTATTAATGGTTCAAAAGGACTATGTGATACTAGGTTATGAGACATACTACCAAACTTACAAGAATTTAACTAATAGTATTATTAAATAATAAAGCATATATACCTAGTACCAGTCATCTTCCTAACCCCTATCAAGCACGAAAGAAGAGATAAGATTAACGTTGTGAAAGGATCAAGCAAGATGCAATGCTAGCAATCAAATAAGAATGAGAAATAAAATCAAGGGAGATGATTAAATCAGTGGATGAGATCCTATATTCTAATCATATGCGCAGGCTTGCTCGGTACAGTAATGTAACCGAGACAATATGCTCTCGACCTGCATGGGCCACCATAAAAATATGTCATGCCCCAGTCCCAAAATACGTAGGAACTAGGAACACGTAAGCGTGCCGGCCGTATGTATATAGTAACTCTAATATATGGATACCATAATACACACGTACGTTGTAATATGAATATTAACTCACATGTGGTATATATATTATGACAAGTCACGGAAAATACTAATCTCATCCACAAAATTAAGTCACGGTAAAGAAATAACTAAACTAGAATAATGAGTCTGAATAAACCAAAAATCATAGTCGGGTGAAGACAAATCCACCACCAAAGACTATATCCATACTAAAATGAGAGAGGAAAATAAATCTCCAATATAAAATAAGATGATGATATAAGAGTATCAGCTAAGAGATCCATCGCTCGAGATAATCAAATATGCTCAGAAGGTAAGACCTCCTCGGCAGAAAATAATGCGTCTGGTCCTGGCCCGTACTCCTGTGGATACTCCTGATCGTCTAAACCTGGCAAGAGACCTGGTCCTCAGAGGGACATAACAAGATACATAAAAGCATGCCAATTGAATACAGTAAAACATGCATAATAGACAGAAATATATAAGTATGATGTACTAGACAATCTATATGAAATGCATAGTGAGGACAACTTTTTGACGTATGGGCAGGGGTAGGCTACTCTATCTTATCTCATAACTCATACACATGTCTAGAATATCATAAGCCATCATACCTCGAGGGTAGCGACCAGCGAGACACCAGAAATTGATATACCTCGAGGGTAGCGACCAACGCGATACAACTACCGTAGTGCGTGCTAGTTACTACGGTTTACCATAGTGGTTATAGCCTATACGCCTACTGATTGTCCTCCTCTCCCATGATACTAGGTGTCAAGTGTGTGTCAACATATATAATATATAATTATAACTAAAAAAAGCATACATGCAATGAATATATTAAAATATAATAAGCATGTAAGGTACTGTAAGCAATTTGGCAAGGTATACTTGCCTCACAAGAAAGCTGCAAAGTGTAAACATCCAGATGTCAAGCACACAGGATCAAAAATTATGACCTCCGAATAAACATCTCTGGATGCTGAAATAAACATTACCAATGTTCCCAGAATAAGCGAGATAGCTAGAAAATACTACCCTTTCATTTAATTTGGACACATGGGCAAAACGGTAATTTTGGGTCACAGCGGGTCCACATGTGGGCCACTTTGCACCGAAATATATGCCAGGGGTAAAGGTCTCTAAATGGGACAAATTATAGGTCAAATAAATTTTAAACGTCAGTACGAACTCAACGGTATATCCAATTTTGGATTCCGGTGAGTCGAACATAAATTCGCCCTAAAAGTCAACCGTAGGGCCCGCAAATAGGTGACTTGGTCAACTATCTCAGAATTGTGTAAAACTTGGGTCACAGGACCAGCGTGATACCACGAATTCAATGACACAAGTTTTGTCGCATTTTGACGAGCGTACACTAAATGGTGTGGTATTTTGCAAAAGTTACGATACGGGGATTTTTTTTTACGGATACATGTTGATTATGACACACACACACGTCCAAATCAGTTTTTGCGAAAGCCCACACGTTAGGATATACCATACGCACATTTTGGTACAATTGGTACGCGACGAGGTAGTACCATTTGGCGGGGCGCACTCCGTATCATAAATTTTAAATTTTGAAATGACAAGTTTTTGGTCGTTTTGGAAATCAAATAATTTTACACAGAACAAATTAACAAAAACTAAAAGAAAAAAAATCTCGGTTATATGGAGAAAAAAAATCCTTTAATTAGTTTTTGAAAATAATAAACAGGTTAGCGACAAATTGGGTGTGAACATGGGGGTTCGGGTTGAAGTTTTTGGATTATTTTTTATCAGTTTTTCGGTCGATTTTTCGACCAATCTGGGACACAAAAACTTATCCCGCTTGAATGAAAATCCTAGAGGGTTAGGTTGTGAACGTATACGAATAAACCGTATGCAAAAATAATCAAAATTAAGGGAGATACATCACCGTAAAGATGGGAGAAAAACTGTGTTGCTGTGCACGCGCGTGGTGCACGAACGGATGGCGGCGGTGGCGGCTGCAGCGGCATAGGGCGGCGGCGGTCGACGCTGGGCCATCGCGGGGGTGGTCGACGGTCGGGGTTCGGCCAGAGGGTGGTCGTCGGGCTGGGTAAGGTTAGGGTTTGTGTATTAGGGTTCGGTTGTATATGTGTGTGTGTGTGTGTGTGTGTGTGTGTGTGTGTGTGTGTGTGTATATATATATATATATATATATATATATATATAGACAGAGAGAGAGAGAGAGAGAGAGAGAGAGAGGGATAGGAATATGTTTGCTGCGGGGGTTTGGGATATGTGGGAATAGGATTAAGGGAGGGTTTAGGATTAAGTTTAATTATTAGTTAGTTGATTAGGTTTTTAATTTATTAGTATTTTCTTTTCTTTTCTTTTCTTTTCTTTTCTTTTCATTTCATTTCATTTCTTTTTATTTTCTTTATTATTATTATTATTATTATTATTATTATTATTATTATTATTATTATTATTATTATTATTATTATTATATATTATTATCATTATTATTATTATTATTAGTATTACTAATATTATTATTACTACTATTATTATCTTTACTATATATTTATTAACATATATTCGAATATATAAGTGAGAAAAATCCAAAAATAATATTTGCACACTAAATAAATTCTAGAAAATTATATGTGTATCGATTATAGAGCTTTGAACAACCTCACTATCAAGAACAAATACTCACTGCCGAGGATAGATGATCTTTTCTATCAATTAAGTTTAGAGAAGGTGTTTTCAAAGATTGACTTGAGGTCAGGTTTTTACCAGGTGAAGGTGAAGAAGGAAGACATACCGAAGACAGCCTTTCGGACCAGATATGGCCAGTTTGAATTTACAGTAATGTCGTTTGGTTTAACCAATGCACCAGCAGTATTCATGAACTTGATAAACAAGGTATTCCTCCAGTACCTTGACAAGTTCGTAGTGGTATTCATCGACGATATTCTAGTATACTCAAAGACCCCAGAAGAGCATGAAGAGCACCTGAGGATGGTCTTAGAGACTCTTAGGAAAGAGGAGTTGTTCGGGAAGCTTTCAAAGTGTGAGTTCTTCCTTGACAAGGTAGAATTTCTTGGACATATGGTGATGGGTAACAGAATCTCAGTTAACCCAAAGAAGATAGAAGCAGTGGAGTCATGGGCAGCCCCTAGTTCGGTAGCTGAGATCAGGAGCTTTCTCAGACTAGCAGGATACTACAGAAGATTTGTACAAGACTTCTCCAAGATTGCAGAGCCAATGACTAGGCTGACCAAGAAAGATGTAGAATTTGTATGGACAGAGGAATGTCAAGCCGAATTTGATGAGCTGAAGAAGAGATTAACGACAGCACCAGTTTTGACGTTGCCATCAGAGACAGGTGGATTCACTATCTATAGTGATACTTCAGAAAAAGATTTGGGATGCATTCTTCAGCAGCACGGGAAAGTAATTTCCTATACTTTAAGACAATTATGCACTCATGAAAAGAACTACCCCACTCACGATTTGGAGTTAGCAGCAGTTATCTTTGCCCTAAAGCTATGAAAACACTATCTGTACGAAGAGCGTGTGGAGATCTTCACAGACTACAAGAGCTTAAAGTACGTGTTTACACAGAAAGAGTTGAACATGAGGCAGAGAAGGTGGTTAAAGTTAATGAAAGACTTCGATATCTCATTACAGTACCATCCAGGAAAGGCCAACGTAGTCGCCGATGCCTTAAGCAGGTATCCGATGGCTATGTACTTGACTATAGATAGATACTTATTGGCCGACCTAGAGAGCTTGGGAATTGAAGTACTAGTTCCAGGTATTGATATTCAGATGTGGGGATTACAGATACAATCAGAGCTGATGGAAAGAATTAGAGCTGCACAGTATGATGATGAGACTCTAAGGAATATTAGGGCACAAGTTCGGACATGATTGATAGACGACTTCACTATTGCGGATGATGGATCTTTACGGCATGGCACGAGGATGTGTGTACCAAATGGAGAGCTGCACGAAGAGGTTTTACAAGAGGCACATCGCTCTCAGTACTCGATGTATCCTGGAGCCAACAAGATGTATCGAGATTTGAGCACGAAGTAGCACACTTTGTATCCTGATATTTAGTGTGCCAGCAGGTAAAAGCAGATCGATAAAGGCCAGGAGGAGTTCTTCAACCTTTACCCATTCCAGAGTGGAAGTGGGAGCACGTAACTATAGACTTTATTTTAGGACTTCCACGTTCTCCAGGAGGAAAGGACGCGATTTGGATCATCGTAGATAGGTTGACCAAATCAGCCCACTTCTTACCATTCAAAGTGGGTACATCGACAGAGAGGTTATTAGAGATGTACATGCAATAGATTGTCAGATTACATGGAGTTCTATGAGTATCGTCTCAGATCAGGATAGTTATTTCATTTTCCATTTCTGGAGGAGTCTGCAGGCTAGCTTGGACACTCAGCTCAAAATCAGTACTGCATATCACCCCCAGACAGACGGGCAGTCTGAAAGGACTATTCAGACTCTTGAAGATATGCTATGCACTTATGTTTTGGATCTCGGAGGTTCTTGGAAGGATCATCTACACCTAGTAGAGTTTGCTTACAATAACAGCTACCAGGCCAGCATTGAGATATCACCATTCGAGGCTTTATATGGATGAAGGTGTCATACACCATTATCTTAGGATGATATTGGAGAGAGAGCTTTGTTAGGACCAGAAATGGTCGTGGATGCAGCAGAAAAAGTAAAACTTTTCAGAGACAAACTGTGAGTGGCGCAGGACAGACAGCAGCATTGGACCGATAGCCACCGTAGACCCCTAGAGTTTCAGGTATAGTTTTTTTATTGGTTTGTGATTGTTTTAGATTGCGTGTTAAGATTATTTATTCAGGTTGGTGATTTGGTGTTCCTACGGATTTCTTTGACACGGGACACGATTCATTTTGGTAGAGACGGAAGCTTAGTCCACGTTACATCGGGCCCTTTAGTATTCTTGAAAGGGTCGGTGCAGTGGCCTATAGACTTGACTTACTGCTTACTCTAGAAGGAGTACATGACGTATTCTACGTAGCACGGCTGAGAAGGTACATGGCATATCCTAGTCACGTACTAGATCACTCGGAGATCGAAGTTAGACCGACGCTCAGCTATCCTGAACAGCCCGTTAAGATCTTGGATCGTAGAGAGAAGGTATTGCGGAACCAAACTATTCCTTTGGTTCATGTTGCATGGTGACATCACTCTCCAGGTGAGTCAACCTGGGAGAGAAAGAACGAAATGTGCGAGCAGTATCCGTATCTTTTCGAGACTTGAGGTATAATTTTTTTTTGATTGTTTGTTCTTGTACTAGTTTATTTTAATTTCGAGGATAAAATTCTTTTAAGGAGGGTAGACTTGTCACTCCCATATTTCAGATTAGGAGTATTTTCGTCTTTTCATAATTAATGTGTAAATAATTGCATAATAATTAATTATATTTAAATTTCTGTGATTTATTTGATTGTTGCACTTTACCGTTGCTTCAATAATGTAAACACCCTGATTTTGAGAATAATTTTAAAATGAGTTATTCCGAATTTTTGGTATTTTTTGGAATTTAAAACGAAGGTGATTGTGATTTAAAGAATTTTTAAGTGTAGCTATTTGGTGTTAAAATATTATGGAAATAACATTTTATGGTGTAAAATGGAACACCGGTCATGTGGTATTTTTCGGTGAATTATTTGGACTCCGAAAATGAGTTTTAAGCCTTAAAAACTATTGGAGATGTGAACCGGACCCAACCAGACCAAACTTAAACCAAACCAGACCAAACCCCATAGCGGGTCAGACCCGAACCGCTGAAGAACCCGACCCGCTGCAAACCCTAGCCGTGAACACTGTTCAGGCTATTTAAGCCGCCTCGGCATCCGTGCCGCCGCCATCCACACCCATCGTTCTTCTCAGCACCGTCACCTGTCTTCGACCAAGACGCCGGAGACCTAGCTGTCGATCTCCTCCGCGGGTCAACACCGTTCTTACCCCGGCCGCCTCGTCGGAGCTCCACCTATGATCCACGACCCTGATCTCCTTCCACCCAGCCGCCGACCTAGCCGCATCCCTCTCATCTCACCGCCGCTCCGTTCATCCCTCTTCCAAAACCGCTGAGCACAGCAGCCCCGACCCCATCTCGGCCTCGTCAGCGACCCCGCCGCCGTCCGCGAGCAACTCCCCGCTCGCCTCGCCAACCATCGCGAAGCCCTAGGCCGGCCGCCCACTACCCTAGCTCCGACTCAGCGGACACGGCCACCCTCTGAACCGGGACACAGCAGAGACGACCAGGACACAGCTCGTGTCAAGGATTCTCTCGGACACGTGAAAAGTCAGATTCACGGAGCCCTGTTCAGGTACCATTTTCTCCCTCATCGTAGCTCCGTTTTAATTGTCGTCTGTTGCTACGCGTAGACTGTATAACCCTCTCGGTGCCCGTGTAACCCGCTCGGAGCATCGCGACCTGTGGTGATCGCACACCGCGATCCAAAAACAGAAAAAATAATACCCCATTTTATCCCAGAACTGAGTGCGCTCCACCAAACGGGATGACTTGGTCGCACGCGGTCTTTACCGAACTGTGCGCGACGTTGATACGGTCGTGTAGGATTTTGCAGAAGTCGATTCGGATGTACGTGCACACCGGAACCAACGCGTATCCGCCGATGATACCCCGTATCCGACCTTTCTGGAACACGATGTAACTTTGTGTACACACGTCGGATCGAGACAAAACTTGTGCCATCGGACTCGTAGCAATACGCTGTTCCTGTGACCCAAGTTTGGTCCGATTCTGAGAACGTTGACAAAATCGCGTATCGTGGGCCCACAAGCTCCACTTGACGGGTGATTTTGTGATCGGCACATCGGAATCCAAATTTGAAAGTTTCGTTGGGTTCGTATCATCGTTCCTGACTTGTAGACACTGAGTTTGCAGAATTTGGAGACCTTTGACCCTGACACGCTTTTCGGTGCAAAGTGGCCCACATGTGGACCCCGCTTTGGCCCGAAAATGACCTTTTTGCCCCTGTGTCCAAATTGGACGTAAGGACAGGCATTTCTAGCAGTTTGATACCTTCTGAGACTGTTGGTGATATTTATTACAGCTTTTGGAGTAGCACCTACCGGATCCACTGATACAGGGACAGTTGTTGCTATTCAAACATCAGGCAAGTGTACCTTGCCAAACTCTGCAGTATTGTTATATATTTTTCTTGCTTCATTATATTTCTGTGCACGCTCAACCTAGGACCGTGTGACATACTTAGCGTCCGATTATCAGTCGGGTGCCAACACTGTACGCAGTATTGGGTACTGTCATCTAGAGATGGATATACGTGACACTATATATATTCTCGTACTTGTCTTACCAAGTACCTATGACCCAGGACACTTGACACTGTTCATGAGACAGGATTTTCCCGAGATATTCGTGGTGATTCTGTATAGGATTCAGGACTTGACAGAGATACTATATTCTTAGATACATTATGACTTGTGCATTAGTTATGATCCCGCTGACATGGACATGAGACGTTATGGTCATGATATGCGTGGTTACATTGGGTGGGGAGAGACACACAGACTACAGGCTGATCATATATATACACCCCTACTATTGTGAGGCCCAAGACTCTGAAGCCCGAGCTTGACCCATTACTCATTATTACTGCTGCTACCGGCTCCCCGACACAGAGCTTGTAGTGGCTTCAGCCTGAGATCTAGTGCTGCTCTCATCTTGTATATCACTTAGCTGGTTATTTAGGATCCCCTATTGTTCCATATATTGCTGGAGAGACTACAGGTTGACTATGTTATGCCGGCTACTCAGTCTCCCGCTGAGCTAGACCACCTCTTGACACTACTGCTACAGGCTCCCCTACACAGAGCTTGTAGATGTTCAACCTGAGTACTATTGATATTCTCTCTTGCATTTTATACAGATGTTTACATACTTACCCTGTTTATCTCATTATTTGCTGTACTGTTATTATTTTGGCTTGTATTATTTTCGGTACCTTGCTATGTCCCCTAAGGACCTGGATATGGATTATGTCCCCAGGATTTGCAGACGAGATCTATCCCGAGGTATACGGGACCGCCGCAGGAGCTGAACCAGGAGTTGTACCGCCATCCGAGGACGAGGTGTTAGCCGAAGACTTCTCCTGAGCATCAATGTTTATGCTCAGCATTTATTTATTTATTTATTTCAGTCTTTTATATTCTGGTCTGTTGAACCATTGTACTAGATATTTATCGGGTTGTTCCCGAAGTACTTTGTTGAGACTAGCTGATGATTTACATTCCTTATTTATTCTGTGGATCATATTTTATATCTTGTGTGGATGAGATTAGTTGTGCCATGATTGTCGTAGACTTGATTTTACAGCTTAAGTATGCCCTGATGGATCCATTAAATTGGGTTTGTCCATCGGTGCGTACTGCTGGCCATTGCCACGTATCTGGTCCCACGGTATTTTGGGGACTGGGGCGTGACATGGTTTTTGTGGTGGCCCATGCAGGTCTACGACTAAATTGTTCAGTTTCAACTTAGGGACCGAACCAGCCTGCCCTAAGGATAGGATAAGTTCTAGGATCTCATCCATTATTTAACCTATTGTTGAACTCTATATCGAACTCGAAATTGTTACTTGAACTGCATCCTGTATTGATTCCTCTGTGCGTTCTTACAGTTTATCTTTTGGATGCAAAGAAATGGATCCCAGGAACGGAGACGAGATTCTATTGGATACACCACACGACGCTGTGGTTACTTATATTGACGGAGTGACTCCAGGGAATGGAGGACAAGCATCGCAGAGCGATCAAACCGGTCAGCCTAATCCAAGGTTTCGGAGAGATGACATCCCACCTCCACCACAGTTCACTCCCCAGATGCCAACTTTCCCGCCAGGACAAGCCATGGACAGGCAACAGATATTTCAGATAATGTATACTATGATGCAAGCACAACAACAGATTCAGCAAGAAGCACAACGTCAGGAGGTCGAGAATTTGAGAACCAGCCTGGTATCCGCATTGGAGCAGGAAAATCCACCAGCGAGGCGATCGACGACGGGATCTATCACCGACTTCCGTCAACTCAAGCCTCGTACCTTTTCTGGTAAAGAGGGGCCAACAGAAGTTCATGAATGGCTCACAAACATACAGCATCAGTTGGAAGCCGCTGAACTTCCGAGAGAGAAGTGGATGACTGCAGTCAGAATGCAGTTAACTGAGAATGCACATCACTGGTGGTTAGCAGAGGAGAGAAGGCTCGGGCAGGACTGAGTCACTTGGGAAGAGTTCTCCAGACTCTTCAAAGAGATGTATATTCCCGCAGTAGCACAGTCAGAGCTCAGAGACAAGTTCAACCGCCTTATCCAAGGCAACATGATAGTGGAAGAATACAACGCAGAATTTATTCGCCTCAGTCGCTTTGCCCCATCCTTGATTTCGACCGAGGAAGAGAAAGCTGAGAAGTTTTTTGACGGGCTGAAGTTCGAGCTCCAGAGATTGATTGGATCGGTCGCACCTATATCTTATACCGACGTTCTCGCAGCAGCACGATGCATGGAGCGCGTTACTAGAAGAGAGTCAAACCTGAAGAGGCCTATCAACTCAGCACCATCCAGGACAGCACATGGGGATTCAGCAAAACAGACCTAGAGGAGTATGCCCGAGAGGATAGCACACAGGGCCATGTCTCTCCCTACTTGTCACCACTGCGGCAAGATAGGTCACATTGAGAGAGAATGCAGATGCAAGTTGGAACTCTGCCTGGCTTGCGGGTCCAACCAGCATCAGACCAGAGACTGCACCAAGGACAGAGAGGGAGCACCGAGATTAGCTTTGCCTGCACCACGACCAGCTTATCCAGCAGTAGGAGCACAGCAGACAGGAGTTGGAGGCGTCAGGCCACCAGCCCCAGGAGGGAACCAGCAGAGACCACCCCTGGCACCACAGGCAGCTCTATTTCAGCAGGCTCAGCAGTAGAGAGGCCAAGCTCAGGGACGAGGCCAGGCATTCACATTAGCTATTGAGGAGGAGGCTACAGCAGGCGAGGTCATCGCAGGTACTATTTTAGTAGCTTCATTACCAGCTGTAGCATTATTTGATTCTGGAGCATCGCATTCATTTATAGCAGCTAGCTTTGTAGCCACCCATAGAGTAGCTACCGCACCCCTTCCGAAGATGAAGAGAATTCTTACGGGAGGTGGAATTATTCCGGTTAGTGACGTCTGTAGATTATGTTCTGTAGTAGTTTGTGGCAGAGAAATGCGAGCTCAATTTCTGATATTTTCCATGCCGGACTATGATATTGTACTTGGTATGGACTGGTTAAGTCAATACCATGCGACTCTTGATTTCCGACTTGGGCGGATTATATTTAGACCGCCAGGGCATCCAGAATTCATATTTCTTCGAGGAGCAGTAGAGCAAGGAGCTCAGCCTACTCTTAGGGTACTATCTGTAGAAGAGGAGACAGGTTACCCAAGAGTCATATCAGAATTCGTGGATGTATTTTTCGATGATCTCCCAGGTTTACTGCCTGATCGAGAAATAGAATTCACCATAGACTTAACTCCAGGAGCAGAGCCTATCACTTCATCAGTATATCGGCTGGCACCTAAGGAGTTAGTGGAGTTGAAAGAACAGGTAGATGATCTTCTGGAGAAAGGTTTCATTCGGCCCAGTGTTTCACCTTGGGGAGCACCCATATTATTTGTGCCAAAGAAGGATGGAACAGTACGATTGTGCATTGACTACAGGGCATTGAATGCTATGACCATCAAGAACAGGTATCCCTTACCACGTATTGATGATCTATTCGATCAGTTGAGTGGTGCAAGGGTATTCTCGAAGATTGACCTTCGATCCGGCTATCATCAGATCAAAGTAAGGAAAGAAGACATCCCGAAGACAGCTTTCAGGACCAAGTATGGACATTATGAGTTCTTGGTGATGCCGTTTGGTTTAACCAATGCGCCAACAGTATTTATGAGTTTAATGAACAGAGTCTTTCATCAGTTTTTGGATAAATTTGTGGTTGTTTTCATCGACGACATTCTCATATATTCCAAGAGCCATGATGAGCACGAGAAGCATCTCAGAATCGTGTTAGAGACCTTGAGACAGGAGAAGTTATATGCCAAACTCAGTAAGTGTGAGTTATGTATGGACAAAGTGCCTTTCTTGGGACATATCATTTCAGGAGAAGGACTTTCAGTGGATCCAGAGAAGGTTGTGGCGATAGAGACTTGGCCTACACCCACATCAGTTGCAGAGGTGAGAAGTTTTCTCGGACTCGCAGGATATTACCGAAGGTTTGTAAAAAATTTCTCGAGAATTGCAGAACCGATGACGAAGCTGACACGTAAAGACCAGGAGTTTATATGGACAGAAGACTGCCAGAAGGCCTTCGAAGAACTGAAGAGAAGATTAACAACAGCACCTGTCTTGACTCTTCCTTCAGGGTCAGGAGGTTTTGTTGTTTACAGTGATGCATCGGGTAGCGAACTGGGATGTGTTTTGATGCAACATGGCAAAGTCATTGCTTATGCATCGAGACAGTTGAAGGTTCACGAGAAGAACTACCCAACACATGATTTGGAGTTAGCAGCAGTTATATTTGCATTGAAGATTTGGAGACACTACCTTTATGGTGAGAAAGTAGACATCTTTACAGATCACAAAAGCCTGAAGTATGTGTATACTCAGAAGGAGCTTAACATGAGGCAGAGATGCTGGCTTGAATTGATGGTAGATTTTGACATCGATCTGCAGTATCATCCGGGAAAGGCGAATGTTGTTGCAGATGCGCTCAACAGGAAGCCTACGGCTTATTTCTTGACGATGCAGCCCGAGTTATTGAAGGATCTACAGGAGCTTCAGATAGAGGTTGTCTTACCAGGACAGAATGGCTTGATGGCTAATCTTAAAATTAAGTCATCCCTAGTGGAGAAGATTAAGAAGGCATTGCCCACCGATGCTAGATTTAGAAGACTGAAAGAGAGGACAGAAGCAGGCATACAGACAGGACTTCGCATCCACAAAGACGGGACATTGAGGTTTGGAAATCGCTTGTATGTTCCAAATGGAGAATTGAGACAGGAGTTAATGACGGAAGCACATAGCTCTATGTACTCTGTTCACCCAGGAGGAACCAAGATGTACCAAGATTTGAGACAGTATTACTGGTGGCACGGAATGAAAAGAGAGATTGCGAGATTTGTGGCCAAATGCTTAGTCTGCCAGCAAGTAAAGGCCGAACATCAGAGGACTGCAGGTATGTTACAGCCGCTTCCTATACCAGAATGGAAGTGGGAGCACATCACGATGGATTTTGTCACAGGATTTCCGAAGAGCCCCAGCAGAAGAGACGCAGTATGGGTAATAGTGGATCGACTCACTAAATCGGCACACTTCCTGCCATTTAGAGTTGGACAGTCCACCGAGGCACTAGCCGACATGTATATGCGATAAATCATCAAATTACATGGAGTGCCTGTCAGTATTATATCGGATCGAGATTCGAGATTTATATCTCATTTCTGGAGAAGCATGCAAGAGAGTCTGGGCACCAGACTCAAATTCAGCACGGCATACCACCCGCAGACAGATGGCCAATCGGAGCGCACCATTCAGATATTGGAGGACATATTGCGATCTTGTATGCTAGACTTCGCAGGATCTTGGGAAGATCATTTGCACTTAGTAGAGTTCTCCTACAACAACAGTTATCAGGCCAGCATCCAGATGGCACCATTCGAGGCATTATACGGAAGGAAGTGCAGATCACCTATATGTTGGAGTGACGTTGGTGAACGTCAAATACTGGGTCCAGAATTGGTAACGCAGACAGTGGAAAAGGTGAAACAGATTCAGAATCATCTACGAGCAGCTCAGGACAGACAGAAGCATTGGGCAGATACACACAGACGTCCCCTAGAGTTTAAAGAGGGAGAGCATGTATTCTTGAGGATTTCGCCCACTCGTGGTACTATCAGATTCGGAAGCAGAGGCAAGTTGAGCCCAAGGTATATTGGGCCATTTGATATTCTAGAACGCGTTGGTGAGGTGGCTTATCGTCTTGCATTACCCCCATCCTTAGAAGGAGTGCATGACGTATTCTACGTCTCACAGCTGCGAAGGTACATGACCGACCCAAGTCACATAGTCGATCATTCAGAGATCACAGTAGGCCCAAGCTTGAGATATGAAGAACAACCAGTTGGCATCCTCGACGTCAGCGAGAAGATATTGCAGGGACAGACAATCAGACTGGTTCATGTAGCATGGAAATATCATTCTCCTGGAGAATCGACTTGGGAACGAGAAGATAGTATGCGCCAGCGTTATCCTCATTTGTTCGAGAATGCAGTTGTAAACTAAGCAACCTTGTATTTTATAGTTCTTCCTTTAGTAGCTTATTCTTTGATTGCGAGGACGCAATCCTCTTAAGGGGGATAGATTATAAATACCCTGATTTTGAGAATAATTTTAAAATGAGTTATTCCGAATTTTTGGTATTTTTCTGGAATTTAAAACGAAGGTGATTGTGATTTAAAGAATTTTTAAGTGTGGCTATTTGGTGTTAAAATATTATGGAAATTACATTTTTATGGTGTAAAATGGAACACCGATCATGTGGTATTTTTTGGTGAATTATTTGGACTCCAAAAATGAGTTTTAAGCCTTAAAAACTATTGGAGATGTGAACCGGACCCAACCAGACCAAACTTAAACCAAACCAGACCAAACCCCATAGCGGGTCAGACCCGAACCGCTGAAGAACCTGACCCGCTGCAAACCCTAGCCGTGAACACTGTTCAGGCTATTTAAGCCGCCTTGGCATCCGTGCCGCCGCCATCCACACCCATCGTTCTCCTCAGCGCCGTCACCTGTCTTCGACCAAGACGCCGGAGACCTAGCTGTCGATCTCCTCCGCGGGTCAACACCGTTCTTACCCCGGCCGCCTCGCCGGAGCTCCACCTGTGACCTACGACCCCGATCTCCTTCCACCCAGCTGCCGACCTAGCCGCATCCCTCTCATCTCACCGCCGCTCCGTTCATCCCTCTTCCAAAACCGCTGAGCACAGCAGCCCCGACCCCATCTCGGCCTCGTCAGCGACCCCGCCGCCGTCCGAGAGCAACTCCTCGCTCGCCTTGCCAACCACCGCGAAGCCCTAGGCCGGCCGGCCACTGCCCTAGCTCCGACTCAGCGCACACGGCCACCCTCTGAACCGGGACACAGCAGAGACGACCAGGACACAGCTCGTGTCAAGGATTCTCTCGGACACGTGAAAAGTCATATTCATAGAGCCCAGTTCAGGTACCGTTTTCTCCCTCATCGTAGCTCCGTTTTAATTGCCGTCTGTTGCTACGCGTAGACTGTATAACCCTCTCGGTGCCCGTACAACCCGCTCGGAGCATCGCGACCTGTGGTGATCGCACACCGCGATCCAAAAACAGGAAAAATAATACCCCATTTCACCCCGGAACTGAGTGCGCCCCGCCAAACGGGACGACTTGGTCGCAAGCGATCTTTACCGAACTGTGCGCGACGTTGATACGGTCGTATGGGATTTCACAGAAGTCGATTCGGATGTGCGTGCATACCGAAACCAACGCGTATCCGCCGACGACACCCCGTATCCGCTGATGACACCCCGTATCCGACCTTTCTGGAACACGATGTAACTTTGTGTACACACGTCGGATCGAGATAAAACTTGCGACATCAGACTCGTAGCAATACGCTGGTCCTATGACCCAAGTTTGGTCCGATTCTGAGAACGTTGACAAAATCGCGTATCGTGGGCCCACAGGCTCCACTTGACGGGTGATTTTGTGATCGGCACATCGGAATCCAATTCTGGAAGTTCCGTTGGGTTCGTATCATCGTTCCTGACTTGTAGACACTGAGTTTGCAGAATTTGGAGACCTTTGACCCTGACACGCTTTTCGGTGCAAAGTGGCCCACATGTGGACCCTGCTTTGGCCCGAAAATGACCTTTTTGCCCCTGTGTCCAAATTGGACGTAAGGACAGGCATTTCTAGCAGTTTGATACCTTCTGAGACTATTGGTGATGTTTATTACAGCTTTTGGAGTAGCACCTACCGGATCCACTGATACAGGGACAGTTGTTGCTATTCAAACATCAGGCAAGTGTACCTTGCCAAACTCTGCAGTATTGTTATATATTTTCCTTGCTTCATTATATTTTTGTGCATGCTCAACCTAGGACCGTGTGACATACTTAGCATCCGATTATCAGTCGGGTGCCAACACTGTACGCAGTGTTGGGTACTGTCATCTAGAGATGGACATACGTGACACTATATATATTCTCGTACTTGTCTTACCAAGTACCTATGACCCAGGACACTTGATACTGTTCATGAGACAGGATTTTTCCGAGATATTCGTGGTGATTCTGTGTAGGATTCAGGACTTGACAGAGATACTATATTTTTAGATATATTATGACTTATGCATTAGTTATGATCCTGTCACGCCCCAGTCCCAAAATACGTAGGACCAGGAATACGTGACACGCCAGCTACGCATTCGACCAGACTCTGGTCTGACTCGAGTACGTATAAGCTGTAATATAAAAGGGCACTATCTAGATATCTCATAAATGTAACCTCTATGTCTCAATCCACAATGTACAACAGTAAGCAAGAAAGAGCTAAATGTGCTAAGGTCGGCCGCCCAATAACACACTAACTCGAATAGACTCGAGAAGAAGTATGAGTCTACAAAACTAGGCTACAACAGCAGATGAATAATCAATGTAAGATAACCATAATGCCGGTAGATATAATGTGAGTACCTGGTACCATGCTCGCAAGATATGCCACTTCATCGGTATCTCCAAGTGCTCCGTAATCGTCTATGCTGCAAAACTGGCAGGGAACCAGGTCCTCAGAGGGACGTAACAAGGTACAGAAATATGACATGCCAAGTAAACAGAAAGTACAAGTGCACGACAGGGTACTCTATCATAACCAACTAGTGTGACTCAGTTTAAAGACAACGTTCGACGCGTGGGCTGTCCAAAATAAAACCGCAGCTCCGAGCACAGAGACACACGGGTCGTACCGCAGCTCCGAGCACAGAGACACACGGGTCCTACCATGAAACAGGATCACTACACCATGAAACAAGATCACTACACCATGAAACAGGATCACTACATATACCTATATAAGCGCGTGCAGAGTAGCCCAAACGTCTAGTAACTGTCTTCCCCTTCCCAAGCGGTCAACGATTGTGCGTTGAACCTGAACCTCTAACTACAGTCTCGACACACACCAAATTTAACTCAACAGACGCGACCCTAAGGTCGTCCCAGTCTCTGGTCATGATGTCAGTATCAGGATACAGGAATCTGGCACGATCACAGTGAATCTGTGTCCTGGGGTATCGATGTACTCAGGTACGTGCATCGAGGTCCTACAAGCATCTAACAATTCTTCTAAGACGTTACGACGTACGTCTTCACCCGGTTGTGAACCGGACGCGAAGTATCGAACGTCAACATTGATATGTGCACAATGTACATAATGAAACAATGAATATCTGTAAACTGAAAATACAGGGTGGCAAGGTACACTTGCCTGCGTGCGGCTGCTGATGACGGGGATCGGGTACTGCGTCCAAGTCCTCAGGTCCCGCAATACCTAGTGAAGGGATACAAACCAGAATCAATAATCTACTTAAGACAGATAGGTGTGCTACACACAGCTACATCTAGACTCAGTCTCAATAATTAACTAATCATTTACCGTCCTCAATCTTTGACTCATGATCAGATAATATACCTATTCCAAAATAAATCACCTGTTCAATATCATCCGACCCAATCTCTATCACGATATTCAATTTATCAAACCCTGATCCAACCCTCAGTCTCTTCTGGTCTTTATAGGCATTAGCATCACGTTTAATTATGTCTTCTTCAAAAATAGTTATTCCTTAATTATTTGGCCTTCCTTTATAACATTCATTACCACTTTATCTTATGGACTACTCTTTAATTAACTCTTGATTATAAGCCAGCTCTCATCTAATCATCATTGTCTATCAACCCTCACGAACATTACTCAAGTATCCCAACCCTTCTTACTATGTATGATACACATTTTCATATTCGTATTCCTCAATCAATTTTCGTCACTAGTTATCAAGTCCTTAAAATAATGAGCATCTTAATGATACCACCACCCCTTCACCATAAATTACCTGCTCCTCAAAGATAATTAACTTATATGTAAGAACAACGTAACATAATCTAAATCTTGATGCATTCAACCTCGAACTCAACAACCCATATTAAAACCTTAAACTAAATCCAAAATCATTCACTTCCATAATATTCAAAATATCCCATTAAAATTCAAATCCCCAACCTTCATGCGAATCATTTAAATCCATTTTTATTTATGCAATCATAAACCCTAACCTCCATTAAACCCTAACACCACTTTATTCCCTAATCTCAAGGTGTTATCCATGCTCGTCATCAACACTATAATACACCAACAAGATATGTAACAAAAACCTAGTTAACTCTACAGGACAATAATCAAAGAGAGGGAGAGGGAGTCGACCTCGACGACGAGGTTGCAATGGCGCTGGTGGGTGAGACTGGAAGCTCGTCGGAGTGGCGGACTGCGCTGTGCTGGAGCTGCGGGGAGTCGGCCGGATCTGCACGGTGGCGGGGCTGGACCGGACCGCACAGTGGCGGGGCTCGAGGGAAGGGTGTGGCAATGGGGTGATGGTGCTGGTGGTGGTGACGATGATGGTACGGATGGGGAATGCGGTGGTTGTCTCCTCGCCGGAGAAGAAGGCTGGAGTTGATGGTGGGAGTTGATGGTGGCGAGTTCGTGGGGTGGAGGAATGGAAGTCTCGGGGTGAGGTGGCTGACCGGAGCGTCGAGCTCGTGGCAGCAGGTGGCCGGGGCGAGGGGAAAGCTCGGTGATGGCACGACGGGTGTGCTCCGGTGGAGGCGGCCATGGCAGATGGTTGTGGTCGAGAGTACAGGAGGCCGGGCTCGTGGGGAAGGAGCTGGCCGAGGGGGTGAATCGAGGACGCCGGAGAGTGGTGGTGCGGGCTCGGGGGAGCAGTGGAGACGAGCAGCGGTGCTCGGCCGAAGGAAGGCAGTATGCCTGGCCGGAGCGACGCTGCCGAGGCCGCCGGAGAAGAACAGCTGGAGGTGGAGTGTGGGGTTCAGCCGTCGGTTGGCCAGAGATCCACGGTGGAGCAGCAGCTCGACCGGCCGGAGACCC